>CATQJA010001066.1:0-326177 GCA_958295435.1 Mesorhabditis spiculigera | reverse complement strand
TCGCCTCACTAGGTATTCGAAGTTCTAACAAACCAAGCCCATGCCTAGACCTGAGCCTGAGTCAAAAACCTAGCCGAAGGCTAGCCTAACCTTACCACAATTAAGGCTAGGACCAAGCCTAAGCCAACGCCTAAGCCTAGCCTAACAAGTCTAGGTCGAAGCCTAAGCCGAAACCTAAGCCCGACTTTGATATCCTGCGCTTTTTCTGATTTTTTTGCGGTTTTAGTACCTTTGAATTTTACTCTTTACACTCCCGCTAGCCCCAATTCTTTCCGTAAAGAAACTAGCAACACTTTTGCCCTTCATTGTCCATCCCATCCCCATCGCCTCAATCTACTTTGTTTTGCAAATTGGCTGTCAGGTAATGGGTGCCAGGGCCAATCCCCGTAATGGTGACTCACTCCCGATTCCCCCATCCTAAATATACTTCAGGCCACTCCCGTGGATGGGCCGCCAAGCGGGAACAATTAGCTTACTTTATTCCCGAGAAATTGCCGTGCCCCCCCGGGGGGCCCCGGCTGCTGCTGGATGCCAAATGTCCGATTTATCGACCAATTATTGCGTGAACCGGCGGGTGTAGGGGTCCGGTGATTAGTCGCAGAATGGTGTGGGATTCACGGGAGGCAGCAGCGGGTTGACAATGGGATTCGTTTTGTTTCTATCGGTTTTGTTATAAATACTGTCTATTACATAATTTTGAACTGAAACTTCAGGATCCTAGGACATTTTTATGACGCTTTATTGAATGATGCCTTCCAATATATCAAGGAGAGCAAAAAATGTCGACAAATGGCTTTCCATGTCCATTTTAAACGTTTTTATTTTTTGTTTTAACAATTTCACATTACGTTATTTCAAGCTGCAATTTGAGTTTTAGGTTGATTTTCTGATGCTCGTTCGAATCGTGTCTACAAAATATTAAAACCCTAGCCTTTTAACTATGTTGGGAAAAGATTTTTAGTGATTTTTACTATAACTTCTGCAATACAGTATTTAGAGCTGTTCGCCAATGACGTTCAAAGCATCCAAAAAATACATGATATCGAAAATTTTGGGTTTTTGAGGACTCCCGGAGCCCAACTTCCCCCAAAAACTGCAACCGAATTTTAAATCCGTGGCGGGCTTTGTGTTGGCCCGGGTCCCCATCCTGGATCGCGTGTGTCAAAACAACAAAACATTCATCACCTATGCCTCAGTACTCATTTCAGGCGTAGAATCCGGGAGAGCTTAGTTTTTGAATAATTTCAAAGTAGTGTCAAGGTCACTTGAGGTTACTCAGAGGTCATTACTGCGTATGTAAAGATATACTTCACAAATTCTGCTTTTCCTGATGCTGTTATAAGAGTATTGCAGTCATTTTAATGTTAAGGTAACCCGGCATAGTCTTAGTCGCCATCAATGCATCTATAAATACATGCTTGCCTAAATTTGGCAACGATTTGACGTTTCGGTGATTTTTCAAATGGTTTTGGGTAATTGTAAAGATTCTTAAGGTCCCTTTACGCACCTTCTGTTATCCTTAACGGGATCGAGAGGGCCCACGTAGATCAGCCAAAAACCGGTGACGCGGGGGAAAGGGGGTCTCTGCGCTCTCTCCCCTGGGCGCCCTCTCTCGCCCTCTCTGACCTAGTTGGCTACCTGCCAATTATATCCCTTGCCATCTACGTGGGCCCTTCTTATCCCTATAATGTGTTTCAAAACGATGAGTCTCGTAATTTCGCAAAGCGTTCGTTTTCTGTTGATATTTCAAGGCAGCCTGCCCCGTTCGCATTTCTCAAACTAGAATTTCAACGAGCGACATACACGCCCGGGGCTTTTACAATTTGGCGGATCATTTCCCCGGGGTCTCTGCCCCCAAGCCGAACACATTGACCCCCCGGCTCTTAGTCAGTGGAAGAGCGGATGAGGGGGTATATTCGACGCTTTGTGCTCTCGACCCTTTTGCCAAGAGGTTGCTGGCCATTCCCTCAAATGTGTAAGGGGGCACCTGTGGTCGTGTGGCCACTGACTGCCCTAAGAGGAGATCTCCTGGGTGGCCACACCGGACGGATCCACCTAGAACGGCTCATCTACGCGCATCACGCACACCCTTCCCTTTATCGGGCCGTTTTTTTAGATTTGAGAGGGCTTGTCAACGATATCCGTTTAATTAAATTATCTAGAAATAGAAATAGAATTATCTTTTGCTGAAAACCTCGCTAAAATCAACGTTCTGCACCTTGGGAAGCCTAGAGCGATCCCATTACGGTAGCAAATTCCTGTATTTTGTTGTAAAATCGCTTTCTGTCTTCCTAGTCCCTTTAAACGGCATATTCAACCCTTATCGTTTTCATTGTTTGCAAAGCATCTAGAAAGCGGCGCCAATCCATTTACGGTATTAAATCTCTTATAGCTTTTCTGCGAAACAGATTCAAATTTTGCTAGCATCTCTTGAAAACTCATTTCGCCTCCGTTATTTGTTAGAAACTATAATTTGTTTGTAAAATTAACGACTTGCCTTCTTCTTCTCTTGCCCGTTTTCAGTCCGCTTTTCTGAGCACATCGCAGATTGTCTTAATAATTTAAGACAGTAGCTATTACGTAAGTTCCTAGGCTATAGAGACTCTATCCATTCGGCATTGTCTGCTGGCCACCATTTTTTTGCCCGAAGATTCGTCCGATCCCGCCTGGTGCAGTAAATTTACAAACCCCCGGTGGGGCCTCGGAGTGGCTGACCATAAAACGGGCCATCTGCCGGGATGAATGCCCTCAGGATATGGCTATTATGCCCTCACTTTAACCTCCTCATTGCCTGTGATTAATGGGCGTTGCGCCACTTGTCGAGCCCCGCCAAAAATATGTACATATTACGGCGTAGGCGGAGGGTGTTGCCGTGAAAAATTGCGGTAGGGTTCTCTAGATTTTTTCACTTCTTTATGGAAGGTCGAAGCACACCCCAAGCCTAAACCTAAGCCCAAGCGTAAGCCTAGATTTAATCCTAGGCCCATGCGATAGCCTCTCTAACAACGAAGCCTAACCGCAAGCCTAATCTAGGTCTAAGCCTAAGCCCAATCTTAAGCCTGGCCAAGCCTAACCCGCGCAAAAGCTTAAATCTAAGCCTCAACTGCGCTTAAGCCTAGCTTCCTCTGTCCCACGAAATTCCGTAACGCTCCCAAAAAACCAGCCCACCACCCGCAACGACCTTTGCGGGCACAAGCTAAACGACCGAAAGACCTTTGCGGCACAAGCTAAACGACCGAAAGACGATACGTCCGTGTTGTTCTGCTGGCTGGTTAGATCGCAGCGGCTTCACCCTCCGGGGGTTGCGTGACAATTTTTCCGCTCACCCGAGACGCTGCCCGGGGGCCTTTCAACTCGAAAAGTCGTTGCCAGCCCACCCCATTCTTGCATTGATATCCGTTTCCTGTTTTATGCCCCTTGGCCGGACGACTCGGTGCCGGGCTTTCCCGGCGACCCATAAGGCCCAAGCATTGGAAAGATTGAGCAGATCGGGTTCAATCAATCGAATTGATCAAAAGTTTTGTTTTGAAAGTTTTAATGTTTGCGGATTTCAAAGTAACTAGTAGGCACGTGAATCGGCAGCTAGCTCTAACTAGGTACGCTAGAACGAGGCACATCAGGATCCATTTATCAGCGTCGGAACCTAGAACTCGTGCTCATTTTTGCTTTTTCCCTTCCTCTCGTTCTCTCGCTCTTTTCTCCCCGCTCTCTCTCTCTCTCTCGCTCTCTCGCGCTTTCTCACTCTCTCACTCTCCCTCTACTCCAAAAACCTGGAGCCCGTTGGGCCCCCCGCCAAATTGAAAAATTTCACCGTCATTTCCGGCTCGCCTACTTCATACTTTCATAAACACATAGATCGGTGGCGGAACGCCGGATCGGAAGCACCGGGGATTAAGCCCAACCCCTCTATGGCATGGACCTCTTTCGAGGGATGTGCTAACCACCCTCCCCCTCCGGCCAATACCCCTAATCCCTTCCCCACCCCTCCCCTTACAAGATCCGCCAAATTGGTGCCCCGACTGGATTTGAGGTTTATGCTGGGGTGCTTTATGAATGCTAAGATTTTTATATGTGAGGTTGCTATATCCTAGGGCATGCTTTTAATAGATTTTTAATTTTGGCGGAGACCCTTGTCGCAGGCACCCTCAGTTTTGATCTCAATTCTTGATTCTACCGGGATGTAATTGTGCCCCGATTTATTGCTTAGGCCTAAGCTTAAGCCTAAGCTTAAGATAAGTCGAATCCCTAAGCCCAGGCCTGAGCCCTGAAAAAGTAGTACCCCGTAGCGTACGGCGCTTCGACTAAAGGAGAGAGACTGAAGACATCGAATCAGTGGGGGTTCGGGACCAAATTTGCATAATATGCTTTGGCGCGTCACCGCGCCGCACGCATATTGGGCCCAAGGTCCCCGGGCGATACTTGTGGCCCCGGGCCCCTCGACACCATCCACTGATTGCTTCTTCTTCTTCTTCTTCTTCTTGCTTCTTCTGCTCGCTGGACTCATCCTCGGCTTTCTGGAGTTGCAGCTGTGGAGCTCATGTTTTGGGACTTGCTATTTTGAATTCGTTGCTTGGTGTTTTCCATGTTAACATTGTAATTTCAAGTAAGCGAACCAGTTCCAGAACCGGTCATTATTGGCTAGTCAATTTAGATATTTTTGACGACGACGATATTGATCATGGATATTTTTTTGTTTCAGCTGGCCGAGGCCTAAACCTAAAGTCAGAATCCAAGCCTAAGCCAAGCCCCAACCCCCGCTTCGGCCACCCAACACCACGAGTGCACATTTTAGCAATTCTTCATCGAATACGATGCGTCGAGCATCCCTACCCATCCCCCTCCCCCCCCCCCCCCCAAGCGATTGTTGAATTCCCAAGTGACCGTTGCAAGCTTTTTTGAGGGATAGCCGCATCGCCGTTCTGACCCATTCGCATTTCCCCGCCAAGAACCCATTTGCTCCCCCCTCCCCCCGAAAAAAACTTTAGTAAAAGGGATGCGTAGGGTAGCCAAGGGGGTGGTGACTTCTGCTGTGGGCTCTTTGTCTGCCCACGGCGGCGACGCCCGGAAACCCGGAGACCAAATCGAATTTTGGTGCTAATTGTGCGTGTGAGAGTGTGAGCGTGTATATGTGGTGCACGGCGCAACAACCGGCCCGGTAGTCGCTGATTTATTTGCAGCGTAGTTTTTGGCGGGTTTCCAGGTGTAACGCTTTGACTTAAAAAATTCCAAAAGTATCAATTTTTTACTTGAAATTACTTGAAGCAAGTTGGTCGGCAGCGCAATTTTTCGGGGGACGCTCTTTCAAAAGCATCTTCTGTTTTCTAGGGAAAAAGGCAAAAATCCTCTGTATGACGTCTGCTTCACCTGCCTCAACCAATTGACCACTAAGCTTCACATCGTATACCCCGGTTCTGGTTCGGAATGTCAAAATACACCCGGTCATCGCTACCTATCCATCCACTAGAGGGGGATCAAAGGCTGTTTATGAATGCTGTGCCAACAATGGAAGCCGCTCTAGCCGGTAGACAGATGTTCGCTCAGGGCGAGTCCAGCACTCATCCATCCCGCTCGGACCAGCCGAATTTGGTAGCGGTCGTTTTCCAAAATTTCCTTGCAAATACCAATTTGCGCCGTTGCGCCCCCATAGAATTAGGCGATGAAATCATGATCTGTATGCCTTGATTCAACCCAAATCGGCAACCAACAAGTTCATTTCCCTCCCCCATAAAATGCCCTTGCCCCGCCGATATGATTCAATTTTTGCTCCCTCGACGCCATTTTCGGCTGCTCGACTTCATTCTTGGTTTTGCACCTTTTTCACGCCTACTCTCGATTTTATGACTTTTTTTTGGCTCTCGATGATTATTATCGTCTTTTCAGGATGCGATGAAGGCACCTATATTATTAGCGCTTCTATTTTGTTGTGCGGCAACGGCCGATCTGCGAGAGCAACCCACAAATCAAACAGTATTCATAGGCAAAGAAGCTTTACTAAAATGTTCCGTCAAATTACCCGCCGACGGAACAGAGCTGTAAGTTGGGGGTAGTAGTCCTGATTTTGAGACTTTTTAGGTATAGTCAATGGCGGACGAATAATGGTGATCTGTTGGGTTATCATGATTCGGGGACTTTGAGTGGACATGGAGGGAGATACAGCTATGTCAAGGTATGCAAAATTACGGCAAAGTTGCATTCCTTAATGAATCAGGATACTCCGGGCGAGCTGAGCCTGCGCATCGAAAACGTCGGCCTTGAGGATGATGGGCAATTTGAATGCCAGATCCTCGGCGCTGAGACGGGCCCGATTAGGGCAGCAGCGAGTCTGGAAGTTTTAGGTATGGAAATGTTCCCAGTTCTAAATAATGCCACAATTACAGTGCCACCGGCCGAAGTGACACTAGCAAATTATCAAAGCGGCACCGAAGTCGAGATCAATGAAGACGCGGCCCTGAATATTACTTGTGTAGCTGCAAATTCCAAGCCAATTTCCGAGTTGAAATGGTAATTCTGGCTGAATGGCTGGGGTATAGTTGTGAAATTTGAGGTACATAAACGGACGGCAAATCGAGGACAACATCCAGCGCTGGGAGAAGTACCATTTGAACAAGACGGTGACCGCCTACGCGGCGCTACTCTGGAAGCCGCGGCGGACTGACCATAAGAAAATGTTGGCTTGCGAGGCTGTGCACGAAGAGACGTCGACCCAATCGAGGGTTAACGTTACGCTGAATGTGTTTTGTAGGTTTTATTAATGCCGTAGGTGACAGGTTTTTAGTTCAATGCGCGTAAAAAGGCTTCTTTTTATCCCAAGAGATTGCATTTCCATCTTAAGAATCCAGCAATCTTTTTTCATATTATTTCGCGCGCTATAGCAACACGTGCCCAGGATAATTTGTCGCCCATTCCCCTCAAATCCGCAGAATAAAAGCTCCCCCCCCCATACGATTTGTGATGATCCATCATCCGTCGACATGCCCTCCTTTCCCTCTATCTGGCCCACACACCTCAAAGGAGGCGACGGCGCCCAGGGTCCCGGCAGCCAGCCACACTTTGCATATCCTTTGGGGTGGGCGCCCCCTTTCGAGGGGCCACCGATTTGTCACTGTCGTACGATAGTAGCAATGCGGAGGGGGGGGGGCGTAAGGACGGGAATCTAGGGCCCTGTTGAATGCGACACTTCATATCTTGAATTTGAATGGGATGCAGCACGAGACGTTTCCAAAAAGCTGAAAAATTGTGACTAAATTTTTGGCAAGGCATTCAAATTACCAATTTTGGACATTTCAGCATTTTGTAAACCCGTAAAGCGAAGCAAAGCGAAATCCTAAGTCTCAGCCGAAGCGGAAGCCTAAGCCTCATATGAGGCGAAGACCGCTTATGGATGAGACTAACAATCTCTATCTTTTTCAGACCCCTCCGATAGACCCCGCGCCACCGTCCTCAGCGGCGAAAATCTCGTAAAATCTGGCGACAACGTGACGCTCCAATGTCTAGTCCACGGAGGCAACCCACCCCTAACGTCACCTGGTTCCTCGCCGGCAAAGCCATCGACACCTCCTTTCACTACAACTATGAGACGCAGGTGGGTGTGAGGGTTGAGGTTCAGGATCTGGATCAAAAGCCGGGGTGCGACGGCTTATGTCATGGGCCATTAGCTTCAAAAGCTGTCAAAAGGCATTTCCGCCAACTTGAGCCGGGGGCTGAGTCAAATCGGGTTATGAGGCGGCTAGCGAGATAATTAATCGCGGAGGGAGGGTGTGGCTTTGTCCACTGCCGCCCTGGGGGTTGGTAATCCTCAGAAATGGTACTCAAGGGCCGCAGATGGCAGATTGGTGCATCACCCGGCTGCCAGAAAGCTAGGGCTTCAGGGGAAGTAAGGCCAAAAAATTAAGACATAAGTCGTAAATATCGTAATTAAAATTTCAGGAAGCCACAAATACGTACTCGTTCATCGCCGAAGCATCCGACAACATGGCCGCGTACGAATGTCGCAGTCAAACGCGTGAACATATCGCCCCGCTCAAGGCCAGCGTACATGTCAAAGTGGCATGTGAGTACTGTGTTCCGTTACTTGTAACCTACGACACCTTACAGTCGCCCCACAAGCTGTCGACATTTTTGGGGAGAGTAATGTTCGACAAGGTGGTTCGACTACTATCCAGTGTCGATCCAGGTAACATTTTCTGATAAAATCGAGGTGTATTTCCGGTGTATGGAGCCTGAGCCTAAGCTTAAGCATAACCTAATCCCAAGCCTAAGACCAAGCCAAACCTTAACCTAATTATTTCCTCCACAACTTTGAATGAACTCATCTACACAAAATGCGCATCCCCCGCCCCAAACACTCAATTAATCGGCTAGCCACATAGGAGCTGCTTTTGCCAGCTGGCCTCTGTTGGGACGAGCGCCAGTCTGAGATGGAATAAACCGATTTGGGTGTGAAAGAGGCCCTCGAGCAGTAAATCAGGAAGCCGTGGAGGGGGACCAGGGAGGGGGCGCCAAGTGGCAGATGCGCTTATGGCTTGTCCCAACCAAGGAGGGGGCCAAGTCTCGACAATCCAATGGAACACGGCCACCGTCAATTAGTTGGATAAGGGGTGGGCTTGCAAAAAGTTGGATATATGAGGAACTAAGCGATTACTTTCAAAGCTCCCAGAAAGTTATAATTTCACATAAGGTATAAGTGAAGCGAATCAGCCTTGGGCTTAGGCATAGCCCTGAACAGCTTCATCTCGCTGCTTTTTCCAGAGTCTCCAACCCACCTGCTCGCCTCTCCTGGTTCGTCAACGGCCACCCAGTTCCCGGCGTCCTCCAGGCCGAGCACAAGCAGTCCCACGGCACCATCTCCATCTCCAACCTGACCGTCAACTCGCTGGAGGTAAGTGTCCTAATATCCGCTCCTTAGGCCTTTTCTTGTAGCATAAACGCATCGATCATAAGGTAGGTATCCCATCATATTTGGGCCCCCAAATACCTCTGTTGCCTACCGGCTAGCTTTTCACTGGGAATCCTAGCTTTTGGGATTTGATTTTGGGTTTTAGTCGATGTCGGCTTTTGCAAAAATGCGGAATCATTGCTGCTGAAACTCTGGAAAATATTTGGTTGCCGCATGCACGCGAAAAAATCGCTTTATGCAAAAAATAAGATAATTTTTAGATGGTTCACAGCAAATACAAGATTGCCATCGAATGTCAGGCGAGAAATGAGGAGGGCAGTGCCAATAAACAGCATCTCGTGAAAATTCTGGGTAAGTATTCATGTAAGTAAGTAACTTTCGGGATAGTGCCTCCGGAGATGCCGAGAATTCACGGATTTGACGATGTGATCCTGCTCGAGGGTGATACCGTTAACGCGACTTGTGAAGTACTGGGCGGTCATCCACTCGCCGATATTGCATGGTATCGCGGTCATGAAAAGGTAAGTTTTCAATACCTACTCTTATTTTCTGTCTGTCCGCTTGTCCAATGTCCCTTGACTAACCCACCCCATTTGAGCAGAAGCTCGTAAAGGCAAAGAAAAAGCCGCGCTGGACCCAGGTGAGCCGTTAGACCATTGAATTGTCCTGTCGCGTGTCGAGCGCCGAGTCCAGTCTTTTTCGACGATTTGTCCCTTTTTGTGTGGCGTTGCTCTTATGGTGTAATATGGATGATTTTTAGCTAATCGGTGCGAGGACATCTGTATCTGGGGATAAAGCAGTCTCGACGATGTCGCTAGTTCTCGATCGTAGTCTACATAAACAACGGATACGTTGCGAGGCTACAAACGCGGCGCTGGACGAGCCGTTGGTGGATTGGAAGCAGTTGAACGTTTACTGTAGGTTTTGATTGATATCTTTGACATTTCGATTTGGTTATTTCTGTTTAACGAGGGTGAACCAATTTTTCCAGGTAATTCCGTAGGGTCCTCTAAAGAAAAACATTATACAAAACATTCTATAGCCTTTTGTTGCTGTTCGATACAGAAAGCTCTTAAAAATTACAAAAAATATTCGAAAATCTTTGAGTTTTTGAAAAAAAAACCGGAAAAATTCTCGAAAGAGGTCAAAATCTTCAAATCCTCAAGTTTTTTAAATATGTTGTAGAACCTCCTAACAATCAAAAACGTCCAAAAACATTATAGCGACACATTATTTATTATACAATTTATAATATCTGAGTGACAGGTATAGGCGGAAAAATCAAAATTAGCATCAGCAGAAAGAACCCCCTGATTTCAGTCCCACCACGCCGACTCGCCATTCGCACACCAGAAGGCACTCGGCATCAAATTGTATCTGGGCGTGAAGCTCGGCTCCTATGTTCAGCACCAGCTTCGAACCCCCCGGCGGATATTTCGTGGCAAATACAACCGAATGGAGAGACGCAACCTCTTGTTTATACCGGAGAGACGGTCGTCAACGAGACGTAAGATTTCTATACCTTGATATAATCAGTTTTCTATTTTAGCCTCCGAGAACAAGGGCACACCATTGAAAACATTGTCTCTTTCATCCCAACCGAGCAGTACGATGGAACGATTATCCGTTGTATCGCCAGCCATCCCTTGTGGTCGGAGTCGAAGAACGTCACCTTCCCACTGAGCGTACAATGTAAGTCCACGTAACGTCGCGCTAGAAATTACCATACTTTCAGATCCCCCATTAATGCTTGTCGGGAATAGGATGTCGATCGTAGTCGCCGAGGGAGAATCCTTCAAAGAAAATCTTACGATCCGCGCCAATCCGCCGGTCTCGACCTGGAAGTGGAAGAAGGATGGTCACGTTTTTGAACATACCATTGGAGGTAAGGGGATAGTTTTCTATCACTCAATAGTGTTTTTTAGGCATTATGGGCCGGGGTCCCTCACTATCTGGTCGAAACGTGCAATCAACCGATGCTGGCCACTATACACTTTTTGCAATGAATAGCGTTGGAACGACCAACGTTTCAATCCAATTGACGGTCGAGTACCCGGCAAAGGTAGCTATTAAATGAAAGATCCAAAGGTTTTTATTAGGTTGTCCAAATCACATCTCCGGTCATCGCATCGGCAGGTGAGGAGGTGCTGCTGGAGTGTGAAGTCGAGGGAGTGCCACCCACCAAGGATATGGTGATTTGGATAAAGAATGGTCGAGAGGTAATTAGTATCCGAGCGGAAATATGACAGCGGGAATTTAGGTGCCAAGCATGAAACGAGGAGAGATGAAAGCTGTTCTTCGGGTGAATGCTTCGCTCGACACTGCTGGGCAGTACATGTGTCAGGGTTACAATGGAATTGGAGCACCAGCAAGAGTAAGTTATCAACATCTCCTGCTCCTGTGAGCTGAAACAAAGTTACCTAGCTAACTCCTTCAATTTTCAGGCCCCGGCTTACCTCCTCGTCAACCAGCGGCCCACCATCATCCGCTCGTCAGCTTTTTCACGAGCAGCCGGCGCCCTTGGCGGCAAAGCTCGAGCCAGGTAGCGTAATTTTAACAATCATGCTAATGTCTTTATCTCAGATGTCGTGTCAACGCCGTGCCAGACGCCGAATTCTTCTGGGAGGTCAACGGCGAGACGATTCGCGCTAACAACTCGAAATATGCCGTTCACAACAGCCAACTAGACTACAGCACCTTTGAGGTTAGTATTGTAAATGCGCGTACGTTGAGCTATAAGCTTATGCTTAGGCATTGGCTTAGGCCTAGGCTTGGTTTTAGCCTAAGGCTTAGGCTTGGCTTAAGCTTAGATATCGTTATCAGCTAAAAATTCCTCGTTATTTCAGAGTTCTCTCTGGGTGACCATTGGCAGTCCCAGCGACTACGGTGACGTCAAATGCATCAGCATCAACAGACTCGGCGAGGACAGCCATGTAAGCACAAATATCTAATAGATAATTAAATTTTAGTTAATCAAAATCGGGCCTTTGACCGCGCCGGATGTCCCGGGCGAGCCGTTGCTGACCAACGCCACCTCCACAGCGCTCTCGATTTCATGGCCACCTGGTAAATTAAAAAACCACACACTGCAAAATTGACAACTGCAAAAACATATTTATCAAAAATTTGTATAATACTAACAAGGAGTGTCCTTTTGGTGTCATCGGCAAAACGATTCGAGACCCCGCTCATTCGATAGAAAATTGAATTCTGAACACGACTGTGTTGTTCATTTTTGCGGAATGGTTGTAGTAGGTTTATAAAATTAAAAAACTGCCGGCGACGCCCATACATTGGTGCTTGGGGAGCGAGTTGTTAAGGTTTCGCGCTTGGTTTTTTAATTCTATAAAATCAGGGACAACCATTCCGTAAAAATGAACAACACAGTCTTGTTCAGAATTCACTTTTCTATCAAATGTGCGGGGTCTCGAATCGTTTTGCCGATGACACCAAAAGGACACTCCTTGTAAGTTTATGTGCCATCGGTTTTTAGGCTTTGACGGCGGATCCGAACAACAGTTTGAAATTGCCTACAAAATGCAGGGGAATGGCGAAGCGACGGCTGTCAATACTTCCCATAATGTATGAAACTTGCTTTCCTTAAAATTATGCCCATTTCTTCAGCACGTTCGGGTGTCTGGCCTTCAACCCGGTCGTCTCTACTACTTCCAAGTCCGGGCGCACAACGTTCGTGGGTATTCTTCGGAATACACACGGCCCCCGGTGGCCTTCTCGACGTTGACGGCCGATGGTATCGCTGTTGGGACAAACAGAATAAGGGTAAGTTTTTAATGTGCATTCGCTCATCATTTTTTCTCCTTTAGGATGGTCATCTACCAAAGTCTTTGATCGTCTGCGCCGTGTGCTTCATCATCTTTTGCTTGATGTGCAACTTGTTCATCTGTATGTATAGGAAGAATAAGAGGAGGAAGAAGATGATTCAAGGTATCGAAAAAGATCAAGGCTAAAAATCAATGATTTTCAGAGAAAACGGAGATAATCCGGACTCATGGAGATCAAGCCGTGCGGCCGGTGCAGATGTACGGAGCGATAGGGCTTGAGGCTCCAAAGGAATATCAATTAGGTAAGGTTGGCTGCTAGCCTGCGCCTTCGATTCCCAAATAATAACTGCTAGCCTGCAAACAATTATTTAATTTATTGAAAATTATCTTTTAGGACCCGGAGAACGAGCTACCGCTGGATCTCGAGGAGAAACTCGGGATCATTCAGAAGATGATCAATCTATTCGGACAATGATAGTAAGTTTTGGGGGATAGAGAGAGAGAGAGAGAGAGAGAGAGGAGAGAGAGAAAGAGAGAGGAGAGAGAGAGAGAGAGAGAGAGAGAGAGAGGGAGGGAGGGAGAGGGAGAGGGAGATAGCGAAAACGAATCTCAAAATGGCTAAGAACTCTTTATTTAGGAAGTAAATCCAAATGGCTACATGCAACAAATCGACCCAGCCTTCTACGAGCGAAGTCACCTGATGGAATACGAATTTGACCGTAAGCTACATCTACATCTCAAAACTAGTCATTTCAGCCTACCAAACCACTCGAAACTTCCAAGCCAACTTTGGCAGCCTGCGCACCAAGGACACGTACAGTAATATACCGTATCCGGTAGGTCATATTTCAAGCAGTCAAAAAATATCCCCTCTTTTAAAGGTCTAACCGGCAGCCAGGTTAGCATGCGTGTCCCCTGGGAGATCCCCTGAATCTATTGGGCTTTAGGAGAGGGGGTTGAGACGAAAATTCGCATCGTTAGTTTCTCGTATCTCAACCCCCTCTCAGTTTGTCGAGTGCTAGAAATAAAGAATATCGAAAATATGCGAATTTTGCAATTCAGGAACCACCAATGCCAGCCGCCTACCACCACATGAGTCCGGTGGCTTCAAAAAGTGCCAAAACCTCCCCACAGCATCTATCGACGTTCATCCAGCCGGCCGGTGTACGGAGCGCGCCTATGCACTATTCACAATTGGATGGGGATCTGGTTTAAATTAAAGATTTGAGTTTTGGTATCAAAATGTCGAAATTTGAGCTGTCGAAATAGAATAATGTCGAAATTTTATCATAAAGTCATTTTTTAGGATGTAAAGTTGGATCGCAACACCGAAATCGCAATTTTTTTAAATCTCGACATTTCCAAATTTTTACATTATGAAATTTCGTCATTACGTGACAGCACGAATTTCGCCATTTTGAAACACTCAAATTTCCACATCCCTCCACCCTTTTTGGCTCATTCTCGACTGTGATATCGGTTGCTTTCTGTGTCTCTATGTCCCGTCTATGCCCTTATCCTCCTCTTCCATACCCACTGCCCCGTCCATAGGTGTCAACCGGAGGCCGTTATCGGGGGGCAATAAGGGTGGCCCTCCACAACTGTCTGTCCCAATCCCGGCCACAGTCACACAATACCGGATTTGCCATTTCGACACCCACCCCTTGCACCTACCACTGTCGAGTCGAGCAATTTTGGGGTACTCGAGTCGCGATATTGGTCCCGAATCCCCCACCAAATCATATACCTAGTTGGAGGGAAGGATATTGGTACATCGAGTCGAGCCCATCTTACTGCCAGATTGCCTACATTTTACTCGATTCTACAGAGGTAAGCTCATTTAAGTATTTAGTTTGAGGCGCAGATTGTTCAAAAAGGAAACTCTGGAAATCCACGATAAAAACGGGGTCGTAAGCCTAGATGTGGGCTTAGGTTTGGGCTTAGATTGACGCTTACGTTTGGCTTAGGTTCGGGCCTGGATTTCCGCATCTTCTTTTTCGGAACACTCAGCATGAACCTATTTCTATTTCTACCCCTCACCCCCCACGCCTCGATCTGTTTTTCACAACTACGGGACCCCTTTCCTCGTTTTTCTTCTTCAAGTTTTCCGGCTTCACGGCCGCCCCCCAAAAATAAAACATTTTGCCTTGATGGTGCTTTCATCCCCAATATTCTCCTCAATATTCTATGCCAAGTCAGTCATCCCAACACGTGTATCTCCGAAAGCATTTTAATTTCATTTTTGTTTGCAGAAGATAAAGTATGATACTTACATCCTAAAATGGCGACGAATATAAGCTTTTGAGAATCAAGCCCCGCCAAGAGTCACCCTACCCGGCTATACGACCCATATTAGCCGAGGTGGTGTGAGTAGTGGTCAGTGTCTCGGCGCGAAAATTCAGAATTCCTGCGGGCCGGCGGGGCTAATTGAGCCCCCCCAGGTGCGAGCCTCATTAGGACACCGGCTCTTTTTGGCCGGCCAAGGGTCCAAAATTGTCGGGTTGTTGTACGATTCTGTACTATTGCGGGTAGTCTAGGTGGACGTAGCTTTCAAGGAACACTTTTGCGAATCTTTAATTTTTCAGTTCAAATTCAAAACCTCCTAGGCTTAAGTTGGGCTTGAGTTTAGGCTTAAGCTTAGGTATCGGCTAGGTTTGGGCTTAGGAGTAAGCTTAGGCTTAGACTTAGGCTTACGCGCAGGCTTGGGATTAGGCTTAGGCATACGCTTACGATGAGGCTGGGCTTAGGCTTACGCTCAGGTTAAACATAGGTTGATTCCTTGGCATACGATTTTTATAGAGGGCACCCAACATTTTATTAGTTTCTGAATTGGTTTAAAAAATTATAAATTAGAATTCGCGTTTGATCATAGCTTTTTCGGACACCAAAAATAACTTTTTATTATGTTTTCAAAATATTTAGCCCCATTACCTTTCAAAATTGACGACTCCCAGTCCCGAACCCGGCTGATGCCATTAACCGCCCCGTTGGCAAGCCCGAAATTTCCTTTTCAAACGCATTCGCGTGCAACGGGCCTTTTTGGGGGGTCGAAGGGGGCAGAGGTCCCCGTGCAACTGGTCGTTGAGTGACCACCACTACGAGTTTCCATAGCGATCTTTACGTCGAGCACCTTAGAAGAGGAGAGTGACCAATGCATTAGATGCACTAGCCCGATATTCTAGCCTTACTGCTTTTGAACGTTAAAATGGAAGTTGACAATTTTGTAGGTTTTCCTATATAGGTTTTATCCATTGACCGTAAGTACTCCCTAGCCGTTTTCGTTACATAGAAAAAAGTTTCTTTTCAGAGCCGAATGGAGCGCTAGGAACAAATTGAAGCAATGGGTATCGCGCCGAAATTTGGGCTCGTTGCCGTGCTGCTGTTGCTTAACATCTCGTTGCTGGATGCTAAGAGGCGGAGATGGAAACGACAAGCCTTACCTTCTACGCATGTTCAGGTAAACGTTGTTTAGCAAAGACTTTGCTGAGCGTGAACCTAAGCCCATGCTTAAACCTGAGCACAAATATACCCAAGTTTACAGGTCCATTCCTTAAATTCAAACGTCTCCGTAGCCGATGAAGTCCATGTAGTATCAGCCGAGTCTCGAATTGACCTGAAAGAAAGGTGAGACTCCAAATGTTACCAATTCTACCTCCCTCCAGCTTCCTAAATGCCTCAATATGGTCCTCAAACTCTGAGCTTTTGTTCAACAACTTCGACACCTACGTGAATTACACGGCATTTGATGTTGAGGACATTTTCAACATTCACGGGGCCACGATATCGAAGGAGGCGGATAAAACAGAGGTAAGGCACTGAATTGTATAACTTCAACCAGGTATTCAGTTTTCAATGGTGACCAACCGCTCAATAGATGGAAATAGTCGATTTAACGAGAGGCTTGAGGGCTCAATTTCGCTACGGGTAAACGACTCGAATATGGGGGTGCAGGCGCTAAACGGTAAGATGTTTTTGAGCACGATTTTAATATGTTGTTTCTAAAGGGACATGGGCCATAATCAATGGGGAAACCCTGGAACAAATGCTGCAAAAGAAGATATCCGTATATTCGGATTTCGATCCAAAAGACAACACGAGGAAGTTGTTGATAAAGGCAGTTTCAAATTCCTATGATGTCAAAGTTATATTAAGTGAAGCGGAGGTAAGCGGAAATTAAATCAACGCCAACCTTCTCAGGTCCAAATCGAATACGGCCCGTCGGTTCTACAGATTGATAAAAGCTATCGGCATATGAAGATTTTTACGGAGAAACGGAATATAACGCTCGACACGATCACCTCACCTTTTGAAGTGGCAATGACGGAGGAGTAGGAAACTTAGGACCAATCGCTTATGCCACGTATTTAGTGCGTTGTTAGTGACGTGTAAGGACGAACGTACCACCGCGCAGCTGTCACCGAATAATACCGATGTCGAGATCTCTGTGGGGCAGTACTCAATGTAAGGAATGCTGCCAGATTTCTCGAAAACGCGAAAAAACGGTTTCATGATTATTTTGCAGCCTGGAAGTGGATCGTGGCGATGGAGTGATGAGTCTGGGAGATAGTGCTGGCGGTATCACAGAACGCGTCAACATCACCTCCATGCAAATGAGGCTGGACCTGGAGGACGGTCTAGTGACGGCGAACAGCAATCGCAGTCATATTGATATGATGGGAAATTTGACAAAGGTTTGGTCCGATTTTCCTCCACTAAAATGTGTTGTTAGGTCAGTCTCACGGCGGCTATCCACAACTTGACTGTAAGCGGAGGTGTACCCCGAATGAAACTCGATACCGGGAACATAACCGTCCAGATACTGGCGGTCGAGGAGGTAGTTTGAAGATTCTAAAGCTAAATAAATTTTAGCGCGCTGTTCTCCCATCTATCGTCCCTCCCTTCGAGCCAAAGCACGACAACTATGATAGTTTGGGACCGGTTGCCGGAGAAGAGTCTCCAAGCGCCGTCACCTCTGGTCCTGAACCTCCTGAAGATGCCACCACCGAAAAATCAGAGCCTGCCGCCGCTCCAGAGACGACGGCACCACCAAAAGAAGAGGTTACAACTATTGCCGAAGAAGTCCCGACACCTCCTGAATTTTCGAATGGATTAGGTACGGGGGTCAATTTTTTAAATGGCAATTCAAAATTAGGCCAAGATCCATTCGGCGTGATCGTGCCTGCGACAACTACTGTAACCGTGAAAGAGCCTTCATCTGAAGAACCTGATTGGACTGACGTACCGCAGCCTCCGGAATTGGGTACGTCGTATTAATCCTTACACTAATACAACACTACCCTACACTACGTTACAACACTAGTCTACAACCCAACTTTTTTAGTCACGGAAGGTGATGGCCGAACTGGACCTGAAGATATAGCAATGCCAACCCTTGCCGGACTACCAGAAGATGGAGGTCAGTATATTCAAATATCATAGAATAAGTAATTCTGATGGTTGCATTAACTAAGCCTTCTGCACCGTAAAATCCACCGCCGTTTCGTTTAGTATACTTTAAACGTCCACTAGAGTAGCCCGTTCTGCTTCTTGTGTTTTGTCACTGTGGCGCCAGCCCGTAGCTGTAATTATTAACTGCATGTAGTGCCTAACCACTGTCATAGAAGTAGTTCGTTCGTCTTTTCCAGAGAAATTCCCACCCCCGCCCACGCTCCCAACCGGTGCAGAAGAAGCGGAAGGGGACGAACGAACGATCGGCGCTGAGAAGTTTCCACTCCCCAAGCCTTTTACTGTCGCGCAAACGCACCCCGATCTCAGTGACTTTCCCGAACCGAAGAACTTTACCGTTGTCGTGCAATAAATGTCTTAACCTTGCTTTGGTGGGCACTGAATCGTGGATCGTACAGTACTGCATGGGATATAAATGGTTTTTTTATAACCTAAATTCAAACCACAAAAAATGAAAAATTAGTGGATTTTAGGACCTAGAAAAAACGATAGTTTTAGGCATTGAAACGTCTTACCCAAGGCCCGATCTATTCACAACAGGTACTAAACAACAACCTAGCGTATGAAATTTTTTCAGGCTCCCCGGATGACTTTGTGATTGGACAATTTGGAACGACACAATTTCTGAATGGACAACGCAATACAACGGGTAGCGATTTTTGAAGAGCTTAGCCTCAAGTTTTCAGGCAACCCAGGTCTCTCCTTATTCGCCACCATCAGCAGTGTCGACTTCAACGAGACTCCAGCCAAAATCCCGGTAGCTCCGGGTAGTCTTCCATTCCCAACACCTCAAGCCTTGCACGGATCGAAGAAGCGCAGTCCTGGGTACGTCTAGCAAAGCTGAGAGTTTAAAACTTCTGAGTGCACCTTGCGCCAAAATCCAGTAAAAAAATAAGGAAAACATGTTTTGTTTTAGCGGTCGATAGCCAAGGATGAAACGCATCGACTCTTCCCCTTTAAAAACTAAGGCTAAGGTTTTTACTAAACAATTTTCCAGCCCTGTCAACGACGCGTTGGTGATGAGGCTGTACGTGCCGGACTCGGTGAACATCAGTGACCCGCTTTTTATGTCCGACATCGAGGCCAGCTTGGTGGGGGCTGTACGCGAGAGTGTGCAGGGCATTGAGCGCTTCAAGCGGAACACGGGAGGGGTAGATCCGATTGATGTTGATGTGGGTTAAGATCTCAGATCTGCTGGTATCAGTTCGTTCAGCTGAAAGGCTTTGGCCGCGATGGAGATGCTGTATCGCTGCAGTTTGTCGTGTTCTCCTATGATGCCGATGCCAGCTCGAATCATTCTGCCATAGCGGAAGCTATGAATTCATTAGGGAGAGCTCGACTCTCTCAAGATATGCATTATCCGGTAAACCTTGAAAACCTTTACATTAATGTATTTTCCATGCTTCAGGTCGTAGAGGTCGTTCACGTCAACTTGAACAGTACCCTTATGTGGTTCCTGCTAACCACCGCTCTTTTCGTGCTCACCCTTTTCTGCATATTATGTCTGGGATGGAAGTTTGGCATCCACAACAAGGTACCAAAATTTGCGCTCCATAAAAATTGGCAAATTCAGCTCAAAAAGCGCCTAACAAGAGTGACCATTGCCGAAAACCGGGATTGCCAGAAACAAACTCTTTGATCTTGTGTAAATAAATAGCTTTTATTACGAAAAAACCGTTCAGCATAGACCTGTCAATATTTTTCGGAAAGGATCAGCGCAAGAAGTGAAGTGGCAGCGGTGGACTTTGTCTTGTAGGGGTCGCCGTTTTCATGGAAAGCAGCTATCAAATTTCCGGATTTCTGGAAATGGCAACGTTTACTTTTTTGTCGTGGCTTACCTGATACTCAACAGCAACAGTCGAAATCAAATTCATCCTCAGTTGGCCGTATAGTTGGTGGGCATCGCTCTGGTTTCGGCATACAAAAATTTTTTTAACGTACCTGGTGAGGTCCGCTTTCGTGAATATGCTCGTAGGCTGTTTTTAGGAAGAAATAATTGGTAGCTATTTGGATCAAGTCCCCATCGGCTGAATCCCTGATACCTGCTCGGGAAAGCCATTTCTAATTTTAGCGGATATTTTTGAGTTTGCTTCACTTACACTGTCGGCTAGTTCCTTCAACAAATCATCAAATTCATCGTGACTGCTATTTGTGATGCCGAGTAGGATCGGGAGCACGGCTTTGGCGGTCTAAAATGTATCATTTTGAATTTTTAGTGTTTCCGGTTTACCTGGCAGTTGTAGTAATTGAACTTCTGTTGGCGTTCCTGGGTAGTTAACGCCTGGAATACAGAGGATGAAATTGAGCTGCAGATACATGCCTCAAAATCGCAATATCTATTGCCATTCTTAAATTCTTGAAGCTTTTCTGTTGCCACCAATTGTGCATTCTTCCAGTAACCAGATTCCTCTGTAGCTGCAAAATGCGCGGAAAGCTTACTCATCGATTTAGCTAGATAGTAAGCCCAGATTTGAGCGTCGACATGAAATCCCTAAAATTTTTATTAGAAAAAAATTAGCTCTGATAACCTTGTGCTTCTTGGTTGCCTCAAAAAGGGAAGACTTCGCCTGCAATGGCCAGGAATATCGTCCGGCTCCATTAGGGTCCAGTCGCTGTAGCAAGTTCTTTGCATGAGCTTCTAATCTTGGGTAATAGCGCTTGAAGAACGCCTTTTGGCTATGGATTGTCTAAAAATTCTATTTCCCAAAACTAGGATGAGAAACCTCATCAGTCAGTAGTTGATCCAGTGCGTAGAAAATTTGAGGACCGGTAAGAGCTTCCAAAACAATTTGATTATTCGAGACTTCGGAGATCATCGCTGATTGCTCGTTTATTAAATTCAGCCAGGGTTCAATCAACTAAATTAATATTCATAACTAAAAAAATATTCTACCGCCAAGGCTTGAGCCGGATCGTAGTGTCTCATCACTAGAATTCCATAGAAAATATCGTCAATCGAGGCACTGCTAGATTTTCTGGACGGCCACGGAATAACAGAGTTTAGAAACCCGAGGGTAAACTAAAAATATTATAAAAACAGTTTTGTATTACCTCGGTATTATAAGTCCCAGCCACTTTCAGCGATCCGTCAAAGTATCGATCCGACGCTAATAGATTGGAAACGGCTGCTCGCGAGAGTTCCACATAAAATTCCGGAAGTGTCTAAGTTTTCGGAAATCCCCCCTCCGGCTCCATCTCCCCTACTTTTCCCGAAAATTTAAATTTGTCCTCAAAGTTTTTCTTGAAGTCCGCAATTCGTGTATTCAACTCGAGATAAAATCCCTCTCCTGTATACGGCTTTTCCCTCGAAGTAGAGAAGGCAAATTCCCAGTAAATGTCGTCCGTGACATTGAAGGTAAAGACTTTTACCTAAATAGCACGACATAATCTTTTTACTTCCTAGATATCCACTTACCGGATTATGCGCGTTGTGTTTGGGACTAAATTCTGAAGCAAAGATGGCTCCAAGTGATGCAGGATTAGCATCATGGATCGTTGCTACAGTGAAGTTTCCCTAGAGTCATACATTATCAGTCTAAACCTAAGCCTAAGCCTAGCGTAAGCCTACTCCGAAGCCGAAGGCTAAGCATTTCTTACGTACCTCATCGCCCCAAAGGTCAGCTGATAGTGTAAAGTTTCCATATTGTTCCGAATTTCCGTTTAACAACTTTTCAGACGTAGCCCCAATCGTAGTTTTGCCATCATCCTAAATTAATTCTTTCAAATTTTCCGCTTTTAGACTTACCTTAAAGTATACAAATATCGCGTATCGTTGTCTGTCAACCACATCAGCATTTTTGAAATTTATCCTAGTCGTCCACGTCTAGAAAACTCAATATTTTTATGGATCCAACCCCTACTCGCTGGGTATTGACCCACTGGAATTCGACAGTCACATTTCCATTCGTTACTTTCTCCACTCCAAAAGTTCGCCCATCCGACATTGTCCAGGTGGCAGATCCGACGTCATTTACCGTCGTGAACACCTAAAAACGTTGATTGGAGTTTAATAATCATCGCATACCTTCTTTTCCACGTTATCATACCAACCGACACCAAATTTGTAAGAATCTGGCCTAGCCGTACGCAGCGAGAAGATGTCATCAGGCTCCAGAGGTCGCCAATTTTCCTAAATTTTTCTAATGCAACGATTTTCGATCTATCACTGACCTCGTACTTCTGCGCCAGGTTTGGCAACAATGTCCTTTCCGTTTTAGGGTTTAAATAATATTTTTGGTAGGCATACTGTAAGGAGGCAGCTATTAAGACTGTGATAACAGTCCCGGCAATCGAGTACGGCAGCGCGTTTGATGATTCTGGAAAAAGATTATGGTGGTTTTCGGATTTTTGCATCAATTACTCGTTGGCATCGACGGCTTCCCAACAGGAATTGGGGTCTGCACTGGTTTTGAAACATCAGGGTTTTTCTTTGGCTTCTGGGGATATTCGGCATTATTTAGAGGTTTCTGATTATGCTTTTCTTCCTTCTTTTTCGGCGTTGGTTGAGAATTTTCATTTTTGTTTTGAGGTTTTGGTGATTCTTCGGCCTTACTTGGCGAGGTGGCGACCGCTGGCTCATCTACAGGTGTTTCTGGGACATCTATGATTTTCTTGACTGGTTGGGGGGAGCCTAGAGGGGTGGAGGGTTGGCTCGAGTTTGCAGAGCCGGGCGATGACTCTTCGTTGTCATCCATTTGCTGAAATGTTATCTATACACAATGAAGAGGAAGACAGAGAGACAGTAAGAGAGAGAGAGAGAGAGAGAGAGAGAGAGAGAGAGAGAGAGAGAGAGATGGAATGGAACGGTGAGAGAGGGGGAAGCGAAAACGAGTGTGAGAAACAATCGTCAAAAATGAACATATTGTACGATAACAACCTCATAATTTGAGTAATAAAATGCAAGCAAGGGATAAGAGACTTCGAAAAGCTGGTGAGTAAGATCCTCGCCCCAGCGGTGCCCGTCTGGTGTAAACTGGTGACCACGGAGGGCCACGCGGCACTAGCGGGGTCAGCCCAGCTGGCCCTTGCTGGGCCTCGAAAGAAATGTGTGTGTGGCTGCTCGGATGCAGAGGTTCCGTTTGCAACAGTGTACACGTATTTATCGAGCTTGATAGGAGCACTAAACGTAAATCAAAGTTATTGGAGCGCGGGCCTGCTTGTCGTGGAAGTTCCGAGTGGCTCGGAGTGTAGCCTGAAAAATTTTTATTAACAACAGAATAAAAAATACTCTGCAACGAAGGGGACGGTGGCGGTTCCGGGTTGATACAACAGCATTTGGTCACAATTGAACGACATTGAGCCGAGTCCGTCAGTTGCGTTGAGGCTGTAAATTACGTTGTTGGTTTGCTAGCTATTTCGGTTTTAAATGTAGTTCTATATAACTTCCCAAACTTTTCTAACTGAAGCCAAAACGGACTTGAACCTACCATGTGCCCTGAGTTGTACAAACCGTGGCGGTCCCCTCGAGTTTTTGCAATAGTGTTAGTTTAGGCAGCACTGTTCCTTCATTCTAAAAACAGCTTTTTCGCGGGTAAGACTACTCACACAAAAGACTTCAACGGATAAATCTTTCTTCGGCAGATTAGGTTCGAGCCAGTCTGATGAGACAATGACCATAGGGGTGGAGCCCGGACTCACAAAGTCTAATAATCAACTTGTGTTCAAAATATCGATACCAAACCAACTTGATGCATCATTGGCTTCATACTGACTTGTCCCCAAATAATTAGCGGGGATTCGGAAAGTGAAGGTCAGTGCTTTCAGATCAGGCGTGTACAGATCCAGGGGGTAGTCGGTTGAGCTGGAAGTTTTAAAGAAGCTAAGCCCTTTATTGGAGACTTACTAAGGCACCAAGTCCTCCGGCTGAATTGAAGCGCCACGATAGGTTGGGATAGGTTGCCAATCAATTTGGATACGACTGAGCTCGCGGACGGCTACGTACAGACAGCCCTCGACCTTACATGGCAGATCTTCGTAGGCCCTGCCTCCGCAGAATTTGCCATCTGAAGGTTGTCAATGGATGTAGAGAGGAAGAGAGCGACAGTGAGAGAGAGAGAGAGACAGAGAGACAGAGATAGAGAGGGAGGGAGAGAGAGAGAGAGAGAAAAGTAGGTTTTGCTGGATACCTGGAGCCAGGAAGTGGTCACTGATGAACATTAAAGCCTGGGTGCCGAAGTCCCCAGGATTTTTGATGCGAACGGAGACCGTTAACTGCTTGAAGATCATTTGGTTACTAAAATTTCCCTCAATTTCACGAACATTTATTAGAACTTACGCTAGCTTCATCTTCGTACCCGTCTCAAACGTGCCATCATAGATCTCCACCGTCTGCTCATCCTCATATTGGTAGAGCGCTATCGCCAATGGTCTGAAATCGCCCAGTACGAAGTAGTACGGGGCGATACGTTACCCGTTGCAAGAGGTAAAGATGTATTCCTGTTCCACGGCCCTCGTTTGTGCCTGGTTGATCTCGTAAATTGACGTGTTGCAAATATCAATGTACAATGGGACGATCGGCACTAAATTAAATAACAATTTTTACCCTGAAGAGTGAATTTACCGGATTTTACTTCAAACTTAATGCCTCGTCGCCGTACGTCGGCAGGCTGATAGGTACCGGAGGCATAAGTGACAAATTGTACAGTGATGTTCGTCACGTTGGTGAAGCCATAAACGCCCCACCTAACTGTATATTTAATTCGTGCAAATGCTATACCTATCAATCGTGTCATATTTGCCGTCGGCGATTATTTGAGGCTTATCCTCTGCTGCCACATCGACATCGGTGAAGTTGACCGTGTTCGCGGAGCCCTTATCCACCAGGAACGTCCATGTGCAGGCTTGTTCTCTGAATTTGTTGTTATTAACAAAAAGCGGAGGAACCGGCAGTAGGTATTGTACTGAAAGTCGATGTTGTGTCGTGTAGGCATCGCGAATGGAAGCGGATCCGTCGTGCCATTTTGTAAATTGAAGACGGCGCCAGTGCATTCGCAATCTGTGAATTATAGTAAACTAGTGGTGGAATGAAAACAGTTTATTTGCTGGGGAGAGAGAGAAAGGGAGAAAGAGACAGCGAGAAAGAGAGATTAGCGCACCGGACAGACATATAAATTGGTACAAGCCTAATTTTACTTACCTGCAAGCCGCACATTCATAATACCACCTGAAGACGTGCCCAGCCCATCAGTCGTCAGCTTCAACGCCGCTTCACTAAGGCCGATCGGGGCAAAAAATATTTGATAGCCGCTCCTGCCAGTTAGGGAGACCCCGAGCTAAATGCCATATTTGGCCGTTTCCCGCAAAAACCTGGTAAGTCAAGTTGAAAGCCGGTGCAATAAAGTAATCCGAATCCTTCTCCAGGCTCATCCCCAGCACTTCAAGCATCATTTGATAGTTTTTGGTCACACTAACTTTATAGTCGCACTCGATATTGTTGTAGTAGGGCTAGAGCAAAAAAAATTGGGGACTACAGTTTTGCGAAAACCTTAATTGTTGGAGTTAGGTAGGAATATCCTGGGGTCCAGATTAACAGTTCACTATCGGTTGCTTCGTTGTCATACTGGTCACAGGCCATCTTTGCCGATACTAAAAACAACCAATTTCTAGCTGCAGCGATTTCGGATCAGATGCGTTAAACCACTAACTGTCGTAGGGCTCGACGGCGATGACGTAGAAACCGTATTGGGCCTGTGTTACATCAGTGGATATGCTGATTGTAAGTGTAACATTTTGCAGGAAGTATAATGATGGAATCCGATTTCCCAAATAGGATCTAAATCTTTCATAAATAGCAATAAGCCTCCGCAAACTCGGTATATGTGTGGTTGAATGAATTTCCGGCAGTGTCTTTTCCGAGCAAATTCAAATATCCGCTCAATCCTGGCACGAATGTGTAGATGCTGACACGGAGACCGGATTCTGCGGTTGCTGTCAGCGCACAATCCGTCACATTAACATTTGCCAAAGGATATGCTGTAAAGGACTCTTTTCTTAGAATATCCTACTCCACCTGGGGAAAGCAAGAAGAAAGGTGTCTTCATTTTGCCGACATCTTTCGTTGTGCCACAATCATAGTAGGAAGGCTCTGGAAAGGTTGTGACTTTGAGAAAGAGGACCAACTCTGTTCTATAACTTTAGCTCGGTAGCCCGCGCGGGCACGGATTCCGTTGGCATACTGTGCCGGGACGCCATATTGTAGTAGAAGGAATGCTGGTCCTTGTGTAGCATTAAAATAGACGGCGTTGCCAACTGCTTCGATCTGTCAAAGTTTTGAGCTTAAAGAAATAAGGACGGCATCTGTTGAACCCTTGGTAGCGAGCTTAAATTTTTCGGCAAATAGTCAACCGGGCAGAGAGCGCGCCCAAGGGAGAGGCGCAGAGCCATCTTCTTTCCCGCGCGTAATCGATTGACTTATGCCGACCTTCTCCCTTTAAGAGAGCTTGTGATACAATTTAACAATAGACATTGTGGTACTTTTCTGATATGCGGGGGACTGTGTGGGGATTTCTAGGTTAGTTTCTTTTTCCAAAACTTTTGTATTTTACATTATTTTGGGCTGAAGCTTCTTAGGATATTTTTGATGCGCTATCAAATGGCTTTGATGATACGAAAGATGTAAGATATCGCATATTGTCGTAAATTTAGAAGGCTTGTTTTATTTTACGTTATTTTCAGCTGGCATAAAAACGAACCGTCTATCTTTGGACGCCCTATTGAATGGCGTACAAAATCTCGAATGATTAGCGGAAATACAAAAGTAGCCCCTGGCAAAATCCCCCCGCATAATAGAGCAGTACCGGCATCGGTCAACTTACATCAATGCAGTTACACGCCCGGGGAGTTGTTAGACATCGATCGTAGGCGGCCTCGTCGCACAACCACAACCCATCGCCATCCTGGAGGTCGTAACGGTCAAACAAGAAAACGAGCCCGGTGCCCGTTTTTGATGTTAACTTCCAGTCCAAACTACCATTAACAAAATACAATGATTTTCCTCTCAATTTATACAAACCGAAACGGATCCACATATTCTAGCGTCTCGGCACCAAGACCATTTGGATTTCTGAGATATTTGATTTGATTAAAAACGAGTCAAACTCACGGAGCTGTTACGTTTCTTGATGTAGTTTGTAGCAATAAAGGATAACCGTGCGAATAAACAATAGCATTATCATCTACGACTATTTCCTGAATTTCCGGGTTCTTGTGTTTGCCGGAAAC
Organism: Mesorhabditis spiculigera; assembly: GCA_958295435.1. Lineage (NCBI taxonomy): Eukaryota > Metazoa > Nematoda > Chromadorea > Rhabditida > Rhabditidae > Mesorhabditis > Mesorhabditis spiculigera. The sequence continues at coordinate 298,814 of CATQJA010001066.1, read as the reverse complement.
TTGACAAACCCGTAAATACGAATCGGCACAAAATACGGTGAATATTAAAGTAAAGAAGATTAAAAGATTAGAAGACATAATCCTCGTAGTTTTCTAAGCTGCAATAATCCGTTCAGCCGATTTTAGCGTGTTTCCAGTGGGTGCAGCTGCGATAAGCGGGACGCTGATTTCACATTGGGTTGTAAAAAGCGGGGGTGATTTAGTTTGAATAGTCATTGCCTAGCTAGGAAAAGCACAGACATTTTGGAACAAATTGTCAGCCGGGTTTTGCTAATTGATGTAGACTATTTCAGATTGTGCTTTTCAGACTGTGATGAGTACAAGGAGTGGTGAATCGGGGAAGATGAATCTCGATCTGAAAACCATCACTTTTCCTGGAAAGTGTATAAAAGCGGAACCATATGCTAAGGCTTCGGCTTAACTTAGGCTTAGGCATCGTCTAGGCTTATGCTCTGACTTGGACTTAGGTTTGGTTTTAGTTTTTTCGTGCTTGTGTTTGTGCTTTAGAAACCTTCAAAGTCTTTAGAATATTTTTTTAGACCTGGGCAGTAGGCACATCTTTCATTTCCCGCTATATTTTTCATTTCAGAAGTATTGTTCTTGTCCATCCATTCTTTCCCGGCCCGGCTAATCCTCCAGATCCAGCGTGGGTTGCACCCCCACCGGATTATCCGGGTCGGGTCAGATTAGAACCCGTGAATGAAAGAGATTCCCGTTATGAAAGGCTCAACTTTGAATGGGACGAGCTGACAAATATTGTTGAGGGTGAGAGGGTGGAATCCCTGGATGCATCTCGAAATTAAAAGATGATTGGTTTCAGTGTGACATTTCGTGTGTTTTACCAAAAGGGTGTATGACCAAAATAACACCAGAAACCCATGAAAAAGCCATTTTTACAGAATCCCCGAGGATGGGGGCTTGTGGTCGTTGCCCTAAAAACAGATTCAGTCTTGCTCGTCGGAAAGTAAGAGATGGTATTGTTATCGGCTACCGCTCGCAACACCTAAATTTAGCGGTGTTGTTAGGGTGACATTTTCGGTATCTCTCTCTCTCCCTCTCTCTCTCTCTCTTCCTGCACCCCCAACCATTTCACATGACAGGATTGTGCGTGTGTGTCAAGTCGAGAGAGAAAAGACAATGAATGAAGATGGGCTGGGGTGGGAGATCCCCCGATCGGCGCTTCTTTCCGCTCTCCGCTCTCTGTGTGTCTGTCTGTGTGTATAAATGTGTGGCGTGCACGTGGCGCCATCGGAGGGCAAAGTCTTCGCGCCACGTGCTCTCTATCGCGGGTGGAGGGGAGGGAAGGGAATGGGGAGAGGTGCTCTCTGCACTGACTACGTCATCTACCCCCTCGACATACAAGGCGATGGGGGGACATCCCCCGATATGCCCCCAGGGGTTGAATGGACGCGTCCTATTTCGTGTACGGTTGGTACAATACGAGGAATGGTGATATCAATACAGGTTCAAAAACGCCGTTTTCGCGGCCTTTGATCACTAACAGAAACAAAATTAACCTATTTTATGTTTTTTTACTCGCCTGATAGGGATATATAGATGCCAACATCATAAATTTACAACGCTGCTACATAGTGTGGTAAGTTTTTGAGACGCACGTTATGAAAAATGAACAAAAATTACCCGTATCAGCCGCAAATGGGAGCAAAATGTGCGCACTAATGATAGACCAGGGACGCTGCCGATCCGATCGATCCAAAAACTGCCCGAAATGGCAGAGGCTTTAAACTTTAAACGACGACTTTAAAACCAAAATTTTTGAAAAACTTACGGGATCCTCTAAAAATTTTTCCCGAATTTACCCATTTCCATTTCGTTCGATTAAATGTGAATTTCGCATTTAATCGAACTAATTTTTACATAATCCAAGTCCAAGAAAAACTATCTAAATCGTAATTATATTATCCTTATAAATATAAAAAATAGTGTCTGTGTGTGTGTGTGTGTGTGTGTGTATATTTGCGTGCACTTCCGTTTGGATGTTCCGCACCTACAGCCTCAGGGAAGCATTTTTTCGGTAAGGAAGAAACGTCATAGGGTAAAGAAGGGCCCGGAATCGACTGCACACATATAAAAGTTTTGAAAAATTGCTGTTTTCGATATTAAAATTAGGTTTTTGTAAAGTTTTCGGCCAACCTCTTTGTTAGGAAGCAATTAGCATACGCCGGAAGTGGAAATGGTTTATAAAAAGGAAGATAGGGCACGCTTTTCATTTTTGTTGAGCGGTTTTCGGCAAGAATTATGCAAAGTCAATAACTTCATCGATCCTAGACGGGGCCAGGGTTGAAAAGCCGCGAAGCGGTTTTTCAACCCTGGTTTTCACCTTAAAAAAGCCCTCTGCAAAATTCCTAGGTAAATATGTTATTCCCGCCAGCGAGCAAGCCGTACCCAACCCAAACACGGATCGTACCAGGCTTCACCCCGCCTGATTCTGTTGCTTGGCATTGTACGTACTGGTGCACCCGTTTGTCGATGTGTGGAAGAGTTCGTGCAAAGTACAGCTGTATCCTCGGGACACCCCAGAGGGCACGTGAAGGCGGAAATTCCCCGTGAAAAGTGCGAGCGATATTTACTGGGTGGAAGCGCCAGCCCGACTGGCCCTGGGTGCCACGGGTCGCCCGAATTATTTTTATCACGCGGGGAGAACGGGGTGCGCGTGTCGCGCGCACGGGATTTTTTAAGTTTGAAGAAAGAAACGAAGAGAAGCTGCTTTTTTCGACAAAGCGCGGGTGGAGAATTTGCACCTGGAAGGCAGGTGTGAGCTGTTTTTGCTAATTTTCAGGTATGCCGTGGGGGATTCCACCCCCACATTGTACTTGAGTTCTGAGTGGGTCGTGGGCAGGCCCGTACGAGGGGGGGGGACACCGGGGGCACGGTGCCCCCCCCCCCCGAAATCGGTCGAGGTCCGAAAAGTTCATGGGGGGGGTCGCCAAAATTTTTTTGGGTGGGTGCCCCCCCGAAATCTCGGCTCCCGTACGGGCCTGGTCGTGGGCCATGGAAAAACCTACCCGGCTGGATTAGGGAGAACTGGAAATGGTAAAAAGTCAATCCACGAAAGGGATTTTGACCCGGATTGAGTCGGTATTAACGAAAATCTGTAACAAGAACTCTAGGGAAAAGCCATAACTTGCAGGAATTGAATTTTTAAGATTAATTTCATTAACTTTTTTGCATTTTCATTCATTAGGAAAAAGACGTAATAGCAGAAACCTAAGCAAAATTCACGCACAACGAATAGATACGATTTTTTTACTGGACCGTATCCATATCATCTCACACTATTATAGCTACAGTAATTCAATATTTTCCAGACTCCGCGAATTGTTATGCTCATTCCCATTCCTGCCCCCGAAGCCTGCAGAATCGAAGTTTCGTTGTTTGGGGGGCTATCCCCGACGGGGGGTCTCCTCGGCCGGGCCTAGGGGGGTGTTTGGGTGCGAGAGAATTGTGTGTGTGTATGTCCGTCTGCACATGTGGCTCTCCCCGCTGGCCCGGTCGTCGAAGCGAGCGAGGGGGGCTGCTCCATCGGTGACCACCCCCGTCCCGGCACGTGGAGGGCATGTGCAGACCCGGGTGATTGTTGGGGGAAAGATCGGAGGGTGCGAGACATGCACACGGGCATCGGCTCCAGGTCCGCCCTCCACCACCCACCCCGGCCCGGGCCGACACACAAGCAGAGCAGTCTGTGTGCGTGTGTGTGTGTGGAGCAGCCCCTTCTTCTCAACGGCTCTCTGTCTCACTTGTTCGACTCGCTCCCCTTGTTGCACCACGAGTATTCCCCCGAAATTCTGAAGTAATTATGCTTGCTATCGACAGCCTGCTAACTGCCGCGCGGATTCTGGAAGCCGCCAATCAACATCAGACGATTGCTGCCAGCACCTCTCTTTTTCTGGGTGAGTTACAGTACCTTACATCAATTTAATAACTTTCTTACACTTTTTTCTTCCAATCTATCGTGCCTAAAACCTAAAACTCATACATAAGCCACCTGAAAAACCTTGAAACCCTTGTTTACCCACCACTTTTGCAGACACCCACATTCCTGATGAGCTCGAACTCCGCGACCTTGTCAACCAAAAGATGCGCGTCAAGCGCCCGATGTCCAACTCGTCGGCCACCTCCTCCGAGCCCTACACCATCTCGTGTAAAAACTCCAGCACCAAGCAAAGCCGCACCGCGCACAACGAGCTCGAGAAGAACCGCCGTGCGAACCTGAAGGACTGTTTGGACACGCTGAAGAGTCTGGTCCCCGACTCGCAGGACGCCGCCAAGAACACCACGTTGGCGTTGCTGACCCGGGCTCATGACCATATTGAGGTGAGGCCTTTTCCTGGAATTATTGACCGGAAATTGAAATATCATGGATCTATTTTACCCTTTCTTTTGCAGAAGCTCGACGACGAACTCGCCGAAGCCGATCATATCATTGCCCAGCTCGAGGCGAAGAAGCTCGCCTTGCTTTCAAAACTCTCGGGCGCACCTCAACCGGTCATTTCCTCAGAAGCCGTCATGCACCCTCAATACCGCCCGGAATCCACAATGTCGTTGCCTTGTTCTTCTCGTTCTTCTCCTCTTCTGGAGACCACCTTCTCGTCTGTAGCTCCTAGCCCGGCTCCCCAGATCCTGGACCCCGTCAAGGAGGGCCTGGTCTCCCCATTCCCACTTTGCTACCCCTCCTCATCACTGTATCCCCATTTCGATCTCTCCCAACATGCCTCTATCCTTCAGGAGCTTGGCTTGCCACTTCAGCACCTCATCGTCTAACCTTATTACGGTAGTATCTCTACCCTCAGGGCCTCCCCACTTTTCGAATGATTTCAGCACCTCGAGTACTGCTTACTTCCCTTTTGAGCCTCGTCTCCGGTTTTGTTGCCCCGATTCCGGAAAACATTCGAACATCTCTGGTCAATACGCGGTTTCCCCCAGACCCCCCACTCGTCTCGACGTTTTTAGTTCATTTACTATATACAAGTTGCCTCATCCATTCTCAGTATCGCCCCCGCCTCTCTGGTTCCACAAAAAGCGCTGGTTGCTAGTTATACTCTCAATCTACGGATTTGCCTTTTCCCCGCCCTAAAAAGCGCACTTTGTTAAGCGTCTCGGTATCTGTTTTGCGATTATTATTATTATTTTTGTTCGTGTGGCTGGCCAGACACTCAGCACTCAGCTAGAATAGCCAATTTGTTGTTGACCATCCACGCGTCACCAACTGGGTGTGGCAGGAAATAAAATATTTAATTTATATTCTTCTTGCAAATAGCCCTGGATACGAACAGTCATACACGCCGCCTTTTTTGCAAACGGCACCACAGTTTTTTGGCGGTGTTTCGACACGTGTGACTCATTGCAAGCCGGGGTATTTTGGAGGCCGTGCGGAAACACAAAAATGCAGTCGGGGCGCTTCGTTTTGCTCAATGAACGGGGTTGCACTCGTAAAATCAGTGGAGACATCATAGTACGGATGCCCGGGCAGGCCGCACAGTTCAAAATGTTTCGGATTGGGTGAATGTGCTAAACCAAAACCAAAACCACATGGAGACACTTTTTTTGAAAGCCAGGATTGAAATGGCGCAGTCGGTGCCAAAAATAGCGCATGTGAGACTCCCGTGGACAAATTGGTTTCATTTTTTTTATTCCCATGAAACGCCATTGCGTAATTGGTCTGGAAACTGATTTGTGGTACGTTAAAATGAGCCTAAAATGTTCTGTTCAAGTTCAGAGTCATTTAGCTGACCGAGAATTAAGACTATGATCGGCATTTAAGAGGATGTGCGAGAATGCGTGTTGTCTGCGGGCTCACAATAGCACGTCGTAGTCCCGTTTTCGGAAGGGCTACATGCCAACAGACGTGTTTACCTTCAGCAACTTTTAGCGCATGACTGTCTACTCAATAGCTAATTTGTTTGAATCGAAATTTTTGTGATTTTTGATGTTAATCCCATCCGAAATACCCGTCAAATTGCCATAATTTTGTAGGTATGCCAAACTTACTTCGGTAGCCTTTTAGCAAACTTTCTCAGCCCCGAAACTGCGACAAAAACGTGTCGAACAGTCGACACTCACGTGTTCCTACCAAACGACCAATTCCGTACTTTGGCCCGGCTGTGGCTGGGCGACACGAGAGAGTCTGCCAGGATAAGAGGGTGCGGGTGGTGAGCGTGTTCTCCGGGGAGTCCCCCCTTTTCTAGAGCCCCCTTCTCTCTATACACACATGTGCTCCACGTGGCTCGATCGGTCGCCGGCGAGCCGCGACACGAGAATAGGTGCACGAGGCCGTGTTTTCGGCATCGCCCACCGCCACTCCCTCCTCCTGCTCACCCATATAGCCACCACCACCACAGCGTCGCTTGCAGGGATCGAAAGTTTTCCGTGGTAGTGCTCACCCCCGCGCGCACCGCCCGGCCTCGTGAAATGATGAAAATCGGCGCGTGCGCGGTGAAGAGGAAATTGGAAAATAGCGCCTGTTTTTTAGGGGTTTGGCAGTGGTGGGGTGGAGGGAAAGGAAAACTGAGGTTCTGCCGTTTTTGCTAAATTTCAAGGAACCGGAAGTGGGATTTTTAGCGCCGAGAGTCGAAAAATGTCGCGGAGGGTTGGAGGAGGAAAAAAGGAAATCCTGCTGACGAAGTTGCTGCAGACACCAAAATTAACGAGAAAAATCGATGCTTCAGGTCAAATTCTATCCGATTTAATGTTGCGATACTTTTATGCTACTTTAATGCGAATGGCAAATCAACGTCGAGCTTTTTCTGACGTCAAGGTCTTCAGCTATTCAAAAACCCGAGCCGGAATTTAGCCCCGAGCGGTCATCTTTATTGGCTGTTGACACGGCACGTGACAACCACCAAGGGTGTTCCCCTTTTGATTCGATGGCCGGGGTTGTGAGAGATGGACAGAGAAGTCTCGTGAGTAGAGCGAGATGGATTGTCTTGTGACAGCCACAGATTGCGGTAGTCAGCTTGCTCGCCCAATGCGGAATGGACTGCGCATTTGATTCCGGGGCATCGAACAAACCGGAGATCGGCTCAGTTGCCTGGTGGTTTCCTTTTAAAGATAGGATCGTCACAGAAATTTGCTTTATAGTTGAAAAATACTAGGTATTTAAAAAGCACCGCTGAAGATGCCGACAATGATGAAGCCAAACTCCTGGCCCTTTCCCTTGGTTTTTGCAGGTCGGCAGGGTTGCTTTGAAGGGACGATTACTACAGGCGCAAAACCACAAAACTTACGAATTGAAAAGCTTTTCTCATAATTCCTACCTCCTGGCCTTTTCGTCACGAACCCCACGTAATTTAGCTTTTCAAAGCCCTCCATATCACCCTTTGCCCCCACTCAGCCACCTTCCAATTGGTGATGACACCGGGGGCAGGGAAATACCGGGCTGTCACGTGTCAACGGGTGAATCGGTCGCCTTGCAAAAGTTGTTTTTTGGGAGGGGTGCGTTGTGCCGAGGGCCGGCTGAAAACTATTCGCGGGCCGATAAGCCGACCGGCTTCAACGCGGCCGTACTCGTGGCGCTGGCGTTTTCGTCAGTCTTTTGGGGGGTCTTGGAGGAGTGCACTGGTTGGCCTTCCACAAGGCTTTGTTCGAAAAAGTAGGAAACATGATATCTTCAATCGACAATTTTCGTTTTGACGCTCTGTACTTAGGTAGGCATGTTGGCCGATGTAGCACAATACAAAATCGGACATCACTGCGGACCGCTAAAGGGGGGTCTTTTTTGGGACACCCTGTATATAAATTTCAACATCTATCTTCTTAAGCTAAAACAAGCTTTTTAAAAATCATTTCCTATCAACGCCGTAGCTTCAATGCGCAAAAATCCTCGCCAAGCCGCAGCCATACGCACCAACCACCAGAGCATCCATCAGAGGCGGACGTCGTTCCCGAGAACCCTCCACACCCCCCCCCCCCCCTTCAGCATGTGGCCCATTTTCGGCTGGGGCTGGGAGGAAGGACGGAGAACGCCATGGAAAAGTCGATTGGGCTGAAGGAGGGACCGGGGAAAGCCCCTCGCCGTCCATCCGGGCCGCCGACGGCTTTTTTTCGAAGCTGAGGGGGGTCAGCAAGGGTCCCTAACGGCAAAGACGGGCACTGGAAGTTGAGGGGGAACCCCCATTTTAACGCAGAGATCGGGTGGCTATCAATTTAGGCGGGTTCAGAGGAGTCACTTCGGGATCTGGCAGGCGGCTTGGTGATACTAGAAAAGTCCGAAAGAACAAAAGTCTAACAAGCAGAAGGTAATTAACTATTTGCCGCGCTAACAAGAAGACGTTCTTGGGTGTCCAGTGCGTTTAGATTTGGAACTTATACCAAATTGTGCGCTAAGTAAAGCATGCGTTTCAGAAGGGAAAAACCCCCAGATTGGCAAATTATGAGGCTTGAAAATGTACGCCCTGCTTGTAAGTAGAACCATTAGTTACCGCACTCAAAACCGCTCGCTGTTCACCTACTCCCACCCCCTCAATTTCAACAAGTCGAGAGGCCAAACGCCAGTCATCCCTTACCAAATACTCATCCACCACTTTCCTGCAAATCCACCAAACACCCAGCCATTCTTTTGGGTGTAGGGTGGAAAAGCTGGGGCCGTGCTGACTGTGCAGCATTCCCTTCCCTACCCCCACGTGTATGTGCCCGAGTGTTTGCCGGACCGGGCCGACGCAACGAGGCCGAGCCCTGACCCCCCGGGTCCCCCCGGGCCTGAATCACCCCATTTCGACACACACAGCTTCTCGTCCCTCGACCCTCGGGGGAGGACACTCGAAAAACTTGCTGCAGCCCCGGCACGGCCTAGGCAAAAACATCAACTGGCGGGGGGAGGGGGCTGATACGAAAGCGTTATTTTTTGTTTTCGGTTTTGGGGTAAGCTGGCACGGCACATCAGAAAGTTGAGCCAAGAAGGTTCTAGTTAGGCTATCGGAGGCAAAACAAGGCGTCCGGGCTTATGCAAAAACCCGAAATCTCAAAGCTCCACCTCGTCCGAACTGAAAAACACGAAAAATGCATAGAAAAGTTGTAGAAAGCAAAAGCATCGTCGAAAACCACGTCATCGGTAAAAAACCTTCGCGGAGCTTAAATGTCAAAACCGCAGTAGTTAAAATTATCGTGTAAAATGACATTAGTGATGGTAGACACAAATTTCTAACTGTTTAAATGCCGCTTTTACGTACCAGAGAAGGGAAAATACAACAAAAACTTCCCGTATAGGTTTGTATTGTGAAGAGCCACCTTTGCTGCAGCCAGCCGTCACCATTGATGCGTGAAGCGATCTCTTTTTGACTTTATGAGGCAACAGCTGACCGACCCACATTCCCATCTGCTCATTTTTTTGGAGAAAAGTTAGCTTAACGTCTATCAAAAGGGCCATGAGGCTGAATGTCGAGGAACGTCTATTTCCTTGTCTGCACTTCACTCGTATATTCCATGAAGAATTTTTCGTACCGTTGCTTCCGTGAAAAAACCCAGTCTCCGTTGTGACGGATCCATTTTTACCCGGTTGAATGCGTCAATGTAGAGAACTCGTGTGTTAGTGCAGCACTCATCTCCGCTCCTCCTCGTCCCCACCTGAAATACATCCGCCTCTCAACCGTAACCTGCGTGTGTTAACCATCTTTTAGGCATCGATCAGTATGATCTGACGTTTTGGGTGTCTTTGTGTAAGCTCCTTAATTATAGCTTGTTAGCTTGTGGTTCAACGTTGTGACTCCCCCTATTCCTATGCTTAGAATTAGGGGTAGGCTTCTGCTTATGCTTAAGTTAGGTGTAGGCTTAGGTCGAAGCTTATTAGGCTCATTCGTATGCTAAAACCCATGTCTATGCTTAGGCTTCGGCTTACAATTAGACTTAGCCTTAGGCATGCTTAGGCTGATTGGTACTTGCCCTTGTTTCCCAGTTTTTATAATATTGGGTTCCTTATTTTTTAACTCTTCAATCGAAAAAGCCGAATACGTTCTCCTCGGTCAGACACTGTGAATCATCCCCAGCTGGGCCTCCGATCGGACAGCACGAGAAATGGGATGGTATGGGAGGCTTCGTCTGTCTCCTATCCTCCCATAACATCCGCAGACCCTTGGACCCTCATTCAGTCTATTCCTTCGTTTGTTGATAATCGATCGTTCATCCTCCTGGCAATTTCAAGCTTCCAAATCTTGTTCAAAATTCGCTTTTAAGATGCAACTCCAAATGGATTTAGACGAACTGCTCAATAAGCCGCATGTAAGATGCCGGTGAGTCCTGGGTTCAAAAAGATGAAAACAAATGATCTAGGAACCGCGAAGCTTTGGAAAAGAAATTGTTAGATGTAATGGCGGACGGACCAGATGACCTCATGGTATCAATAGCTTTAATATTCTAGGTATTGTATCTAGGTAATTTCCGACTTCGATTACACCCTGTCCCGAGCATATGATGATGAGGGAAAATGCTGGTCAACGCTGGGTGTCTTTGATATCCTTGCCGACCAGGTGAAGCCGGGTCTTGGCAAGGAGGTTGGCCAACTCCCAAACCGCTGAATTCATCAAATCAGATCATCGGTCTCTGGGAACGCTACCATCCGATTGAGTACGATCCGCACATGACGTTGGCTGAGAAAGTGCCACATATGGAGGATTGGTATCTAAAGAGTACCTTGGACCTTATTGAAGTTGAACATTAAAGGTGGAACAAGATGCACGATCTGATCTGCAGTGGGCCATTTACAAGGAGTGTCATTGAGGATTTTGTACTTCAATCGCGGGTCAAACTGCGGTAAATTTTAGCACCATATAGAATTCTCTAAATCCAGGGACGGAGCTGAAGAGTGGCTTCTTTATCTAGAAGAATGTGGAATTCCACTTGTCGTCTTTTCGGCAGGATCTGGTGACGTCATTGAGGTTCATCTGAAGAATCAGTTGGCAAAGGTAGAGAGAGAGAGATAGAAGAGATAGAGAGAGATAAAGGAGATAGAGAGAGAGAGAGAGAGAGAGAGAGAGAGAGAGAGAGAGGGTGAAAGCGAAAGAAAAAGAGAACATGAACGAGCAAATTTGGACTGAACTTTTCAGATTCCGGACAACGTCCATATCATCTCTAACCTCATTGAATATGACGTTGAGGGCCGCCTACAACGATTTTCTGACCCGATCATCCACGTTTTCAACAAAAACGCTACCGTAATCCAGAAGGTACTGTAACTCACCTCTAAATCAAACTTTCCCAGAATGGCCCTTTCTGGGATGCGCACTCGGAGCGAAAACACATTTTGTTAATGGGCGACAGCCTTGGGGATATTCATATGGATGTCGGCGAGGTTCATAAAGGACACACGATTAAGATCGGGTTCCTTAACAATTATGTAAGTGTTTACTAGTTAAATTTTATATTGCTATTTATCAGACGGAAGAATTATATGCACGTTTTCTACAAGGATTTGATCTTGTAGTGATCAACGACCAATCGATGACCATTCCACAAGCATTGACGGAAGTGAGTGACACGCAACAATCCAATACCTTTATAAAATTTTACTATTTTTAGATGAAAACCATATTAAAAACAATCATTTTTCAGATGATCGCCACGGGTGCTGATGTCAATCTTTAGTCGCGATTTTTAGCTTCCGTGATGTTCGGAAAAATTGTTGAGCTTTCTTTCATTTTGTCAATTTATTTATGCATTTTACGTTTTTACGACAGGGTTAAAATTCTGTCGGGTGTGCATTAAAACGATGGGTTTAATCTGGGCTTTTTCGTCGTTTTAATTTGTAGCTCCAACTTGTTTTCCAAGTCATATACCTTGTAATCATATCAACGATTTTTAATAAAATGTTGTCAAATGCATAATGATAGAAATGGAAAGATTAATACGCTTTATAATGTTTACTAACCCGATATATTCCTGTAACAGGCGTCCAAATCACGAGCTCAAATCATTGCGAAACAAATCCGAACGTTTCGATGACTAATCATGTCTAGCCAAAAGATCTAACCAGTGATAAACGTCAACCGAATGATATGGGGTGATTTCTTTGGCGGTGCCGCGATGTAATGTCCCGTTGCCTAGCTGTTCCTTTCCCGCCATTCTCACTCGTACTTTGTTCAACAGATTTTTTCGCCTAGCTTTGCCTACGAAAATGAAGCTAAATCTTGATGCCCTATTCTCGCAAAGCCATATCAGATGCAGGTTCGTAAAAAAAGAGTATAGTAAACTATAGTAACCTGTGGTATTTTAGAGATCGTGAGGCCCTCGAAAAGAAGCTTGCCGCCGTTGTTGAGGATGGACCGAGGGAGCTTTTGGTAGCACACTCCTCGGAATGTAAAGCTCGATGATAATTTAGATAATTTCTGATTTTGACCAAACTCTATCTCGAGCTTATGATGAAGAAGGAAAGCCTTGCACGTCGTCAATTGGTGTTTTCCGGCTGCATGGTGACAAAATTCAGCCTGGCATGGCAAAAGAGGTAGGAGAATATCTCTATTTTGCAGAGAAATAAGCTAAAATCGTCTAACTACTTAAATTGACGATGGTTTAAGATGCAAGAACTCTTCGAAAAGTACTACCCAACCGAGTGCAATCCCCATTTGACGATGGAGCAGAAGTTACCGACAATCAAAGAATGGTTAGTGGTTCCTCAAAATAATAAGAACTTTTTAGGTGGGAAAAAGCACACGAAGTCGTGACCCGCGTTCCCTTTACTGCAGAACGATTGCAGCAGCTCGTCCTCGAATCGAACCTGCGGCTTCGGTATGTTAATTTTGTTTTTGCACTTTTTACAAAAATTTAGTGACGGTGCAGAAGAATGGCTTAAGAACCTCGAAGGCCATGGCATTGCCATTCTTGTTTTCTCTGCCGGGATCGGTGATGTTATCGAAATCTATTTAAAGCATCAGCTAGGCGAGGTAAACAGCAGACTTTTTCGAGATAAACTGCTTTAGATCCCCAATCATCTCCACGTGATTGGAAACTTTTTGGAGTATAATGCTGAGGGTTCTGTAACTACATTCCAAGAGCCAACGATCCACGTTTTCAACAAGAATGCAACGGTTATTAAGAAGGCATGCCTTGGATTTTTAGGGCCTTTTTAATGTGCTAAATTTGTAGAATGGACCGTTCTGGGACGCGCACTCGGAGCGGAAGCACATTCTTTTGATGGGCGACAGTCTCGGAGATTTGCATATGGATGTTGGAGAGGTGCACAGTGGCCAAACTATCAAAATTGGGTTCCTGAATATCTACGTGAGCTTGGTTGTGGTGCCAGAAAACATAAAATTGTAGTCCGATGACATGCTTGCCAAATTTATGGACGGGTTCGATATTGTGGTCATTAGGGACCAGACCGTCGATGTTCCAAAGTTCATCACGGAGGTAAAATATAGAAAGTAAATTTATAACTTTTAAATTTAGTTGATTGCCAATCGAGGTCGTGCGATGGAGTAACAAGTAATATTGCATTTATTTTTTGAAAAGCACAATAAACTGAAAAAATGACATTCAAGCGTACAGGCAGTAGACAAAACATAATAACATATGTTATACGATCTCACCGGACTATTCAAATTTTACGTAATAGTAGGAAGCTCGATTCTAGCTATTGGAATAGCTATCGTTACGGGCTGGAGAATTTCTATAGGGTGGATACTCTTCCCTGAAAACGCTTCGGAAGAATTCCTTCGAGGTTCCGGGACGCAATTGGTTCTTACACGGAATTTGTGCTAAAAGAGGTTTTTAATTGTTTTGCAGGGACACGTACTTGCTCAACATGTCTCGCGTAGAACCAATTTTTGATACGGGAGCCCGGGCGTCGGAGTAGGAAATAGAGACTCACCTAAATTACATAATTCGGAGCTTGAAAAGTAAAAAACTAACAAATGGCGACGGCCAAACAAAAATAATTTCCAGGGCTTACCAAAATTATAGGTGTCAAGACACAAGCGATAGGAGTTATACAATCCTGCTCAACCATGCCGTGGAATATTAAAACCCGAAAATTTTGATGTGGAAGGCGACCCGAAATTTGTAGCTAACCAGGAAAAAAGTCCGGGTCGTGCGGGCCAATATCGTACTCTCTTGAGGACCTGAAATTATCCGGGACCCAACCTAAAAAAATGTAGTTTTGGGGGAAACGGCTGGGACCGAAACACCTTTTTTTGTTGGTTTCCAGGGGAAGTAATAGCAGGAAATTTACCGCCAGATGCAAACAGTGAGAATTGTTTATCCAAAATTGCACATGGAGGTCTAAAGATCTAGGGTGAGTGTTGGTAAGGGCATCAATCACAACGGCTTTCCACTTTTGAGCATGGCAAATGTGTTGAACACCAGGCTCGCTGAGAGAATGATCGAGAAGAGGTTGAAGCTGACGAAGACGACGGCTCCAATTCCGGATGAGCAGAAGCCAAACTAGGAACAAAAAAGATCTTTGGAATGTCAACATGCTGACCTGGCTCAAATCGTAATGAACACTGACAAACGGCTCCCTCGACACCATTTTTCCGTCAATTTCGAAGGTAGCATTTTCTAGAGAGACTTGATCATCGGTGTTTCCAAATCGAATCGATTATGATGCATAATTTTTCCGTTGGACTTACCGCCACTTGCCAAGTTTGAAATATTCGCCTCATGCTCCAGCTCTGCCAAACGTCGACGTCTTGGCGGTTCTGGGCACGTCGGGTACTAAATATCACTTTGAACGCTAATTGATTTCAACCCTACCTCACAAAACTCCTGCCCCGGTTCCTTGATCGAAATCGTAATCTCACAATCAAAGTACATGTTCTCCCGATCGGCATATTTATAGACGTGAGCTTCACGACCTGCCATCAAGTCCGAGATGTACTCGAGGTTGTTGAGCAAGTACTTGTCTTGCGCGCATCTAAATGAGGTTCAAGTCGCAGTCGTATTACTTCACTACCCCTTTTCATCCAGTAACCTGACGACATCACCATTGCCGTCATTGACCGTGCAGCTATGGACGGTCATGCAAAACGTGTCGTTGTACTGCGACTCGCACGTCCATTTATGGTATACCTTAAGTGATTACGATAAGTATTCATCATGGAAAACTCACCATCTGGCCGACAGTCGTGTAAAGTACTGGTGGGCCATTCGGGCTCCCATCCAAGACTTCATATTTGCATACTGGCATTGGGATGTTGGCGGTGTGCATTGTTGGAGGAGCCATACTGGAACGATAGCGATAATACAAAACAATATAAATTCCTAATGTTCGTTTCCTTTCTAATTGGTAAAAATAATTTGCAAGTGCTTGAAAAGCTTAACTTACCTTATTTCTATCTGTTTCTCGAGCCTTCTCTCCATCTCCATGTAAAAGCATTGAACTTGGTAAAGCCGGTCGACCTTGGTGAGAAATTCAGGATGGAAGGCAATGATCACACGGGTCGTCACGAAAAGACCCCGAGGCGATTCCTAGAAAGGGTTCATTCACTTTCATATTATCATTTTCAAATATTACGCTTTCAAATACCTTGAGAATTTTTAAGCCTTTTTCGGAAGTCAGAATTAGCAAGCAGCTAGGGAGGGAGAGAGGGAGAGCGAGAGAGAGAGAGAGAGAGAGAGAGAGAGAGAGAGGGAGAGAGAGATAAAGAAAAAGATAAAGAGAGAGAGTTAGCCAGAGAGGCAGGCAGACAGCCAGAGAGACCAAGATGCAGACAAACAGAAAAAGTCTGATCCAGGATATCCAGCTTCTTTATTACTCATCCCTTCCATCCTCCGATTTCCCCAACACCCACGACGCACCAAAAAACGTGGTTTGCTCCTGGTCTTCTGAATTGACTTTGGCTCCCGCGGGCGGGCCCTTGAAGCCGCTAATCATGTGGAATGACGGGTGGCCCCCGTTTCGCGCAATTGATACGCGGAATGATAGGGGGGAAGGGGTGAGAAGCGAATGGATGCGGAACGGCAAACAGCCACCCTAGAGCCGGCCCGTTTTTCGCTATCCGCGCCGAGGCCCGCGGCGGCACGCCCCAAACAAAGGGACCGGACCCGCAACACATCTTACGGGCCACGTCCTATATAAGCACGTTGACGCGATAGGGCTGGATCATTCTCACGAGAGTGCTTTGACATTGGTTCCGGATTCAGATTGTTTTGAAACGTCGCCTGCATTCTTTGAATTACGCTTAATTCACAGGATTTTTGTCACGTAATTGGTCTCAATGGGTTTCTTCAGATGAGAAAATTAACGCTGCTGCTATTGGCGTTCTTCGTGGCGCTGGGAGCCGCCCAATGGGGAGGTGACGGTGGATGGGGAGGTTAGTGCATTTAAGGAAAATTCAAGTGGCGTTGAAGGTATTAAGGTGCATATTTGAGTATCCTCTAGGTATCCAAAACATTTGCATTTAGGTGGCGGCGGTATGGGAGGTGATGGAATGGGTGGAGGTGATATGGGCGGAGGCGGCGGTTGGGGTCAGTTTTTATTTAATATGGTTAGGGTGGTTGTTTGTGCTCAGCCTAAGTCGCACGGCAAGGCATCAGCCCTGCATAAAACGGAAGCGCCTAAATATTTACGTAGACAAACCAGCCAGTAGCCGTTTTAAGCGTTAATGGAGTTTTGCGAGGTCACATAATAGCGCTTCAAATTTTGAGAAATTTCCATATTTCAAAAACTTCCGAACGATAACAGCTCTCGTGGAGAAAGGGTTAAAAGGGGCAAAATCAGCTCCTTCACAGCAACTTCTCTCGAAAGCTTCATGATTTTGTAATTTCTGAAAAATATGTCTAATTCAGAACTTGCAGCCCTATCTAATAAGCTACGTCACATAGCAATGCTCCCGCAAAGCGCTTTTTTGTAAGCCCAACTAAGAGATACAGACGTCAACAGGCGCCTTCCGTTATATACGTGGATGACAAATTACCAAGCGCGTTAAAATTCAAGCTCCAAACCCTCACTTTTATCTAAAAACCAGGGTTGAAAAGCCGCTTCGCGACTTTTCAACCCTGGACCCGTCTGCACCCATGATATACTTGGCTTTGCATAATTTGCGCGGATTCGGATGACGAAAAATAAAAAATGCTCTCTCCGTGCCTTTATGTAGGCTACCGCGACTTCCGGTGCATGCTAATTTCTCCCTAACAAAGAGGGGTGCCCGATTTTCCATGAAAAATGAATTTTAATGTCGAAAACAGCGTATTTTGTAAAATCTAATATGTGTGCAGTCATCTCCAGCCCATTACGCATCTAATGACGTATCGAACATACCCCTAAGTACTTCCCTTCTTGAGATACTACTGGAACACGGTGACGGAAGTTGCATGCAAATGCACACACACACACACACAGACACTATTTTTTTATATATAGTAGGATACCCATTTTAGGAGGTGACGGAGGTTATGGCGGTGGCGGTGATGGTGGCTGGGGAGGCGGTGATGGAGGTGGGAAATCCTATACCTAACTCAAGTTTCGTTATCTAGGTTATGGCGGAGGCGGTGATATGGGTGGTGGTATGGGAGGTGGATACGGTGGAATGGGAGGCATGGGAGGGAATATGGGAGGAGGTAAGCATCAAAAAGAACTCAACTGAAAGCCTAAATTTTGAGGTTACGGAGGCTGGCCCAACAACGGCCGCTAAACCGACGCGACCAGTCACCACCCTATTTTATGGCACCCTCGCGGGCTATTTAATAAATTATTGGTCACCGAGAATCGTTTGTGCACAGCGCATTCTTCGAATCCGATGCGAAGTGAGGTGTTGCGCACACCGTCTCCATCAGCTGGGGGAGAGCGGCAGGCGGGGTCGTTTAGCTTGTCTTCGACGAAGACGAGCCCTCGGAATGGGGTTCGTGTGTCGAAACGGATCTGGAATTTATCGCAGAGCATGAGGAATAATTGTTGTAGAGAAGAATTCCTGTCAAAATCCCGACAGCTTATAGCCGGAGAGACCAAAATACCGACAGCGAAGATTCCGACAGCTAAAGCCCCGACAGCCGAAATGCCGAAATATTCTGGATGCGTGTCCTTGCTTTCTGGGACACTAGCTTTTAAACAGCAATTGTGCATATTGGGATTCTGGCTGTTGAAAGTATGACTGCAAGAAATTGGCCATATCGGATGTTTGTCGGGATTTTGGCGTCTCCCCGTTGAAACAACAGACACGCGGAAACATTATTTGTATAGTTGTCCGCAATCAGTAAAAAACTTAAACTACTATACCTCAATATGCCCATCGCCACAATCCAAAAACGGGTCTCCGATGACGCCGTTGTCGACTTGTGCATAAACACTCCCCTGCAAAAACGGTGACTGTCAAAACCTCGAAAATATTTTTTATTTTTCAAACATTTTTACATTTCAAACTCTAACTTTTCTCCCTCTTTCCCCCATTTTTAGTAGCTGTTGTGGATAGTATCCACTAGACTAGGATAGGATCTACGTATATGCAGAGTCAGCCAGCGAATCCATATTGGATAGACGAGTTTGAGAGGCCGAGGACGCTCTCCCCTAGCCCTCAACTAGGCAATGACCGCCGTCGGCCATCGCTGAATATCGATCAAGTCATACAGGCAAATCGAAATATGAACCTCAAACACAATAGAGGAGGTTGAGTTTGATATGGTAAATTGACAAGAACAATATATTGGGACCTGTCATAAAAAGGAGACATTTTCTTATGCAAAGGAAGTTTTTTACAACGATTTTGGTATTCAGGATTAATAATTCGTTTTATATTATTATTCTGAAGATATGAAAACTTACTAGAGAGAACAGCAATATCCAAGTTGCCGCTCTCATCTGTCTGAAATTCGCTTTCTAACATTTTCAAGCGCTCAAAAAAATTGTCCGGAAGAAGATTATGAAAACCGATACCAAGAAATTAAAGAAAAGCAATGATAAAAATGCTGGTAACACAAAACGTGAAAGAAGCAGAACATTTGCCCATCCTCCTATGCAAAGACAGCTTTTGGGCGTGGACAGATCGAGATCTCTAGTGCGAGGAAGGGGGAGATTCATTAGCATGATCCGCCCCCGGGAGGAGGGCTTCAATGGCTCTTGGCTTGCCGGCAGTTATTTTGGCTCTATACCGGTAACGGGGTCCTTAAAAAAAATAAGGGTCCTTAAAAAAAATAAGGGTCCTTAGAAAAAATAAGGGTCCTTAAAAAAAATAAGGGTCCTTAGAATTTCAGGTTAAGGACCCCTGTTCCGACAGGGGTCCTTAAAATAGATACTATTTTTAAGGACCCCGATTCCGGCAACTCCCGAAAATACAGTATTTTTGCCGTTTTCGCGCAGACGCGGATTCGCGACAGATTCTCCTTTGTTTCGCATTTTGAATTACACCCAGTTTGTGCCTAAAAATAAGGCTTCGTGCCACCCGGGGCCTAGTCGCTTCGGATGGGTGCGAGCTCGTACAGGGTTTCGAAATGGGGGCGCCCGAGGAGCGCGAAGCGCCCAGGCGCCCCGATTTCGGAAGAGTGGAGCGGCAGCCCATCCGAAGCGACGGCTCACCTTGCCTGACACGCCATAAGCGTCAAATTGTCCCTGGCTAAAGAACCTAGTACGTCGGGTTGCGTGGAAATTTCTGTGGGGATGAGCACGATTTCAGACTTATGGCGTGTCAGGCAAGGCGGGCCGTCGCTTCGGATGGGCTGCCGCTCCACTCTTCCGAAATCGGGGCGCCTGGGCGCTTCGCGCCTGGGCGCCCCCATTTCGAAACCCTGTACGAGCTCGCACCCATCCGAAGCGACTAGGCCCCGGGTGGCACGAAGCCTTATTTTTAGGCACAAATTGTGTGTAAGAGAGTCGCGTAATTTAAATAGCTAAACGAGGCATAATCTGTGCAAAAACGGCGAAAATACTGTATTTTCGGGAGTTGCCGGAATCGGGGTCCTTAAAAATAGTATCTATTTTAAGGACCCCTGTCGGAACAGGGGTCCTTAACCTGAAATTCTAAGGACCCTTATTTTTTTTAAGGACCCTTATTTTTATTAAGGACCCTTATTTTTTTTAAGGACCCTTATTTTTTTTAAGGACCCTTATTTTTTTTAAGGACCCTTATTTTTTTAAGGACCCCGTTACCGGTATAGAACCGTTATTTTTCCTGAGGAATGCGAAGCCAAAAATGGTTGCGTGTCCTTTCCGGTGTTTAGATGGCCAAAAACTGTTTGGAAGAAAATCTGCGGATATGAATCGTATCTTGCTTTATTAAATGGATGACTGCTTTTTAATAGATAATTCAAAACTCTTTATCTCGCTTTATCAACTTATGCAGCGCTTTGAAAAATAATGGATCGTTGCCCAGCATTCGGAGCTTCACGTTATGAATCAACGAGCCGACAAGCCCTCCCAAACTGATCTAAATATTATATCTTTTTAATCTAAATATTATAAAATAAATAAAATCAATCCATACCTGTTTTCTTAGCTCTCCAACCGGAATATTGCGCAGCGTCTCGTAGTGTGAGTGAAAGAGCTTTGATTCCGTAAGCGGAATTTGTAGGAGATGCGCTAAACTATGAAAAAAATACCAAAAATATCTTCTCACTGATTATATATCCAAGCGTCACGTCATCAGGGTAGCTGATGTTGTAAGAAATTTCGGAAAATTTCGAAATATACGGGTACAGCCTTCTCAGCAATCGGTTGGATAAACAAATCCCCGCACCTCCGGTGGCAAAGGTAAAAGTATCCTAATCTAGGAGTAGAATTGAAAGAAGCTTTAAGCTACCCCTTTCTTGTTTAGAGCTACTTCAGCCGCAGATTTCTTTCCAATATAAAAATCACGATTTACGTCCATCTCCCTCAAGAAGTCGATTAGTCGAGGAACGTTGACATAATTGTCGTCGTCAAAATGGCAGCCCCAGCTGGAAATTTGAAGTTATTAGGAAAAAGGCATTCACCTAGAATTGGATTCGAGCAGTATCTGCAGTTCCAGAGCCATTTTACAGCCAAGTTGCCTTCTACAAAAATAATAAAGTTAATGTAGTTTCAAAACTGGCCTTTGATGACCAATTCCGCAATCAGAAGCTATCAAATTGCCATTGAAAAGTTTCGCGGTTTCTTCGTCTTTATGGTCGGTTATAACAATTGTCTTAAAAAATTTGTATTACGTTAATTATTATAATATTTTACAAGTTCACCTAGCTAAGTCCTAAACTTTTCGTTATAAAGATTGTATTGAATAATGATTGAATAAAGACGTGGCTCTTAAAGTGCATGCCTGATCCGGAAGCCATTCCAACCATGTCTCTGCAATATACCCCAAACGAGTTCGATGATTGGCAAGAGTTGATTTTATCGTAATTAGTAGTGACGCGGAATTTATCGGAAATATAGAACAAAGCAGAAAATAAAGAAAAAACATTTTTGCCTCATTTTGCAGCAAATAGAACAAACGACGGGCTAGCAACGGCCCTTAAATTATTAAGGTGAGGACCGGAGGAGGAAGTAGACTATTTTTACGCAGGTGAGATCAATAAGCCGGGCGGTCAAAATATATACAAGCAAGAATACGGGAATTTAATCAGTTTTTGCGTGGCCGGAGTCGTGAATTAGCCGGTCGCCCCGTCGGCGTGACTGGCAGGCTCGGTGACTTTGATTTCCGTTGCTTACGGACTAACCGCACATGCTTTCGCCACTCACGTCGAAGCTTAATGACGGCTTGCCGGGCTTGTTGCTAAAATTATTACGTTGTTCTATGAAAAGTAGTAAGGCTTACGAATTCCATGGCAATGTAGAAGTCGTACTGGTTGGGTTGCGTTCTCTGCCACTTGATCTGCTGTTCATCGTACGCCTCCAACTGGTTGGCGAAGCAGTAGACGGCCCGCTTTGCGCCCTAGATCGTTCCGGTAAGTGTTCGGTCTATGATTACTTACATCCCATTTAATTTCAACGACATTTTCCGGGAGTTTTCTCGGTGATTTCCGCCAGGTGTCCTTCACCAAGCAGCCGTAGAGCCGGGAATTTTGATGCCAACGGATCATGCCGTGTTGACCGACCTGAATTTTGCAGTGATAGTTTTTACGATGTCTTAACCATTGTTTTTACTTAATGTTAATCTTTAATTTTAATGTTTAATTTCTTGTCTTGAAATCCTTTGCATTATGAAGCCAAAAACTACTTTCTAAAGTACCAACCTGACTGCCGATCTGCAAAAACTTTTTGGCGGAGCGTGTAAGGGCCATTGTGGTAGTTGTTTAGTGGTTGGAAGTAATTTAGAGCTTAGAAGTCCTGTTGGGAATCTCATTTTAGAAGCCGTTATATAACGTTTCCAACGAGGGCCAAGTCGAAACGTGTGGAACGGGGCCGAGTCTCGGTCGGCCTGCGCTCTCTTGGCCTTTTCCGGTCTATCACCGCGGTGAGTCAAGCTTGTTGCCAGCGTCGTGCGTTCGTCAGGCATTCGGGTCTCGACCTGTGAGCGCTTTTCGTAAAAATTGTCGGCCCAAATTTGGCTGCATCACGCTCCAAAGGTCAAACCAACGTTGATTGTCTTCGTTTCATCAGGTCTAAAATCTCTACAGTTACAGAGCAAAAGCCAAGTCTCAAAAAATATACTTTATTCCATCACCCATCTTCGCTACACACGAAATCACGGACGAATATTATCACTACAGTAGGGGAGTACAAGGCGCCAGCAAAGGTGAATAAATACCGGAGGCAAAAAAAGATCGCTCGAGAATGTGAGAGGAAGACAGTGGTCGAGGGATAAGATACGAGAAAAACCCGAAAAAGAGTGCAAATGATGGGTTGACAAGGGTCCAGGGGTCCAATGATGGTTCGATATATTCACATGGCGGTGAGCAGATCATCGGTGCAAAGAAGACGTCTAGGCACCCATTTCGAATTGTCGGTTCGAGCGAAGCACTAGAGGATAATTAGCTTTGAAGTAATAAAAGGTTGATACCACGGGTCACGTAGAGATAGAAGAAATCCGCGTAGAGCACCGTCTGCACGATACCGGCAACCGTGGCAATCGGGTCGAAGAAGCTTTCAGTTTGATATCTAAAGAAAATAAGTATCAGGTTTTTAGAAAAAACCTGTAGAACCAGTTGAAGATGTAGAGGGCCCGGTAGATGCCCAATGCGAAGAGATAGTGAGCGGTGATCGTCTAAAAAGAAATATAACGTTTCCAGAGACACGGTGTATGGATAAGCTCTCAAAAGTAAAATCCTTACCTCGGCGTTTCCGGTTCGGGAAAGCATGAAGAGTTGGGGCATGATGGCGACGGCCTCGAGGTAGATTGAGAAGGTCCACATAATCTTGAAAGAAAATATATTTGATTCATGCAATTTTTCATACCTCCATAAGGCTGAACTCGTGGTTGACGAGAAGGGCCAGGGCAGCGCATGGAACGACGAGGAGCTCGATGCGAAGAGTGTCGTTATTCCTGCAAAGTAAAAATGAGCCTAGCCTAGTCAGGAGTTTTTATCGGATAAACGTAGTTGAAAGCTCAATCTTACCTGTCGTAAGTCGCCTTGAATTTGTGCCACATCAGCCAAAGGACACCGAAGGAAGAACCGAGGTAAAAGACCTATGACAAGTGTCAGCGATTGTAAAGAAATAACTACCTTCATGACAGTGTTATAGAAGGAGACGAAATGGGTAAACAGATCCAGGTATCGAGTGACGAACACGAGGGCGAAGAGGATCTGTGATCGCCCGGAGATTCCTGAAAATAAGAGGTTAGTAAAGGCAAATCAAAAAAATAATCGCTCGTAAACGAAAAATATTTACCTTCACAGCTCCTTGACTTCCATATTTTGTGCAAAAGGATGACGATGGCGAGGAGATGAGAAATATCTCCGGTGAGGCGAAAGATATTCATCGCGGCCCAATTCTCCCAAGGAGTTCGAACTGAAAAGGATTTGGATAATGGAAGTCTACCAAAAAAAGCAGGATAAAACGCAGAAAATAAGGAAGTATTTATCAAGGACCTTGTACCAGAAAAAAGGGCTGTTTTGCTAAAAACCGCGCGCTCACTATCGAAAACCAGAAAAGCTAAACTAATATAGTAAGGAGAAATTGATTAGTTTGCGCTAATTTTAGTAATTTGGCGCGCACAGATCGTGGAGGGAACGGCTATAGCCGGATTTGGGTTAGTTCCACGTCAGGCTTGTTACCCCAGGGCACCACTCTTTCGCTGCTGCGCACACAGAGAGCTGTGCTACGGTCACTGGGTCGCGCTATAGCAGAAAACGAGGTCGCGGTGAACGGATGCAGAGTACGGAACTTGACACGAGACGCTGGACGGAAAAGGAGTTCGGTTACAGTAAGGGTTGTCGAACTCGATAAGTTTCAGGTGGCTGATCGTAGTGAACTTATTGTTAGTCAGTAAAGGCAAAATCATTACGGCCTCGTATTTTAACAATCAGGAGGTAAAATTCCATTTTTTTTATTTTTTGATGGTAAAATGTCGTAAAAATTATTTTATTTAATAAACGTCGCGTGGCACACGCTTCATGTTATTGGTTATGCCTCAATTCCTCTAAGAATTTCATGAGTTCCTAGACCAGCCTCGCCCATCACTCGACCTATCATCGTATATATACCGAAATCCTATAAACCAAAACCAAGCACAGAAAACCAATCACAGGGCTTCCCCTAGTTTTTCTCCCGAAGAGCTGACAAGAGCTGCTTTTGTTTTGGTATGGCGGCCGAAGCCAAGGAGGGCCCTGCGCGGAGCCAGCCCTCCAACCACACTTCCGACACGTCAAAAATTGCTCTACTCAGCCAGAATGCCCCATATGGCCTGGGCCCATATATAGCAGCTGGACGTTGGCTTTACAATAGACACAAACACATGAAACACACAAAAAAAAACAGACAATATAGATACCTAAATCGTTAAAATTGGGCGCGGCTGCCGCCCGCTAGGGGACACCAGGTTTTACCCAACTTACCGTAGGTCTTCCTCTTTCTGCTAGTCTCATTTTTTTGCTAAATTGAAAGCGCCGCTTCTTCCTGTTTCCTTTTTTCTATTCGCCGCAACCCCAAAGGCCGTTTTTTCCAATTATCCATTTTTCCGCGTGTTGCCATCATAGTTGCCCTCGTTTCTGCGAAACTCATTAACTCGAAGCCCTCCGTTTGGTGACCACAGGGCAGAAAAATGAATGATTGCTGCCTAAATTGCCGGGGTGAGTAAGGGAAGCCGCCATCGCTCGAGAAAGGCGAGATATTTTGGGCCTCATAATTCGACATAAACTCTTCGCCGCGATGGGCGGGCCATATAAAGGTCGTGGGTGCTGTGGCTGTCACGTCACGCCTCCTCCTCCCCGGCAGCACCTTCTGCTCCACCTCGTTCTCACATTGACCATTTCCGCTCAGCAACGCGGCCATTGTCCGGTGGATGGTTGCTGTCGTCATTTATTTGTAGATGGATTGCCTGTGCAGCGGATGCTCTCTCTGAGCTCTAACCATCTTGTGTTGTAGTCGTTTTGAAGCTAATTTGGCTCTTTTCTTATTGCCGTCACTGTTGCGTGCTGAAAAAACTGTGAAATATGATCCGAATATGAAATTTTGTGCACATCTGAAACGTGAAAAGGCGCATCGCGTTGAAAAATCTGCGCCCGATGGATCAGCCGGGCACCCTGCCGTTTCATGTGTAACCTTTTTTCTTGCATGACCCTGAGTCCAAACTTTAAATTCAGGATATTACTCATTTCGATGAGTGATTACTCATAATTATTGCCGACATTGTGCGCATTTTCCTTGCCTTAGCCAGATCTATAAATAGATGAAATTATGGCATTTTTTTGCGCGGCTTAACACTTTCTCTCTTCATTTTTGTTTTCCCAATATATTTTTTAATTTTTTTGGTAAAGAAAAATTGGTTTTTCTGTGATGCATCACTCCATTTCCCTCTTGGAGTTTATCGCTTGGTCTCTAATTTCACATGAAATTCTGTCGTTTCCAGATGCCTTCCGACTTGAGGCTATCCTCCTTATGGACGGGACGAATTAATTTGCTCCTGATGAGTTGCACTTCCTTGGCCTTCATCAGCTTACTCCCATCCACAATGGCAGCCAGTAAGTCCAAAACAGTACGATAAATCTATCGCCTCTCGTTAGCTCGAATCAGCTACAGCTTGCCAAAAATCAAGCTCATCGGAGGGACGTACGACGAGATGTCGGCTAGCTATGACGCTTGTCAAAATCGATGTGGCGCGGCGACATGCTGTGTCGGCTTCACTTACGGACACCGGGAGAAGAGGTACCAACTTCCGAACTTTTGAACCCCGGCTTTAGGTGCTACCTAAAGTCCGCGATCGAGACCTCGGAGGAGGACGAAGATTGGACGAGTGTTTTGATGGCCAATTCCAATCATGGTGCATAGAAAGCCAGCGATAGGGGATCAAAAATTTAGGCCAACGCGCCACCCTGCGTAACGTTTTTATCGATGGGCAGCGGAGTTCTTTTGAGTTGCCGAGCGCGGAAGATTGCCATCAGTATTGTACAGGTATGATACTGATTTTTTTAGTGTGTATTTGAGAACGTTTTTTGAAACTTATCGTCTGCATGGCTCCCCTTCTTCTGCCTTAAAGCTTGTTTTTTGAAGAAAGCTTTTCTGGCTCCCGCGAGCGTTTACCGGGCTCTTAAAAAACCTTCCGATTTTGCAAACAAACAAGCGGGGATGACGTCCGCGCTAGGGTCCCCTTTTCAGTGCCACGTCGGGCTTTCGATTGCCGATTACTTGAAAAGGAATGGGAAGTGAGGTAGAGGTGAAGGGGGTTCTTTCAAGTCGCCCAAAGACCAGTCCCACTTCGTCCTCGGGGGATGCCCTGACTGGTTGCCGAGTAAGTAAGAAGGCTTCCATTTCCCCGAAGTGCCACACATATCTTCTTAGTCTCATGGCTGCTTTGAAGGCCAGGACGGCTGCGTAAAAGCTCAGTAAACTCGGCTGCTGACGCCCTAAACCTCCACACAAATATATTTACTATTTGCTGCGCATTACTCCCAGCCCTTGACGCGTAGGATGGTCGAAAACCGGGGTTGCACAGCATTTTTCACCCAAAAACAGACAGATGGGGGTAAGAGGGCTTCCGGCGGAGCGGCGCCTCGCTTCGATTGGCTAAACTAATCAAATTAGCGGTCGTTCTGAGAGACTGTCAGTCAGTCGGCAACCACCGTGAGGAGATGATTTGTTGGGCTGGGGGGGTGGGTGGGGTGACCGGAAGTTGTGGGGGGGTTGTGTTTTGGAAATAACAACTCTTAGTTGGGGGAGAGATAATGATGGATAGCGGACATGGACATGTGATTAATGGGGGAATCGTGATCTATATGATAGTGGAAAGGGTGCGATCCGAATGAGCGAAATCTGAGAAGGAGAAGTTTTTTAGTGTCGTTAGGGTTTTTAATTGGGGCCAATTGCTTGTGCAGAATATCTTGCTGATTCCGAATATGTTTACCAATTCTCCGGAATTGCGATTTTTTTGCAAGTTATAACCGAGAAAGGCTTAAAATGAGCCACTTTCCATGATTTTCCTAACTTAAATCGCACATTACTTTCGGAAAACGCGATCCCGCGATTTTGGCAAACATATTAGGCATCAACACAAAGTTCTGCATAGGAAGAGGCTGGGTTCCGACCGAAAACCCCGACGTCGCTGCGGAGCATTACATAGTCCTATGTGCGTACGACTTCTATGCCCCCTAACTTTTTCTTTACAGCATTCGGCATGTATTCGTGGATACCAGCAAAGCTAGAAGAAGAAGTCGCCGCCCAATGCCAATGCATCCAACGGATCCGGTCAATACGGTACTACTACGGGGCCCAGTCTTCACTTTTCCCCTCTTCCGACTCCAATTTCTAAACGCCACCTCCTCTGTTTGCCAAAAAACCTCCCCAGACTACGGTTCCTATCGACGATTCGAGCTTATCCCCTCCCCCTTATACCACATACCCCAGTACGTTGATCTCATTGCCCGCGTGGAAGTGCAAAACGTGATAAATTTTATGAATTTTAGGATTTTTACAGGGCTCGAAAATACACATAATATATGTTGATATGTCAAGGAAGTGATGGTCGTTGTTGAGATCATTCCCGAGGGGTTAGGTCAAGATCCTCTCGGTTTGAAGCTATACCCCGCGGGTTGTTGTCCATGCTCAAATGGATGTGCTCGTTTCGGGTCGTCGGGTCACCGTTTTCCTCATTTTTGGTGTAACGCGCCTGAAAAATGGTTGACTTAGAAAACAAAAACGACTGGGGTTGTATATATTTAGCGAAATTTTACGAGGAAACCAATTATAAGTGAGGTGGCAAGTGGCTCAAGAGGGCAGAATGTAAGCTCGCGCAAAGTATCTCTACGTAGTCTAATTTGCCAACTCGGTATCCCTATCGACGAATCAACCCGGTGATATCGTCTTGGTCACTGATATTTGATAAAAATTAACCCTACAGCTGACCAGCGAAGGGTTGAAAATGTTCTCATATCCCAGAACAGATTTCCACCATTTTTCAATTGGCCACCCCAGTCTGGCGCCAAGGTAGAAAAGGATCAACGCGGCGCAACAAGTATGTCACTATGTGGAGGGCGTCAAGTCAAGGGGGTAGAGGTCGGATTCAGACTCGATTTTTGATTGAATTACACTTGCTGCGACCGGGCTTCCGGGAGTTGATGGCTGGCTCACTTTTCGAGCTCTCGTACGTTCCAGCGTCTTGCGTAAATAGTCATGTTATTCGCCCAGCTGCTCACCAATCGGCGCATCCATTTTGGCGTGTGCGGGATGGAGGGGAAACTTTTTGAGTTTGAATAACATGAGTGATTGCGGGGGCGTGGTGGACAAATGGCTTTGTTTCCGCGTTTTTCCCGGCAGCCGGGGCGCTATCTTTGGCTTTCTGGTCGAGAGCTACCGGAAGCGCCTTTTAGGGAGGAGTTTGAGGTTCGCGATTGGGGGTTGAGCCATTTTGATGTGTTTTTTGTGTGTGAATAACGTTCCGGGTTGAGGTTAAAAATAGGGATAAGTGCGCCTGGACTCGGCTAAGAATAGCATCACCTTTTTTGTCCTACTCGCTCGAAACACAGGGTCTAGGCTCTATTTTTATGCTTTTCGTTGAGTTCTGTTTTTGCCAAGCTTGTTGACTAACCTCATAATTGTTTTGCGGGAAATCCCCGGGATAACTGTCGCCAATCTGGGTGGTGCGCACGTGGAACGGGAAATTTCGATTGGCTGCAGACGGCCAGGTGAGGACCTGAAATATTTTCTTAGTTATCGGTATTTCTTTTTCTAAGCTTACCATAAAAACGAAAAATCCGTAGAAAGTTACACAGCATTCCACAAGATTCACCACTTCTTCCCGCACCCATTTATCCATCACAAAATTTGCGATAAGAATCGAGATTGGGCCCATGAGAAACCTAACTCTTAAGTTTTTTTAGAGCTAGAATACGCCACCATAATGTCATTAGTGCGCCCATGACACTATAGAAGCCACGCTTTCCAGGGTATTTATTCGCGGTCGTGATGGAAGAAAATGCGTACGATAACCACCCTATTATCTGAATTAGAACTTTTAGCACATTCAAGTCCAAAGAAAGCTACCCTCAATCCAGCCAGACAATAACCGGGCATCGACTCCGAGACGTACGTCACCTTTGCCGAGTCAAACATCTAATTTTTATTAACGAATTGAGGCCGAAACTCACTTTTTGCGCATAGAAAAACATGGCAATGTAGACGACCATGTAACTAAAGATAAATGACACCAATTTGCATATTGACGAAGCGGAGAGACGGCCTCTAAATTGTAGAAAAATTAATTAATTCCTTTAAAGTCATTTTCACCTGGTGATCGTATAGCCCTTGGCAATTAGAAGTAGTAACAGGAGGAAAAGTGAAGTTTGAAAGCCTCTTCAAAGTGTTTTTTATCTTTCTTTTTGTAAATTTACCTCATAAACATGCCCATTTGTTTTAACTGGTTGATCCCGAATCCATTGAGAGCATACAGGTCTGAATTGTTCAATAACGAATCCGAAACCATAAACTTACAGTACGCAAATGATAAGAAAAATAATGAAACGCATTCGAGCACGATTGAAAATTGATAGAGTTTGAAGGTTTGATGTAGCAAATTTCGCGATTTTAAGGCACCTAGAACAGTTTTTGGCGATATTGTACGCAACTTTACATGATACAGCCATCGACATCAGGAGTAACACAGTTTCAAGGAGCAAAAAAGTGACATTGACGGGGAGAATATCTGAATACCCATTATTTATAGCGCTTTTTTTCCGTACAAAATTCATCGGCAGAGAAGTGGTAAAAGAATAGGTCGTTCGGGTCTCCGTTTGTCATCTCGAGGGTGTAGTCTGAAACGGAATTGAAAAAGGAGACACTAGCTGACCTGCATAAATTCCATAGCCCATTTCGATGTCACTGTAATTCGAGGAACTGGAAGAATTCGAATTGGAATTGATGAAGTTCATGGAAGAATTGCCGCGTTGGGACCCCGGCTCGCAATTGGAAACGGCTAAGTACCACCATCTGGCTCGGCGCGACCTAAAATCAGGTAGAATCGTAAATATACCTCGTAAGCGAATAGACTTAGAAGGCCCTGTCTTTCTCATCCAAATACGACCTACACAAAACGACGATTTCCTCGGCATACTGTCCATTGCAAGGCGTCGTGCTCCTCAAAGACGCAACGTGTTGTCGGGTCCCAAAACTCGTCGCCGATTGGTGTCAGACGGATCTGAAAAGATGCTAAGTTAACGATCCTGATTTACGATCCTCTCAAAACCGTCAATTTGTTCAGACTCCCCGTTTTTGGCAGTCAAATGGACTCGTTCGTTAAACGACCAACCTGCTGATTGTTTTCCGGGTCGAGTCGCGCCACCCGTTGCTCGCACTAAAAAGTGAATTTCGCGGCACTACGGGCGAGAGATTACGGTCAGGTTTGTGTCGTACACCGCGTCCCATTGATCCGAGGTATCGTAGTACAGTAGGAGACTCTGGATACCGAGGTCCTGCACAAAACTTGAAATGGTTATGGCCGAGAGAGACTTACGCTTGGATACTTTATCGTAAAGTTGAGGTTGCCAAGCTCGGAGACGAAGCAGAAGCGATCGAGGTAGGACCAGGGGAGATTCTAATCAAAAAATCCCTTTTGTGTCAATCTGATTTTGTCAGAAATTATGATAGCGAAAATCCTTTTGTCGAAATTTATTTCCGTTAAACTTGAGATTTTCTACATAGAATAAAATTTCGATCAAGCGACACCTCGGCAAATAGAAATTTCGGCGGAATAAAATTTAGCAAATTGTTTTTCGACAATTTGAATTTCGACATGCTGATAACAAATCTAATGTATTCCGCTACCATTGTTTTATTATACTCTTTTTATTTTTCTGAATACGCTTTGGATAATAAAATCTTGCTAAAATTTCCGGAAAAAGAACGCCTCGTGACCAATTAAAGCCCAAAATTCCTCAATAGATTCTCACCACATCGCCTCAGTTTTGATAGATAATGGAACCATTTTTTGCACCTCTCCAAGGGCTAATCCGGGGCTAAACCGGGCTCACCTCGTTAGTGGAAGCGATGATCCCACGGCTATACTTGGCCAAGACGCTGACACGGAATGTGAAGACCAACAACACCAAAATACCCCTCGGGATCATCATCCATCAGCCGGGTGTTTAGGCAAGTAAATTGCGTAAGGGATCGTCGAGGGGGTGGGGGTAAGGAAAAAGAGGCTGGGAAAGGGCTTCTGGCCCGTTGCCAATGCCAACGACAAAGTCTGGGCCCCCAAGCTGGATATCCCTCCTCCCCCCCCCCCCTGTTATTTGTATCATGAGTTGCCCCGGGTTCTGTTGGCACCACTGAATAGTCGGGGGTCTAATTGGAGCCCTCAAGTTGGGCTCGGTGGACTTTTCAGGTAATGGGCCGCTAATTGTCGGGGTTTCGAAGCGTTTTAGTGTCGCGATGTTGTGGTCTCTGGATAGCAGGTGTCGGGGGAATTTCTATGCATCGTAAATGCTGCCCTTGCTCTCTGGGGAAAAATAAATATTTTCAAGCGTTTTTTTTTGGGTAAATACCGTTCGAAATTGTTATTTTTTTGCGGCGACTTTATAATTCAGATCAATTTTTATCATGACTATAATTTTTCATTGATGGTTATGCGTGCATTTACGCAAGATGTACCATTTTCATACAATAATTTAATGGATTTGAATTTGAAGGGAATTGAATTTTCGAGCGTTTTTAATGCGTAAACTTTTTCTGAACTTTGAAAAACCCTGTTTTTTGTAAATCGGGATAAATCCATTTTTTTGTACCGTGTTTTACGTAAAATTTTGCATTTATAATAAAAAATATAAATAATTTATTAGCAAAAGAAATCTCCCTGATTCGGCGTCGCGGCGGTGACCAATATTCGGGGTTGCCGGGCTGGTAAATGTTTACTAAAACTCGAGATATAACCTTCCAAAAATAAACCTACCTCCTGCTCCCATTACAAACATCATTCCCCGGCTCACTTTTATCAAGCGCCAACGTTTCCGAGTAAGACGGGGGCAAGAAATACGATTGAAAGTGGTGGTTTTGGTATCCGTAGCGGTAATCTGCATACCCGACATCTGGCGGGTGACTGGGTACCCTGAAATTAGGACTGGTTTTAAGGATTTATCGACAACCTCACCGATTCGTTAATAGTTGCGTAAATTCCTCGACAGCTTTTGGTTCCTCGTCGGTCGGGGAATAACTGCTCCTCCGGACACAGGCAATTATGCCCAGAATGAGAAAAACGACGGCTGGTGTTATGAATCCGAGGAGTAGAAGGATCATCTGGAAACAAAGAAATATGGAAAATATAATCGTTAACAGGTTGAAGGAGAAACGAAAATTTTTTATTACTTTACTGGAACTCGCAATTTTCTAATGTAAGCAAAGAACTTTAATCGTCATTTAAATAATTTCACAGCAAATAATAATGGGACGAAAAATTAGCGAAAGACGGAAAAGTCGAGAGAGAGAGAGAGACAGAGGGAGAGAATTTGTGAAGTTAATCCAAAGATCATTCAACATCACTTAAATTTATTAACGAGGGGAGCGAAAGACACAAAACGAGAGCGAGAAACAGAGAGAGTGAGGAAGCGAGAAATAGAGAGAGAGAGAGAGAGAGAGAGAGAGAGAGAAAGAGAGAGAGCAAGATTTTTAAAGATAAGCCATTAATCAATTAAATCTATTAACGAATCACGATATCTTGGTTTGACAAAAAAAAGGAACGAGACGAAAAGGGCGTGTGAGAGAGAGCGCGCGCGCGAGAGACAGATAGAGAGCGAATCTTTCAAATTTCCCGTATTCGAAAAATCTAACGAAATCGTGCCAACAAATACTATGATCAGGCTCCAGGATTTCCGCCCAAACTCCCAGCACCGAATGATGCTTATTAAATTCAGCTGATTAGGCAAATGGATGAATCGGGTGGATGTTTGCTCACTAACCAGTGGCTAGTAGCCACCCAACCCTAGCAATCTGCAAAACAAAACCTGAAACTTTTGGCTCCCCCCGGCTGGATGTCGGTGGGGGTTGTAGATGAGGGGCGGAAAAGCCGAAACGAAGGTTTTGAGAGACGGAAAGGTAGCCTGACGGCTTGGGGTTGGCCGCGTGAATATTAAATTACATTGGACGGCAAAGGGGGAAGCCGGGAGGTCCAGCAGATAGCAGAAGAAGCAAGAAGGAGACGACGAGACCCGAGTCCATTCCCCGGATGAACGGACAGCTTTTTCACCCCATTAGGCTGGATGTAATTTTGACAACGCATCCGGGGGGAGAGACGTGGTTTTCGGAAGGAAATTGGGACCAAAGGACGATTCTGGTTCTGAAATTCGATGCCAGGTTTGGCCGAAGTAATAATTTTAGTTTGAGGCGAAAAGGAATGGCCGCATTTACGCAATTGACTTGCTGAAAGAAAAAAAACGTTGAAATCCCCCACAGCCATAAGCTCGACATCGAGAAACCCGTCAGCCAAAATCACGACAAGTTCAAATTTCGAAATCTGATTGGAAAGAAGTTGCATTCATACAAGCTCTAAAAAAATTATCTATAGACGTTAAAAATTTTAAATGGCGAAATTTTGGCCAAAAATCGACTATTTTTGGTCAAAAAATCGGTAGTTTTTGTACATCCAATGAAAATTTGTGAAGTTTTTACGTTTAAGGATAGTAAAAAATGGTGTAGAAACAATTCAGCTATTCAAACACTTAAAATTTTTAGGTGTCGGGATTACGGTGGCCGAAATCCTGGGTGTCGGGATTTTGTCTGGAATAGCCTAAAAACCCTTGAAGCAACCGAATTACTACCCTTCAAAGCAGCCATGACTATTCATGAAATCCCGTCATTTTGGACACATCTTGAAATTG
The DNA here is from genome assembly GCA_958295435.1 of Mesorhabditis spiculigera. Classification (NCBI taxonomy): domain Eukaryota; kingdom Metazoa; phylum Nematoda; class Chromadorea; order Rhabditida; family Rhabditidae; genus Mesorhabditis; species Mesorhabditis spiculigera. Next base: position 264,515 of record CATQJA010001066.1, on the reverse strand, counting down.
GCCCGACCCGTCGAATTGAGCCAATCAACCGGCCGTCTGCCCAATTAATTTTAATAAGAAGTAGCATCAGGAAGACCGGATCAAAAAACCGCCAAATAAAAGGCGACAGGAAAAGGATAGAAGCGTGGGTTTTCAACAACGCCTTTCTCAGTCCGGGCCGAGAAGTGTGCACCCCTTGAGGGCAGAATGATGGCCTCGAAGCGATGAAATTGCAAAAAAACGAGGGCCCGAAGAAGGCACACTCCACGCCAAAGCAGACCCCCACATTTCCGTTTCACGGCACAAGGGTTGGCTGGGGGGGGGGGGGATGAAGAAATGAGACCAGGGAGAACGTTATTTTTACGAATATTTCGAGCCTCAAAACAAGTTTTGAGACGCGATAATGAAGAAGTGAGGCGACGTGGAAATTCTGTAGCTGCAGCGAGCGCTGCTGCCGGAAGTTGGACGTGGCTGAAACCCTCCTAAAGAATGGAATTTTTTCAAGGAGCATGACATGAGCACCCGACTGTTATCGGCGGGGCGGGAGGATTTTGGACGATCAAAAGTTTCTGATGTCTTTCCCTTGTTGTTGCTGTTGATAATAGCTAGTATTTCTATTTTCAAGCATCGTTTCAAAATTTTTTTTGATTGTTTGGCCGATTTTAATTTTTGAACAAAAATTTTCCAAGTTTTGAAATTTATAGATTCTTATGTGTGTTCTGTACCCAAAAATCCTTGAAAACCACTAAAAAACCGGCCTATTACTTGTTATGTGGCCATACGTCATGACTGGCGAAAAGTTGGCTCCCCGTAAAATCCACCTCCCCCGCTAAGAGCCCAGTACCGTAACGCTGTACATCACAAAGGGCTCTTCGTGTCATACGTTACTAATTCCGTAGATTCGTTCTCCTAAGCCTGGGCTGATCTGACGTGCTAACGCGGCGGTCGTCGAGCAGCTCAAAAAATGTCAACACCATTAAACCATCAAAAAGTTGTAGGAAACATTCAGCTTAGCATAGTTGCTTAATGTTTGATTTCTCTTTCAATCCTTTCAAATTCAATCAGTTGTTTTGTAGCATGTTGTTTATCCTCATTCCTGAATCCTAGCATCCGAGGTGGTGGCGGCACAATTTGTGATGGGCGTGTATGTCGCTTGGTGAGGGACCGGTAGAGCGTCGAAATGGCTGCGGTGTCCGTTGGTGTGCATCGGCCTGAGACGGCGAGCCTCGCCACAAAACATCCCCCCAATTGCGCATCCAACCACCTCCACAGCAACACACACCACGTCGGTTTACCCCCGAGCGTATTTTCGCACCTTGTCATTGGTTGAGTTTTTTTGGGAAATCCTATTATCACAGCTATATCTAGCGAAATCTATTTGTTTTAGTTTAATTTATCAAGCTTGCCAGCTTAACCAGATTTTCCGGAATTTTTTAAAAATAACTTATTAACTTAATTAACTTAAGCCCAAGCCGAAGCCTAAACCGAAGGCTAAGCCAGGGCTTAAGTTTAGCCTAGGCCGAGGCCGAAGCCTAATCCTATGCGTAATAAGGCTTCGACTAACAAGCATAAGCTAAGCCTAAGCTCAAGCCCAATAAGCCTAAGCCTAAGCCTAATTCTAAGGCTCAGTCCGAGCCTAACCCAAGCCAAGGCCCAACCTAAACCTAAGCCTGATCTTAAGCCTAACCTAAGCCTAAGCCCAAACATAAGCCTAATCCAAGCCTAAACCTACGTCTACGCCTAAGCCGGGACACAAGCTTCATCTATCCTCATTTTCTATCAAAAAAATTTTTCGTCCCTATCCTGTCCCCAACCCTTGCAACCGCTGCAAATGGCGACATGGCGGAAGCACGTATTGTTGGAAGCCGAGCAACCAATAGAAGGGGACCCTTATTTCGCGGTGGCTGAAAATGAAGATGGATTAGGGTCATTTATCCGCCCCCGGAGCCAGTAGCAGCCCACGGACAGAAGCCGCAATTTGGCATTCGCCATGCTCGTTGACGCCCGCCCGTCCGCTGCATTACATCCACCCGCAAACTGGAGAGTCCGGCTTGGCAAGCAAATCTTATCTGCTTCTGGCTGGCTACCGTACCACTTTGGGTTTAGCTAGAAATGGATATCATGAGTAAAGGTAAAGTGAAATACCTAGATTTTATCTAAATCGGCTCAAATACACCTGGTTAACTGGTTCCAATTGATTTACTTGATTTTGATATATCAGGAAAACGTAAAAATTATTATATAGCATTAAACATAAAATGTAATTTGTATTTTTAGCCACGTTATAACGTTACATTTATGGTTAATAATTACAGATTCAAATTTATGATTTACTTTTTTGTATGTTTTCAAGCTTGTAGGGCAGAATTTGGTTATTTTTTGCGTTTAATTAGATATATTCAATGCGGTACTAACAAGCTGTAATGTAAGCGCCAGAAACTTTGCACTTTCTAAAACCTAGGACCTTAAAACTTTAAAAGTTTTGAGATTTGAACTTTTAAGCTCGAAATTAAATGTAAATGTTTAAACGTTTAATGTAAATGTATAAATTAAATTAACCAATAAAGTCACCTTATTTAATTTAAATTTTCATTTTTGAATTTGAATTTTCGAGGGCTAGCTGTCGTCGGCAAGGTGGGCGAGTTGCCGGCCCCAATCAGCAACCCTCAAATGGGCCCTCTATTGTCGGGGGCCAGGGGGAGATGGAAATACATCCTGGTGAACGCCCTTTGTGCCCCTCTGTCTCTCTGCCCTGGCCACAATTAGCATAATTATGCAAGGGGGACCCTCGAAAAGAGAGGGGGCCCATGAAGCGGTGCCCCGGTTGACCGAGCTGCCTACCGACCTATACCCAGCCACTCGCTCCAAAAATAATTGCTTTACCAAAGTGGTGGCAAAGGAGAAGGGCCCATCCCCTCTCATTATGCGGTTCATCAGCTGGGCCCCTGACCCCCTAGGAGACATTCCGTATTGTTCGCCCGCTGACAAGTTGCAATTTGATTTTCTAACAAGGGAAGGTTGTTTGGGTCAGGTGTCAAATCTTTCTGAAAATTGGCCAGTGGATAGGAAATTGAAAACGGAACAAGGTGCGCTAAGTCGTTTTCTGCACAATACCCCCTAATTAAAAAGTTATAAGCTTCAGAGGCCTATAACTTTTTAATTTGGGGTATTGTGCAAAAAAATGAGATTAAGAAACTCCACTTTATTTTTGATTTTCTATCCACTGGCAAAGTTTCAAGTCGATTTGACACCTGACCCAAACAACCTTCCCTTGTAAGAGGACCCTGGGGACCAAAAATGTTGGATACTCGCTGCTCGCGATAGAGGAGCAGCGGGTTGTCTTCAAAAATTCGGCGCTGATTTGCGTTTTTTGATGCTTTCAATGTTGTTTCTCGCTTTCGGCGTTTTATTATAATTTTCTTTTCTTCGAACAAACTATTCCTCGCGCTTCTAAGATTTAATTGTGTCAATATTCGCGGTTTTCAAGGTGTTTTTAGAGCATAAAAGTTCTTAGAAACAGTTCTGAAAATATTAATAGTGTCAGAACGGCTTTGGGACTCTGAAGAGTTTTTGCAAACTTTACTGTTTAAAAAATTGAGGGAAAAGAGCTTGGAGACTCGACCGGAAAACTTTAGAAACTAAGCCTAAGCCTGGGTCAAAGTCAAAGCCAAAGCCTAAGCCTAAACATTTCATCACTAAAAGGTAAATTGAAGTAAGTCTTTTGCCTTTTTCGATAGTGGTTTAACAGAATTATTAGCCATTTTGAATCAATTTTTCACTTTTATACGCGTATTTTCCTTTCCTATACTTGCTCCGTCTAGCTCATCACTTCTACAGCTTCTCCTCTGTTTTTCAGTCCCCCTTACGAATAGCTGAACATTATCCCAGCCACAAAGCATACGTTATTATGCCTCAGGGGCCCATTTTTCGAGCATCCCCCCCTTGGAGGTGGAGGTGCCTTTTTAGCAATCGACGTGTGTGTGTCTGTGTCTGCCTATGTATGTGTGTGCTGGGCCCTTTAATCCAAGCGGACACATGCTGCCGCGTTGACGGGCCCCTCCGCCGACCCATTCAACATAAGCCCCACGGCGGCCACAGCTTTTGCACCCCTTCCAAACCTCCCCTTTTCGTCCAGATTCATGTAATTCCACGGAGTTACGCTCTGAAAGTTGTCGGGATGCATACGACACCTAGTTTTGAAAAACCGCTTCGCGGCTTGTTGGTTCAAACCCTGTTTGGCTCTCAGTCATATCTCGCTGAGTTTAAATGGCGTAGAAAGCAGCGCAGTGAATTTTGGCAATAATTCCGAAACTCGACAGGCCGACATCCCGACAGCCGATTTTAAATAGATATTTTGGCTGCTGGGATTTCCGCTGTCGGCGTTTTGGCGTTTTGTCAAGCGCACTACATGCTGATATGCAAATCAAAACTCAAAGCAAGTGTATTTATTTATATTTATTAGCCCGGATTTTTAACATTTGTGTAAAATTCCCATACACTCACACACACGGCAGACTATTCGGTATTAACACAAATTGACCAGTAGCCCCCGAATCCTCGTCGAGATCCATTTGACCCATTAGACGTTCCCATTAGAAGTCATCGGCCACCGGAGAGATCGGATATCAGCCCGGAGGTCGGGTATGGGACACGTTTTCCTATTTGCCGGATGAGGGCTCTTCCACCTCCTCCTCCTCCTTCTCCTGGCCACCCACCCCGCTTAATAGATTCCCAGCCGTCTCTAATTTCACAAATGCAGTCGCGGCCTCGGCTTCGACGTCCGTTACGGAAGAATCAAGACACACACAAGGCAACCAAATGGCATCTAGGACTGTATACGAATTTTAACTGCTTACCAAACTAAATTAATGCCAGAATTTTTTCTGATGATTGTAGCCACCGTACAAAGATTATACATTATTTAATTGTCGGTCAGGGCGCAAATCTGTTGTCACCGGATTAGGGCGAGTGCCCAAATGTTGCTGTCCATTTTGAGGGGTAGTCACCCGCCGTTTATCCGATAATTGGTGCGGGAGATGCGCTGTGTGGGGGGTTGACCCCTAGATGCAATCAGTTCCGGGCTGGGGTACGGTAGTTGGGGTCGGACCAGGTATTGTCTTCTTTTCAAGCCACATCGCCTATGTACTTTAATTTTGGGATAAGTGGTTCCTTAAGTTTTTTCAAAGTTTTTTTTCTCGTTCAGCCATAAATTCGTACATTACGATACGTAAAAACGGAGTTGAACTAAAATCTAAGGTAGCAGAGCACATTTCGAGATGCAAAATCGCAAATTGGGATTTCATGGAGTTGAAATCTCAGGGTGTGAAAAGTCAAAAGATCGAAATTTCGTACTTTTAATCCTCCAGTTACATTGACAATGCGAAATTTCGACAGTTTGAATTTAAGTAATATAGTATATAATATATAATAATATATATATATATATAATAATATATATAATAAAATAATAATATGTATATATAATAATTTTGATTTAGAGTATTTCACAGACCTTTAGAATAAAATTTACTGATACTTATAATTCTAATAATATTTAATTTTTAAATTTAAAAATACTCCGTGAATTCTAAATTTGATTTTTTTTTGATTCTGAGAGGTATTGTAACTGCCAGTTTAAAAAAATCCCTTTCTCATCATAAACGGTTTTATCCTCTTGTTTGATGGATGAGGCAACATTTCCCTGTCCATCCATGTGCGCTCCGTTTCGATCCTATCTGTCGCCACCACGCTGCGCCCCACTGGGCCCCCCGAACGAGGGGCGCGCGAGCGGAAAATTTATGTGTTGTTGGGCCCCCGCGGGCTTGGGGGAACTGGCGAGGCACATGGAGACCAACCGGCACCAGCTCTCTCGCCCTGAACTCGGCGTTTAATTCGACTCAATAGCTTGGCGGCTGGTTGAAAACAACCGCTGAGGAGTGGGGGTGGGGGAGGGCCATCTTCAGACCTATATCTATGGGTGCGGGCCAAATTTTTGCCACGGGCTTTTCACCACCTGAATTTTATACTCACAAGGGAAGTGCACGACCGGCCCACGAGAAATCGACACGAAACATAGTGGATCTGATAGAATCGGATACGGGGATTCCGAATCTGTAATCAGAATTTGCTAAATAAAACGGAGAAAAAAGTTATGAAGCTTCAAAGTTGGTCAAATCGCCATAAACGGTACCTTTCAGGGCCCGTAAAAGCTGGGGGAACGGAATTGAGCAGAAAAGAGGTAGTGCCTCTTGTTCAACAGAAAAAGCTCTTTCCAATGAGCTATCTTACTTCAAGTTTACGATGATTTCGCGGAAATCTCTCCATGAACTTACATGACCCTACCCTTGCCCGGGAATCCAAAAAACTGTTTTCGGTGAATTATTTGCAAATGGTGCGTATTACAACTCATTCGAAAGCGTTTTTTCTGCTGAACAAGATGCACTAACTCTTTTCCGCTCAATTCCGTTCCCCCGGTTTTTACGGGCCCTTAAAGGTACGGTTTTTGGCGATTAGGCCAACTTTGAAGCTTCATAACTTTTTTCTCCGTTTTATTTAGCAAATTCTGATTACAAATTCGGAATCCCCGTGTCCGATTCTATCAGATCCTCTATGTTACGTGTCGATTTCTCGTGGGCCGGTCGTGCACTTCCCTTGTGAGCTCAAGCCTGTGGGCTATGAGTGGCCTAAATCTGAGCTCAAGCTAAGCCCAAGCGTAGCGTTGAGCTCAATTTAAGCTTACACTAAAGCCAAGCCCTAAACCTAAGCCAAACAATGTTTCTAAGCCACCTTAAAATGCTTACTACATTACTTTCCAGCCCTTACCATACCCCGGTTTTACAACCCGCCCTCCAAAAAGACCCTTCATAGCAAGAAAAAGAACGGAATAATTGCTATACAATATTTCCGTACCCGCTCCCCATCTCCATTTCCGAAAGCACGAGGGCATAAAATGGAAGCGTCTATGCTGTCTGTCTGTCTGTTTGTGCGTATATAGGCGACAGAGAGACACACGCGCCTGGATCGTTCCGGTCTTGTCCACCCCCTACATTTGTGTCCATTAGCGCAGAGGGATGGGGGCGATCTGTCCGTGACTGTACCAGTTCACGGTCGACGACACCTCGATCCGGCCCGTTATACGGTAGGCCAATTGAAATCTAGGGAGTGGGGGCTAAGTTTGGGGTATGTATGACATTACGTCGGTTTTCCAAGTATATGAGAATCCTAAAAGTGGGAAAAGACTCACGGTCCACCCCACACTCGATCGGAAAGTCCCAGTAGTTTTTTTTGCAACTATTGCAATTGTCGTATTTTTTGTTTGTTGCTATTTTTTTAAATCTTCTAATGGCATTTCATATGGCACCAAGACATCAAGAAACATACAAATTAACGTAATTACAACTTAAAAATGTGATAGCAAAAATTCATAGCAAAGAGAAAGGTTCGAAAACGGGGTTGAAAAGTTAATCATAGGCACTTTTGTCACTCTTGTAATATAACACTATTCGATAGAGCACCCAGCAACAAACTAAGAATTTTACGTTCAGCTTAAATTAATTAAATATAAAATAGTTACAGCAGAAAAATTCAGAAAACCTGCTAAACACTAATGTAAATTTTTTATTTTTGGGAAGTATTTTGAGCTGGGACCACGGTCTAGCTATTGTTCGTGCTAAAAAAAATTAAATTTATGGACCTTACACGAAAATTTAAACCTGGCCCGAGGATTGGTAGATGAGCAAAAAAAATAATTCTACTCCCAACCTTCATAGCTTTACTACCGCACTATAAAGTGTATCATCCCACCCCCACCACCCGATCTACCATAAGACGTTGGGAAAGGTCAGATAATTGAGTGGTTGTCGAAATGGGGGGGAGATGCGGAGGATGACTGGCTGCCCTTCCTTCCCCCCCGTCTTACCATCCCACGCTCCTCAACACCCACAACCACCATTTAACGGAACCCCCCGAGGTTGAGATGTTCACCTCGTTCTAGCCCCGGCCCCGTCGGCGCCTAAAAAAAGCCCAACCCCCCATGCTGTGAAAATCGGCGGGTTGACGAAGACGTTCAGAGCACGACTCCCCCGCTGTGCCCCCAATCTCCCCTTAGGGCCCAATTGTTGATGCAACACAGCCCAATTATCCTGGCCGCCCACCCGGGGTCCTGTTATGGCCATTCCAGGGCCAATCAGCCTTGCGGCACCCTTTTTTGATCCATCATTTCCTGGGGGCTCGGGTTTTTCGGCGGATTTGGCCCCCATGGAAACAAGAGCTGGGGGGAAATGCACGGGGCCACCGGTTATTTTGTAGCCAAATTGCAATTTTTTTCCCGGATGCTTTTTTCAGTATTTCTAATTTCGGGGATTACTGTATTCTTACGAGTTTTAGCGCACAACCAGAAGTAGCCTAACCAACGTCGAGGATAAAAAAATATAATCACAATGATAAGCCGAAAGCTGAGCCCAAGCCTAAGCCTAAATCTTAGCCTATGAAGCCTAATTGAACCAACGATCTTTAGCTCTTAGCTTTTCCTTTAAATTTTGCGGATACTGTAGCTAAGTCCATAAACACAACGACCCTGCAAGAGCAACACTCCCCTGCCAGTCTTTGGACAGCTCGGGTCGGGTAACACCAGCGGCGGGGTGGAGGTCAGCGCGGGGGCTAATCACAGAGTATCCGATAGAACAACGGACGACTCCGATGGACATGGCCATTCCCTTCCTGTTGACATAATAGCATTGTGTTCCGGTGTTCTCTCTCTCTCTCTCTCTCTCTCTCTCTCTCTCTCCTGGGCTCCTATGGCACCCTTTCGTTCCGAGGTTGATCCTTTGTACGGTGCGACCAACCTGCCCCCCTGCCGTGTCAATCCCCAGCAAACATCCTGCCCTTTGTCTCACCTAGTCGTTGATGCACCCCTTCTTCAGTGTGGCTCAGTTTTTTGGGGGCGTAGCTGCTCCACCGCCCTCCCTTCAATGGCTTATATTTGATCAGCTGCTTTTCTTCCAGCAAGTGCCATCGAAACCCTTCCGGTGGCCCCGTCAATTTTGCATTAGCACCTGCGAGAGCAGAACACTCTTTGGCACCTTTTTTTTGGTTTGGTTTATAGACTCAAATTTATGTCCGGATTGAGCTTATGCTTTTAGGCTTGGCTTAGCATTAAGCTTAGGTTAGGCTTGGGTTGAGGCTGTAGTTTCGGTTTCTAGGTTTTTAGGCTTAGGACTAGGTTTTCGTTTCGGCTTTGCTTCAGCTTAATCTCCGCCCTACTTGACCATAAACCCTATAATGCCCCCTCATTGTCGCTGTCAATTTACAACCTTAATTTCCACCACCACCACTTACGGCCACTCCCCGAATACGGCTACTGAGAGTTTACAACCTCCAGAATTTTGCCAGCCCAAAACTTGAAGTACCACCCCTTCCCCGAGGGGGTGCTCCTGTGAAAGTGTAAGTAGAGTTAGTATAGATCCCGCCAAAAGTGGATGTATTTGCCGGCAAGGCCGAGAAGTATGGGGGATGCCTCTCGAGATTCCTTATTAGCGTGTTCACGCGTGGCCGCCTCGTCGGCTGGGGGGCCATGTTGAAGCCATCGTGTAGAAGAGTAGCGAAGGGAAGAAGGGGAGTCTCCTTTGTCACGCATCGCTGCCTCAACGCCACCCCTGGAGAGTTTCATTTTCATTCCACCCCGGCCCTGGGTGGGGGATGTGTACTTCATTATGGCTCGACTAGTCCGGGCAGAAGAGGGCATCGTCGTCCCTTGTTGTCTAGTCGAGTCGAGAGACCAGCTGACTTTGTAGTCCATGCAGTTGAAATTTTGTCGAATTGTAACGTGCGGTTGAGCACGCAGATATGAATTTAATTTGTCGTTGTCATGGGGTTTGAGTTGGGGAGAAGCAGTGGGTAGAATCTAGGTAATTTTAAGGTCGCGAATGCAACTCTTAAACGTGAAAATATTTGGATTAACAAGTTAATTTTTGATCAGATCTGAAGAACAAAGAGAGAGAGAGAGAGAGAGAGAGAGAGAGAGAGAGAGAGAGAGAGAGAGAGAGAGAGAGAGAGAGAGAGAGAGAGAGAGAGAGAGAGAGAGAGAGAGAGGGAGAAAGAGAGAGGGAGAGACGCCAAAAAGCCATTTGGCTTTTGGCCTAACGTTGTATTTCTAGAGCTACGCGCGGATCCTATAGTCTTTCGGACTTTGTGCGCACGTTGAAATTTGTGTTTCCAACGTTTCTATGTCCTCCAGTGCCTAGAAACCCTTTAAAGGGGTCATGCAAGCCGTCGTTTGAGGCCAAACGCTGACTTTGCGCTGCCGGGGAACACAGCCTCACATTAGTGCGCTTAAGCGCTGTGATAAGCATCCCAGCAAAGTCTGTTTCTGCTTTAAAGGGATACCGACGGCCCTGATCGATTTTTTGGACCCGTACCCAACAGGGAGAGAACGCGCCCAGTGCCGAGACGCAGAGACATTTTCTTTACCTCGCGTCACCGATTAGTTATGTCGTCGTTATCCCTTTAAAGCTAGTTATCTAGCATTCCACCTCGTCAGCCCACCACAAAATGTTCCACGCACCCCGGTCGCCAACTTCATTATGGGCCCCAGCACCCGGGGGCGGAAGCCGCGATGCATCGTGGCGCCGCTGGCTATCCCTTCCACGGGGCTTATCGAGGCCCATCTGGGCTCCTGTGGCTTCGAGCCATTCTAAAAGACAACCCGCCATCTCCATTTCCTGCCCTTATCCCTCGACATCTAAAGGGATGGGGAGGGGGTTGGGGGCCAAAATACGGTGGCCCGAGATGTCCCATCCATCCTCTTCTCCCACCCCTTCCTCCCGATCCAAGCAGCCCGGGCCCTTCCTTTGCCGCAAAAACAAAATCTGTGAAACTGGATCGTGGGGGGGCGTGTGGCTAGCGCGACGCGATCGTTGCCTCTGTTTACCGTAAGGAATCTTGTTTTTGGGGTATGCCATTTTTACGGAGTGGCCTTGGCGCTATGGTCGCAGTTTAGGATACCAATGAGAGGCCTTTGGGTACTGTAAGTATTTTATAACGCTCTATGGAAAAATCACAGGATTCTTATTGGATTACCAAGGCGTAGGCAAAGTTCCTAAGCCTAAACCTAAGCCTACACTGAAGTTGACGAGTAAGCCTATATTTCACCGACATTCCTGATCTTTGAACGACTGTTTTTTGTAGCATCACGTTGGCTTGGGTGGAGGTGGTGGTAGAAGGAGTATAGGCCGTAGAGAAGAAGAAGATGGGCTGAGAAGGGGCCAAGTGGCCTCGTTTTATGGCCCTTCTTCGGCTACACGGTGTCGGCGAAGGCCCCCTCCGTCCTCCTTCTTCTACCCTCCAAAAGCCCCCTTCAACGCCTCCTATTTTTTACGGGGTAGACCAGGGCGAACGACTTTGGAATTGCCCTCTTCACCCATTTGTTGGCTAATTCGAGGCTCCACGGTTTGCATAAAAATTGATTGAACGTCTTTTTCGCAGATCGACCTAGCACAAACCTACGCCTGGCATGAAGCTAAGCATTCGAAACAATTTTATGCCAATCCATCTCCCCCCAATCCTGACGTGTTTATTCTTTCTCGACATGGCGGACAGCTAGTTTACGCCCTGGGTCTCCCCTTGGCCCCCTCCTGCTGCTGGCCCAGCTAATTATCCGCGGGCCGAATTAGGAGATTTCCTCCTTCCTGCCTCTGCTCCTCCTCCTTCTCCTCCTCTTCCTCCTCGAGGGATTGGCTAATTGGCGCAAACATGCGATGCCGCTCACCCTCACAACTTTGGCCATCCATCCACTGCGCATATTTGTGGCATATGTGGGGTGACGGTTCTAAACTAGATACAAATCCGTGCTGTTTTTTGGTCTAATTTTTATGGCATCGCCGGTTATTTTGGTCTCAAGGGGGCGTGGCTTTTGAAAATAGTACGGTGGCGCAGAAGCTGCGGTAGTGGTTTTGCGTAATATAGATCGTAGTAGTAGTTTCGATCACCAATTCTCGCTCTCTCTCTCGCTCTCTCTCTCGCTCGATTTATTTAGGTGTTTCACTAGCTACTCTGGCTCTTCGTTTACTCTCTATATACCTCGCTCGTCTTTCTCTCTCTCTCGCTCTCTCTCACCCCATCAAACTTTTGTACCCATTTTTTCATCACTTTTTTCCATTACCCGCATTACAGAATCCCGTGCAATCCACCCACTTCTCGAGCCTAAATGCCCCCAGGCAACGCGCCATTCCACATTACACGCGTGCCTGTAATCGAGAGACGATGCGGAATGGGCTCTGTGCTCCGAGGGGGGAGGTGCAGAACTCACACTTCCTCATTGTGAGCTGTCATTTGTGTCCTCAAGTATCTCCCCCGCCCCCCATTCCCCCACCCAGCCACTCTCAGCATTTGCATAATTGCCTCACAGCCACTACCCCTGCGCGGTCGCCACTCTTGGCGACCGGTTCGATGGAGAAGCAACTTTTCTTAGATATTTTTGGCATTCTTGGAATTGGGAGAGTTGGGTTGGGTTAGTTTAGGGTTAAGCTTAACCGCGGCCTCAGGATTCGTATCTGTGTTATATCGGACACTTTTTATCTGTTTTTAACCTCCATCATTTTTAACCTCCCCTATATCCCGCTAATGTTCACTTCATTTTGAAAATTCCACCACCACCCCACCCCACAAAATGGATGAGCCGCCCCGGTGAAACGGCCGAAGGGCCGGTGCATAGCTGAGGATGGAAGGAGAAGCAGTGGGGGGGGGGGGACTCATGGTGTATGCGGTGCTTGAATGGAAACCTAGATTAGTGGAGGCTTCCCCATCCTCTTCTCCACCGCTCCTTTTCAACCACCCCATTCCTCCTCCTCCTCCACCACCAGTCCTTTGCCTGGCTGTGGCGCGTCTTGTTCACGCACTTCTTCCACACCGGGGCACACATACATATACACCGCACATCGATCCTCTCCACGTCGATGGGGAAGATCGGTTTGTTAGTTTATGAGATGTTATATCAGGTTTTTATAGGTTTGAAATTTGTAGCTAGAAAATACTTCAGACCATCAAGGTTATCTCTATAGAACTGTTTGGAGCTATGTATCGCGCTTCTCTCTCTCTCTCTCTCTCTCTCTCTCTCTCTCTCTCTCTCGCTCTCTCTATTTAGTTCTCTCGCTCTCGCTTTCTATCTATCTCTGTCGCCGACTCGCTCTCTCGCTCTCGCTCTCTCTATCTAGTTCTCGCGCTCGCGCTTTCTATCTATCTCTGTCGCCGACTCGCTCTCTCGCTCTCCCCTCTCTTTCTCGCTCTCTCTATCTCTCGCTTCTGTACATCTTGAATAATTCTTTCTAACTAAGAACTAACTAACAAGGGAACCTCAAGTTGGCACGGTGGAATTTCGAAAAACGCTCGCGGCTACCCCTAGGTTTTCGACTATGGCGATTCCAACGCTATAGTCAGAATTTCCTTAATGGGCCTGTGGACAGAGATACAGCACTTCCGGAAAATGATAATCTACATCCGAAAAATTAGCATTGGTGATAGGTTTATGAGGCCCTCCCATCACTATTGAATCACCAGTTGAGTGGCCGAGTGGTAAGCGACTCGCTTGATAGGATTCTGACGAGGGTTCGAACCCGCTCGCGATTTTTTATTTTGCTTTTTGACCGGAACTTTCCGCCCAACTCCAAGTTTCGACCACTTTTTTTCGAAAATTCGTTCTCTTTCTAAAACGTCTAAAGGCATTAGCAAACCAATACAATGCAAAAAATCTCCTCCGAGCGACCCATTTGTAAAAAAAACGGAGATGGGAACACCCAACTGTTCGCATAATTTTTGCGAATTTTTGAGGCTTTTTTGGAGTAGTAAGCATGGAACAATAACCAAAAATTTTTCTTATAGTAAAAATCCAAAGTTAGAGTTGGGCGGAAAGTTTCGGTCAAAAAGCAAAATAAAAAAATCGCGAGCGGGTTCGAACCCTCGTCAGAATCCTATCAAGCGAGTCGCTTACCACTCGGCCACTCAACTGGTGATTCCATAGCGATGGGAGAGCCTCATAAACCTATCGCTAAGGCAAATTTTTTGGATGTAAACTATCATTTTCCGGAAGTGCTGTATCTCTGTCCACAGGTCCATTAAGGAAATTCTGACCAGACCGTTGGAATCGCCATAGTCGAAAACCTAGGGGTAGCCGCGAGCGTTTTTCGAAATTCCACCGTGCCAACTTGAGGTTCCCTTGTAAGTCTAGTCAGACAGAAATTTTGAGATGTGGAACTTTTTTTTCATTTTCGTGAAGCGTGCTAATACAGCACCGTGGGTTCTACATTCCGAAAAATCATAACCTCGGTTGCCTAAAATCGGGACGTGAACCACTCCCAACTACGTGACCATCCCCCGAACACCACGGCCAAGTCGTGTTGGTGTCATCCATCGTGGTACATACATCCATTGCATAGGGTGTTGGTGAGGGGTCGTCGTCGCGAAAGGGGGAGTTGTGCACTCTATGCGACGACCCTCGTTTCACACGGCAAACAATGAAATAGAGCCACACCAACGCGCGTCCACCCGGCTCTTCTCCCGCTTCGCCCACTTCCATTTTTGATTTTTTGTAAACTGTGTGTTAGATCTGAGTGGGAAACAGCTTCCTGTTTGAATTTCTAGCAACGAGGGATTTTTTTAAGGCGAATTGCACTTCATTTTTAGGTGCTTTTGAGGTTTCGCGATGCGACATAGATCATTCAATAGAGCTGGAACAACTAAAGAAATACAGGGTGGGCCAAAAAAAAGCCCCTAGTTTGCACTGAAATATCTCACGAACGGAGACGAATCGAACCATCGTCACCATGCCAGAATGCTTAAATATGCTGGGTATGAAGATTTAACACAACTTGATTTTTTCGATTTTTGGCGACGTATCAATACAAATGACACCCGAAAACTGTGCGTTCGGGGAAACTTAATTTGCATTTTTCTCAGTATCCTGTGGTGAATGGCTTCTAATTTTTAGTGAGTAAGTTAATGTGGGCAGCAGATATGCACCTACAAAATTTAAGATTTTTTGAGGGTCTGGTTGAAAAGTTATAGAGGAACGAAATTTTGTATGGAGAAATTTCGTAATTTTTCGATATTAAAAAAACTTATGGTGGAAATGTCAAAAGAACTAGTTGTAGAATACCTACGGACTATGCACAATTGCATAAACATATTAAAAAAATTTTCGAGATCGATGAATTTTCGAGTTTTTCAACGACCCCCTGGTCATGGATTTTTCGAGGTCTCGAAACTGAACTTTGGAAAAATATTTCTAAATTGCCAAAGGGCACTCAGCTATTTTTTTTGCTTAACTATGTAGAACTAGGGTTGATCTATCATCAACAAAATTTCGAGCTACCGTACCCCTTTGGAAGGGCGTCTTTTAGGGCCTCCAAAAGGATTGGTTCGTGCTTTTTTCCATACCTTGTCACCATTTTATAAATTTCAATCGCGCTATGAAAATTGTCATTTTAATTTTATCTGATAGCAGTGGAATAGCGCATCCTAAAGCCTTATTCATGAATTTTTTTAACCTGCCGTTGGCGCCAAGAAAATTCATCAAAAGACGAAATAAACCGAATTGGAGGTTGCGTCTAAAAAATTTTGGAAGGTGGAGTCGTAGGGATATTTTGAGCAATAAATCTGTGCTATCAGTTGAATAAAACTATGCAAAGATTAAAGCAATTTCACGTCGCAAAAATTTTTAGAAGATTTCTAAACTTCGATTTTGGAATAGGGTGATCTTCGATTTTGAGCTGAAAGTCACCATAATTTTGAATCAGATTGCCCCCAAATTTGACGGGCGTAGATAATAACATCAAAGCTAAATCGTATCCATAAGGCCCAGCTAGGTTTTTTATTTTTAAAAATTCGAAAAATGACCCCGGCTACTCGGACCAAAAATCGGCTCTCTGGCCTTGTTTTGCACTTTGCCTCGTAACTTTGTTATTTACCACCGAAAATCAGTAATTTTTAACAGGCTATCTTACAATCACCTCTAGAAGGCCCTCGAATAGAAAAATCGTCACTTTATGGAATTTTGTGATGGCATGCTAAAACGCGCTCCACGGGGGTTACTGTAGAAAACCGAAATTCGCGATTTTCGTGGTGTTTTTGCCATGGCATCGTTTCGATCTTTTCGTAACACCAATAGTAGCAGTTTTTGGACCCATTGACCAAAAAATTTACAAAATTCTGCCGCAGAATTAAAAAATCAATTTTTAGTCTTTTTTATGAAAGTTTGTGGATAGTACGCTCTCGTATTTGGCAGTGAGATGCCCCTACTTATTTCCTAACAACCCAGAAAATTTCAGCCGGATCGAAGCTAGGAGCCCCGAGAAAAGCGGGAAAAACGAAACCTACAGTAACCCGCTGGGGCACGTTTTAGCAAGCAATACAAAAATACCATAGATTGTCGTGGAATCTGGTGTGGGATCCTAGATTATTATTTGGATAATTCATTGGCAAAAAAGCAGCCATGGGCAGTGAGTTAGAAGCGAGTTATGACTCAAAGAATAAAAATAACGAAAAATCGCGAAAATTGTTTTGTTTTTAGAAAATGGAATAGGCCTCGAAAAATTCTAAGATTTTGCCATTACATTTCTACAAATTTATACTATTTTTAGGCCAAAAATCAGAATTTTCCCACCACCCGTTCAAGAACGCACAATTTTCGGTCGTAACCAGCGTCAATAGTACAGTTTCGTACTAAAAAATCGAAAAAATCAAGTTGTGTTAAATCTTCATACCCAGCATATTTAAGCATTCTGGCATGGTAACGTACCTTCGATTCTCTACCGTTCGCGAGATATTTCAGTGCAAACTAGGGGCTTTTTTTTTGGCCCACCCTGTACTATTTTTGTAACGTTGCAGACGGGTGATCAGCAAGATTTTGATTTAATAAATTTTACCTAATGATCGACATCGAAGATCTCGACAGGGAACAATCCCGACAGTCAAAATACCAGCAAATTCTTGACGCTGGTTTGAATCCCACTTCCCCTACAGGGCTATCTTACGTGTCGGTTTATGATTGTCCGCATTTTGCCTGTCGAGAACTTAGTTGCTGGGATTTTAGAACTTTCCCTAATTTTATGTCGGAAACCGAAAAATGCCAGAAATCTGACTTACGATGTAGAGTTTCCCTAATTTTCTCAGTACCATAATCGTTTAGCGATTCTTGTAGAGGGTAAACGATCCATACTTATTGCTCTTTTTACAGCGTGCTCTTGTCTTGTCCCGATCCAACAGAAAAGTTCGAGAGGCCGTGCGGTGGGGCTGATCTTTGTGTTGTTCGGATCCGTTTTCTCTCACCCATCCCATCCTGCATCCGTCCGAATTCATAGTGAGAGTGAGTGCTCTTCGTGGCCTCTGTGGGGGGATGTTGGTCGGGGCGGCGCCCGTGTCCCCCCTGGCCGTGTATTTGTGGATGCTGAAATCAACACCCCGGTGGTGTGTGGAGGTCCGTATTCCGCTTCCATCCATCCATCCATCCATCCATCTATTCCACCCTCCTCCTTCTCCTTCCATTGTTTGTTATTTATCACCCCTCCGGCTATGGCTCTTTCAGGCTTTCCTCTCCCCCCTCTTCACGTACCTTTCATGCGGATTTCCGCCCATATATGCCGGACGACCACCAACCATTTTCGAGCCTTCGCGCAAGGTTTCAAATTTCATTCGCGCTCGCTGGCCTCACCGTCCCTCTCCTCTGGTGGTCCATTCCGGAATTTGTTGTTTTTTGGAAATTCTCTTGGCGTGTGTTTTGCCCATTGGCTCCATAGTAACCGCCCAATTTTTCAGCCGCGATCTGGTAATGGCTCAGCGCCGGGTCATCACATCTCTGACCGAGTCTGCCTGGGACCAGAGGTCAGTTTTTGGGAAATGTTGTTGGGGCCAGTGCTACGGTAGTTGATGCTGGGCTTAGGCGGCACCGGGCTTGCTCAGAAATCGCTATATTCTTTTGCAGCTCATCCGATTTTTTTTCAAACAATTCTTTTTGTTTGTAATTAAAATTTGGGTTTATTATCATTTTACCGAAAATTATAAGACCGAAATTAATTTTCTCAATATTTCAGTCCATTTTCATGTTGCCGAAACCCTTTTTAACTTCGAAACACTGCAATGTCATTTTTTCCGGGATTTCAACAAAATAGATCTAGACAGCATGATTTTCGACACCATGAAATTTCAAGAAGCAGGGCTCCAATTCAAGAAAAAAATAAGTTAGAAATGCGGCACATTCCAAAATTCCCCGTTTCCTGAACCAATCATTTTTCTTAAAAGATCACAAGAACGGATTTTTTTTTCTGGCCCGGTTTTCCTGACTCATCCGCCTCCTTGGCACGTTTCACCAATAAAAAAAACTCGCGGAAATTTGTTGATGTTTCTAATGGTATATGAGTCGTCGGTGGGGGGAAGTGAAGGGCCGAAATGCGATAAACACGACCCGTCCACAATTATAATATTGACACACCTGGACATGGTGTGGCCCATGGCCCATGTGCTAATAGAGTCACCTAGGGACCACCGGATTTACTCTCCCCACCCTTTGGCCCTACACGCATAATCCGGTGCTCATTATTTTACAAATGGCCAGGGCAAAGTCGTAATTATTGCCTAGTGTAGTTGGTAGTGCAAAAATGGATACCTTAAGTGTTTATAGAAAAGACAGAATGGCTATATTTAACCAAGAATTTCTGTGCAATGCCATTTTCATACGAACTTCTACGGATATGCCGGTGAAATCGAAGCTTCAGGTGTTTATTTTAATCCCAACCGCAATTTTTCTGATGCGAAAAAGATTTTTCAAATAATATTTTTCACAGCAATTTAGATTGAAGTTTTCACATCTTTATGCAAACACCTCCGGATTTGAGGATGAAATGGAACGATTAGACTTTTGTTTTAGTCTTAAAACAGCAATTTTGGCTTTTTGAGACAGAAATTATTTTTATTAGTATTTTTGACAGGAATTCAGACTTTCTCTAGATTTTAATAAAAGCTCCAGTACACCATTTTTTTTTCGCCATTTCCGGATCAGCATAAAGCTAGTGTAGATAAGCGTGACAAGCGCTAATCCCCCGTTGCTTTGGCGTTAAGCGGGCGGCTGGGCGCTAAACCGTGTGTCTAAACCCTAGCATAAGCTTTGGATTGGGCTAGTACATAGAATGATAAGAGAGGTGTCTAGAAGTTGGAGGTCAAGGGCTAGCTAGTGTCTGGAAAAAGTCTTTTTTAGAAACTTTGGGATTGTTTAGAGTCTGATATTTAGCCATAAATAAAGCGGACATAAGGATTAGCTTAATGCAAACAATGTCAATGCCTAACATAAAGGGTAATTGCCGGACTGCATAATTAAACGATTCTGTGAGGGAGTTTTGTGTGGTCTTTGAGGTAGGGACGTTCCCGAAAATCGCCAGTTTGGCGTGGCTTAAAATTTCAGACGTTTTCGCAGAACTGAAAATCCCAAATGACAACCTCCATATTGTCCCAGGCCCGCAATTTTCCACGAAATCCATAAAAACCAACGGCGTTGAGGACCCGCCACGTATATCCCCCTGTCAATCCGTCATCTCGATTTCCATTCAATTTCGCGTGAGCATCGAGACGGTCGTCGTCGCCTTCTCGAAGACGTCCACCTCCCCCCATCACATTCTGTTTTTGCCGACCCGTCGAGGGGAGCCATTAATTAGAGCAAGGCCGCCCCCTCCTCCTCCTTCTTCCCTTCCCTCGTCCGGGGCTCTGGACTTGAATATCCGAGTAATTAACTTGGGGCTCGGCCCCGTCCTCTCTTTTCCTCTTATTCCCGTCCCTTCGTTGTCGACATGGCTCGGATGTCCATCCACACCACCCAGTCAGTCGTCTCCTACTGCTCCATATTCGGGCCGGATATCTGCTGTCCATTTTTTAGTGCCGTCCCGCGGCGAGAGCGTTGAGATTTGTCATTTCCTGGCCCCGGTTTCGGGTATTAATGCCCTGAAAGGTGGATAGGTTGCCCTTATTTTTGAGCATCTACGGTAAGAAGAGCAAATTAAAAGAACTTTGGTTAACACATTTTTAGAATTTTCTGAAGCTTTTTGTTCATGAAATATCAGGATTTTTAGGTCTGGGCCTGGCTTAACTTTAGGGTTATACGTAGCTTTGGGCTTGGACCATGCTGAGCTTAGGCGTTGAGGCTTAGGCTTGCGCTGGGCTTTGGTCTAAGCTCAGGTCTAGGCTTATGCTTAGGATTCAGCTTCCCTTACGCTTACTTAGGCTTAGAATGGGCTTAGGCGTAGTTCAAACCTGAGCCAACCTTCCAAGGAAACCAAAACTTTTCTTACATCCCTCCAACCCAACGCCAAACCCCAAACCAACCATTCCCATACCGTGCCCTCGGGCCGCACTTTTTGCGTAGATTGGGCGCACAGGTCGGCTATAAAACTAGGGGTGGAGGCTGTATTTCGGGGAGTTTAGCTGACCCGGCGCGGCGATAGTTCTGAAGCCGTGCAGGGCGGGGGTAGGGGGAGGTTCCATAAAACGGGCGGATTCTGGGGGACGTTGAGCATTGCCCTTTCGGGTCACTAGCTGGCTGGGGCTATTGAAGTGAATATCGGAGAGAGAGAGAGAGAGAGAGAGACCGAGCTGGATTGTGTCCATACATGGCGTATGTCTGTATGTATGTGTGTTCGCCTCATATATTAGACTCCCCGGAATCGCCAGTGGTCGTAAAGGCAACACAGTGCGGATTATCCCCTCCGGGCCCATAACTCGACGACGCGGGCAAGTGGCCGCAGTCGAAGGCAGGTGCCCATTTTTGAGAGCCACCACCCGGGGGGATAATTGGCCCTCTTGGCCCTGCGTGTGTGTCGCGGGAATAATTTGCTGCATTGGGGGGCGTCGAATTTTTTTTGCGCAAGAAATGTCTGCGTTCACTTTGGGACCCTTGATCACTCACTGCGCTTTACCATCTCCCTCTATAATTGGTAGCTTATGTGGAGACTAGTTTGTAGGGTCGTCGGAGTTTTCAAAGTGGGACCAAGCTTATGTTGTGCTGAATTTTGCGCTGATTCCGAATATGTTTACGAAATTTGCGCAGTAGCGATTTTCCGAGAGTTATCCACGATTTTTGTGAGGAAAACGATAGCAATTAGCTCATTTTCAGCGTTTCTCGGCCATGGGTCGTTCATCACGTTTGGAAGTTTGCGATTTCACAAACATGGTGAAAATCTTCGGAAACAGCGCCAAGATTCTGCACATGATAGACCTGGTCTCAACTTGAGGCCACCCGAGATGACGCTAAAAAACGTCGCCTCGTTCAATCCTGGCTTTTACCAAATATACTCATGCCATCCAAAGCCAATTTTTCACATTTTAACGTCTGTTGCATAGTCGCAACATTTTGAATAGCGTTGACGGCCTGTTCTTCTATTGCCCCGAGTAGCCATTGCAATCGAAGAAGGCGTTCCCCTCCTCCGAGAGAGGCCATTCGGTTGTGGCCCTTGTCCATAACGGGGCAGGAGAAGAGCAGGTGGTGCCTTCATAGACCTCCACACTTCTTCTGTATCTCTCTTACTCTCTTTCTCTCTCTCTCTCTCTCTCTCTCTCAAACCCCAGCTGGACACTGTGTGCACGCGATCGCTTTGATCACCTCATCATTCGTCAGATTTGGGAGGGCGAGCATAAAAATTAATTGCCGGCTTTTGGCTTTGATTCGCGCTCATCATAGGAGCGTATACGCCTTTGTGTCAATCTTTTTCGAATACCGTACTGAATTGAATTATCACACGATTTTCCCTGTTTTTAGTGAGGGAAATTTGTAGTTTTTAGGATTTTCTAGCGAAAAAGCCGGTTTTTACAAAGGCATCTTTTGAATAGACCGAAAAATATTTTTGATGAGTTACACATCTCTTTAAAAGGGAAACTATCGGCTTTGGTTTATGGAGATTTCCTCGATTTCTTTGACTCTTTCATTTTAAACATTAGACACTAATAGTGATTCAGAATCTATTAGATTAGCGCGCCCGAATTTTTAAAGAATCGCTCGAATAATTTGGATTTTCACACCAAACCGGAGAAATCACGATCAGCTACTACCGTACCCATGCCTAATTAGTTCCCCCCTTACTCTCAATTGGAGACACTCACTCTCCGCATTGACCCCCTGGCAACACACCGGCCCGGCAACTTTTGCAGCCACTTTGCCCTGGGGGCAGGTGGTGCGCCCCGAGTGGCGACCCCTATTTGGTGTCCTTCTTCCTCCCCCTTGCTAACACCAACATCTGGATGCTGTGGCCGTGCGCTTTGATCGCGACAGATCCGATCGTGTGTGGCGCGCGGCACACGGGCCATTCCCGGGCAGAGGTGGGCAAACAGATCCCCTCAACCTGCCCCTCCCCTCAGCGCCTCCAAAAGCCCTATGCAAATTTGATTTTACACTCTGGCCGGGTGATCACACTTTCTATGAGGAGTCGACCGCGCGATCGGCCCAAATTTGGGGTGATTGGATTTTTGCGTATTATTACATTAAGGACGCCGATATCTTTTGCCTACTGTACCGCACCCAACGCTCGTACATTAATCCCTCTTTGAAATGTTGCAATCTGAAACTATTCCATTAATTCGCGCGCAAAATTTTGGTTACCGTACCCCCGGGCAACCGTAGCAAACGTAAATTCGTAAATTGCGTACTCTCCGCGACCTTCTATACCTCGTAGAATGCGAAAAACTTTTTGGGCACGGAATACGGAAACCGCGGGCTTCCAAAGTCGAAAAATTTAACCGAATTTAAAATAGCAAAATTTTCACTACAGTACCCGGTGCGCCCTTTCCCTTGAGCCATCTTACAAGGAGATGGTCTCAGCTCGACACCGAATTTCGTTTTGAAAATTTGCACACTGATAGAGCTCGACGAGACGAATCGATTGGTGTAACTTTCAGCTGCCCATACTAAAAAAATAGCCGAGTTATAAGCATTTTAAGTTTTTGCATACATTTTGCATTTTTTCCGCCCTACCTTCATAAGCCCCTTCCCCTCCCCCATCACCGTGGCCTCGTGGCCTAGTGGCGTAGTCGGCGGCGTATGGGGAACCTATTGAAGGTTCGAACCCGCTCACGATTTTTATTTTTTTGCTTTTTGGCACAAATGCTGCCATTGGCGTTCTGAAGGCCTGGAATCAGTTCGTATTCCTTATTTTAACCCTTGCAAGGCGCAGTGCCCACAATACCTCATCATCAAAAATTTTCGAACTTTACATTGGACTTATGCACAACCTATGAACAACATTTTCAAAAAAATTGCGACAGCGAAAAACGCTTGCTGACACACAACGCATTCACCGAATGTTATATTGATTCTTAACTTTTTGTTCTATTTTAAATTTTTATTTTTGTTGCTGGAACAGTTAATGCCCCTTGGGGTCAAAAATCCAATTTCTGAAAAAAAAGATGTTTTATGGTCACTGCGCCTTGCAAGGGTTAAAATAAGGAATACGAACTGATTCCAGGCCTTCAGAACGCCAATGGCAGCATTTGTGCCAAAAAGCAAAAAATAAAAATCGTGAGCGGGTTCGAACCTTCAATAGGTTCCCCATACGCCGCCGACTACGCCACTAGGCCACGAGGCCACGGTGATGGGGGAGGGGAAGGGGCTTATGAAGGTAGGGCGGAAAAAATGCAAAATGTATGCAAAAACTTAAAATGCTTATAACTCGGCTATTTTTTTGTATGGGCAGCTGAAAGTTACACCAATCGATTCGTCTCGTCGAGCTCTATCAGTGTGCAAATTTTCAAAACGAAATTCGGTGTCGAGCTGAGACCATCTCCTTGTTAGCCTTTTTATACCTTTACACTTTCCCTTAGACCTTTTATTTCTGCTCCTGAAACTAGAAGACTTCTTCTAATTTCCGGAATTTCAAAAAGAATGTGAAATTTTTGGTTTTCGCTCTTTTTTTGTCTATCCGGTTTCTGAGATGTTGAAATCTTAAAACTGCCCTTCCGTCTCCAATTCCCACTAAATGTAGCCATTCCAATCACACTTCACCCCCTCCCCTGCCAACGTGACCAATTCCAGAAAAACGGGTGGGGACTACGTTTCGGCGAGCCCCGAGCAATCGTGCCTCGACATGAAGATCTCGTTGTACAGCACCAGCAGCAATCAGGTGAGCCGCCCAGGGAGTCGTGTTGTTTGTTGCCATTTGTAGTCGGGCCAGGGGACCCATATTTCCGTCGTAGACCATAAACGGGGGGGGGGGGAGCACGACGTCTGTGCCTGGAGGGCTAGAAAGTGCAATTACATTCCACAACCTTGCCTTGTCACTCACGCACATGCGACGGGCAATTCTGGAGACCCGAGGGGCTTATGCTAGATGGGGAGGGAAATTGCTCGAATCAGAAGTGGGAGAAGGCAAGTATAGATTACTTAATCGCACGAAGCGCACCGTATGGTATTCGTAGGCTTAGACTTGGGGCTTGGCTTGGGCTTAGGCTTACTAGTTAGGCTTGAGGTTAAGCTGAGGTCTAAGCTGAGGCTTAGGCTCAGGTGTGGTTGAGGGTTAGGCTTGGCCTTATGATTAGGCTTGGCTTTAGGTTGAGTCTTAGGCTTGAGCTAAGGTTTAGGTCTAAGCTTACGCTTAGCTTTAGCTTTAGGTTTAGTCTTAGCCTTAAGCTTAGGCTTAGTCTTACAAGGAGTGCTTTTTTGAGTCATCGGCAAAACCTTACGAGACCTAGCTCATTCGATAGAGAATTCGATTCTGAACAAAACCCCGTTGTGCTTTTTTGCAGAATGGCTATCCCTGATTTTATAAAATTTTAAAACTGTTCCCAAAAGCCTCCCTTTTGGCTCGAAAGGCACTCATGGTAAGAGACGGTCACTAGTATTTTAATTTTATAAAATCAGGGATAGCCATTCTGCAAAAAAGAACAACGGGGTTTTGTTCATAATCGGATTCTCTATCGAATGAGCTAGGTCTCGTAAGGTTTTGCCGATGACTCAAAAAAAAAAGCACTCCTTTTTAGTGCAGACTTGACCATGGCCTTTGGATTAAGTTGACACCGCCTACTCCCTATTAGAGTGTATCGTAGCGACTTACGCACCTTCATTTTTCACGCAATTACTTCTAGAAAATTCGTCTTCCCTTTCTCAGGTTACGGTACCTTGCCTCTAATTGTCCGCTGTTTACCCGGGCAACCGAACCCACAACCCGACCCGCATCACATACACAGACATACAGAGAGACCCGCACACACATTCTGGGGATGGGCTCGCTTACCGGGGGTCGCCTCGGCACAAAAGGCTCATTTGACGACTCCCACCCCGTTTAGACACACCACGAAATCCGAGACGTGGTTACGGTAGCTGCTGCTCCGCGAGAACACTACCATCACCTCGGGTAAGTTCAAGTTTTGATCAAGTTACGGTTGGTTAGACTTGGGCTTAGGGTTCGGCTTGGGTTTGGGCTTAGCTTAGTAGACCTAGAGTTTGGCTTAGGCTCAGTTTGAGAGTGATAGCTATGCGGGATTGTCCTAGATGCGTACGGCCCAGCTGCGTCAAAACGTTTACGTAACATGGCGTAGCGTAGCGTTAAATAACGTAGCGTAACTCAGCAGATGCGTCTACTGGTCGATTAGATTAATTAGAGCGTGGTTAGGGCATCTTACGCGCATTAATTACACGAACACAGGCATTTTTCACGGTTGAAAGCTTATTCTGCACTCGACTCATTCAATGCAATCAAAATATACACCTCGTAGTAAAAACCATACGAACTTTAACGGCTGCCTCGACCCGTCAGCGCCGCGCTTGTCACAAAATCTCCCCATAAAGTCACTAGTCTACCAACCACCACTAAAAAGTGCACACGCCCAGCAGAGTCAAACTTCAGATTACAAACCCGCTCGTTAGTTTTAATGGCCCAAGCTCAACGGGATATTTTTGTCATTTTTGCTGTCCATTTTCAACCTGTTGAAATCCCCCCGGGTTTCGAGATCGTCGACCACAGTAGCCCGCAACGGGATGCACCGACTGCCAGTTTTTTGCCACCTGAGTCACATTACACATTGACTCGAACAGAAAAGGCTTATTCGGTGGTGGGCTGCCCCCCCCCCCCCTCACAACTGCTATCGCGCTTTGCCACTCTGGGCCACCGTAGTCGTTTCGCAACAAGGAGAAAGGAGGCTGTCCCCCACCCGAAGTCACGGCCGCCCTGATTTCCCCAGGAAATGCCTTGTTTGGAATTGGAGAGTGGGAAAAGTCGCGGAAATCAGGGGATACAGGGTGGTCCATAAGTATTGTCGCGCGTCTATAACCGTCTGTATCTAATCGGAGCCGTGAGCAATCGGCTAGCGAAGCACATGCTTTATGCAGTTTTTTTTCCTCTATCCGATGGTAATATTGGCTGGCTAATTTTTTTTTTAGATCTCGGTTTCTAGCGCGCATTTTCCAAGACGCCTAGACACCTCCTTCCAATCTAAGCTTAAAAACCGCTTTTTAGAGGCTCCGTTGGTCACAAAACAACGATATATTCGCTACAATTTTTATTTCAATAGAAAGAGCGGATAAAACTGTACAAACGGAACCGCCAACCACAATTTTTTCCAACTTCGTTTTTGAGGGAGAGCTATTCAAAAATTAGGAGAACCGAGTGCGCCGCGCTCGGCCCACCCGTCAGCAAAATCGAGATTGTGGCGCCTAAAAAGCCAGGAAAGCCGTGCCAATTTTTCTGGAATGAATTAATGCTGTTTCTCAAATATTCCCAAAATTTGAGCGCAGATAGCCAACCGCCGTTCAAAAAAATTGAGATTTTCTGTCTGATGGCAAACCCCGCATAATTTTTTTCATATCAAAGGTCAAAAATCGACAGCGCCTAGTTCAAGCGTCCATTCGAGACAAATGGTCAGGAAGCATAGCAATATAATGCCAGGTTGCGGCCTGGTAGCTCCAGTAAGAAATAAATCCAAGAAAACTAAAAAATTGCGGGGACGCCTCTGATGCTCACATTTTCGCCCAACATTGCGGACGCCATAATTACTTCAAATCGCAAGCTAATGAAATTTCCATTGGGGACAATGAAGAACGAATTGGTAGCTACCTGAAACCAATATCAAAAGCAATGCTCTCCCTCTATCTCTGGAGTTACGGCCCTTCTTCCAAAAATTGGGACACGGCGCACCCCAACTTTCTGAAGCCCACTTTAAGCAACCTAACTCGCTCAAATAGCATTATTCCAAAAAACTTTCTAAAGCAGAGTGGTTTCTAAATACTCTCTGAAGCTAGCTATTCGGGCGAAATTGGTCTAATTGGCCCCTCGAATAAGATATGATGCTTTGAAAAGCGACAATACTTCTGGACCACCCTGTACGGTAGTTCGGTTAGGGCCGTAGCTTCCGGTCCGACCTATGAGATGTTTGCTCCGTGTGAATTTGATGTTTTGAATCGGAGAGTTTGCTTTTATCAACGTAGCAAATCTCTGAAACGTGCCTTTTAATCCAAAACTATGTAATTTAGCAAAATGACTATACATTGCAAATTATGGCATGTGCATCGTCATTAGGATTCTCGCGGAACTTTGCCTTCTGCATCGCGTAGGAAAAGCAACGAGCTACAAAAGATACGTTAGTTGGCTCCTGCTTAATGGGTAAATCTGTTTTCGGCTATTAGCCTTTCCTAAATCTACTTAATTACGTTTTTATATAGCACACCGTCAAAAAGATTAGTTCGGTTAGGGTAGTTATTCGGCATAGCTTTATGGTATCGCGAAAAAATGACTCGGTAATGACTAATTTGCATAAAGACGTTTCAGATTAGGCTTAGTGTAGGTCCGCCTATTGGTTATTCTGGCATAAGATTGGATAATTACCGGTTCCGACGTGTCGAGACTAGCAACCCCCCCCCCCCCTAACTTGCCATTACTCATCCCAAATCAAACTGAAAAATTTGCCAGAATTTTCGAACACCCTCCGACCCGTATATTTGCATTGTCTGCTCCGCCGGAGGGCTTATCGCTTTTTACGGTTTACTACCGAGAAGAATTTACTCCCGTGATTCAGAATTTCGAAAGCTTTGCGCAAGCCGTTTTTTGGTAGTGGGGGGCTGGGGCAAGGTGGTGAAACAGACCGGCAGGCGCCTCCGCCCCTCTCAATTTGTCTTATTTTGCATCCAGCCTTGAAAGGTTTTTTTTGGAGATTGCTAGTCGTACAATAGGAAGAGGAGGTTTTTTATCCCGGAACCGTGCCAGTCCCCCCAATAACCCGCTGGGGGCTGTCGATATTTTTAAAAGCTCGATCCGCTCGAGCGGGGCCCCCGGCTGAATGCCAATGGGTCTCCCCCGGTGGGCTTCTGTGTCGCTTCCTCTCTCGCGCCATTCAAATGCCCCCACCACTCGGATGGAGACCCCGAAAAAAGCTATCATCTGTTGTTCTTCAGAATGGACAACAGCTCCGACAAAGGCTACGACTCTGACCTTGATGAGAAGTTCTCGGGGAGCGGTGATGAGAACACGGGCAATGGGCAGGAAGTGGAAGGTTTGTTGCTTTTAATGGTAAAATCTATGAAGACAAATTTTCGATTTGTCGATTACCCAAACAGTTCACTTTTAGCCGACGGCGTCTTTTTCTTCGATGAAGACGTGGACTGGCAGAAGATTAAGAGGCGATCCTTCGATATTGAGGACGACAAAATGGAGGCGCCAGGTAGTAAAAACCAGCGTATTAAAATTATCTAATTTTGGCATTATTAAATTTCGACGCTATAAAATGTTTACAATATGAAAATAAGCCTAAAATATAGTGACACGCTCCGAACGCTTCTCCAACTACGAGGAGCTCGTGCCGATGGGTCGACACCGACGGTCTGGCAATGAAAAAGTCCATCCGCGAGGTAGCACAATAATTTTGTAACTTTAGATTGCCATGAAATATATTATACCCATTTTACCTTTATTTTTCAGAACTGAAGACCGCCTGGGGCCAGATGCGAGCCGCTCCGAAGTCGTCGCCGCCGGTGCCTATTCCTGGCAAGGAAAACTATCAGCCGTGCTGG
Source organism: Mesorhabditis spiculigera (assembly GCA_958295435.1). Classification (NCBI taxonomy): domain Eukaryota; kingdom Metazoa; phylum Nematoda; class Chromadorea; order Rhabditida; family Rhabditidae; genus Mesorhabditis; species Mesorhabditis spiculigera. Next base: position 235,522 of record CATQJA010001066.1, on the reverse strand, counting down.
GATGACTCTTTCGAATTCAACCAGAGATTCGGAATGTATCGTAATCAGGTAAGGAAACATGTTATTTTTTTAACTTGAGGCTCGGAAGTGACGGAAATGAAAAACTTTTTTACTTTTTCGCTTTTTAAGCTTCAAGTTTTTTCCGCCGTCTCCCGACCGAACGCATCTCTAAAATCTATATTCTCAAGAATTTAGAACCAACGGGACACCTCCAACCATCATCAGAATGTCGACCCGCGGTGCCAGAAGCCAGACGGGCCCCCCTCCTTCCACCCATCACACTAAATCGTGTCCCCCACAGCCACCGTAGCCTTCTAGAATTGTCCTAGCGCAATATTTCTTCTTCGCAGTTCATATCAGTCCGTAGCCTCCAATCATTCATTCCCTCAATTTTTCTCTTGGTTTCTCACGATTTCAGCTCTATTTCAATGGGTGACTTTTGACGTGCGCTTCTACCCAAACCCCCGAATGCTCCGTGTTTCTTGATTTTTGCCAATTAGCTACGTAGCTCCACTTACACGTTTTCTTGCGCTTTTTGTTGCTGGCAACTTTTCATCTCCCACCACACACCAGATTCTCATTCCAAAGCTTTTAGCCCCGAAAATTGTGATGCAATGCAAGGGGCGTTTCTGGCCCAAGTCGCGGGCCGGCAAACGCCTTCCGCCAATCTCCTACCTCTGCTTTACGTTTGCTGAGATGGATTCTCCCCTATGAAGTGCTGGGCTCTTTTTTATCTAGCGCCCGTCCCGACATGCCCCGGGCATACTGTACACGTACTCATTGCTCACCCCACCCTCCCGGCACCCCCACTACGCAACAATACCCTGTACCCCCGGGGGTCGGGAGGGACCCATCCCGTGTGCTGTCTGCCCCGGCTCGACAAGGCCTCGATTTTTAGCGTTTTTGCGAAGTATTTTTACGTTGTTGTTTATATATGAAAATCCGGCGGCTTAATCTGGTTATTTGGTGGTCAGAGGACATTTTTGCTTGGAGATCGTTGGATTTGCCTTGAAAAATCTTAAACTTAGGTTCAGGCTTAGTCTAAACCTAGGGTGAGGCTTAAGCTTGGGCATGAGCTTGGCTTAAGCTTACGCTTCGCTTGGGCTTAGGTTTAGGCTTGTGCTTAAGCTTAACCAGGCCAAATCTGATGCCTAGAAATAAAGAATTGCCTTCCTAGCCGCCACCTGAAACCCGATTTCCCCCGGAATTTTTCCGATTTCGGTCTCAACTCGTTTTGTTCTTCAACGACCCTTCCCATCGTTGTCGCACAAAATGCGCCACAGCTGGGGGGATCATCTGAGAAAATTATGAAACCCTTGGACCCAGTCAAAAGCTCAGATGATCCCCCATCTCCTCCCCTTCCCCCCATTTCGAGGGGAAGGTTGGTCTCAGGATGGTCCACACCACTCCATTCATTCTATTCACAACAATTTCCCCGTCTATCATGTGATCGTCGATTCCACACAACACGAAAACTGTGCTTACGCCCAAACTACTCCTATTCAATTTGTAGCCCCCGGCAGATACCGGGGGCTACCCTCAATCTAGTGTGCACTATTCTTCTTCCTTGTGCTTACCCCCAACACTGGCGCCCTGGTAGTCAAGGGCTGGCCAGCGCGGGTCTGGATCGAATAAAGCGTTGTTGAGATAGTTGAGATGGTCACTATGAAATGCAAAATATATTTTGCAACTTGATATAAAAAAACACGACAAAAAAACACCTACGGACCTCGAAATTGTGCCCCACAAAGATTGTCAGCCTGAAGCCTAAGCCTAGGCCTAAGCTAAGCCTACGCCCAACCTAAGCTACGCCTCTGCTAAACCTAAGCTAAGCCTAAGCGCAAGTCGAAGGCTAAGCCGTAGCCTCAGCCAAAGCCTAACCTAAGCATCGGCCAAATCCTAAGCCTGGGCCAAGCCTAACCCTGCGTAAAAGCCTAAGCTAAGCCTAAACCTAAAATTAAGTTTTTAATATGCTATGTTCACGAGATAAAAGAGCTTTGCCAGCCCCGGCCGACCCGAACATTACCATGCGAATAGTATTAGTTGTTTATTTATCGAGGCCCTGTGCCGGATGCGGCCCCCACACCTCAATTAATATTCCATATATCGGCGCTTTTAGCATAGGGTCAGCTATTCAAAGACCAACGCACCCAGATAGAGCCCAGGTCGGCAAGTCAAAACACCCAAAATTGCCCGAAACCCGGGGGCAATCGATGAGGCCTGGAAAAGATAAGACCCCGTGCAAATCAGCAGCCCGTCTGAGTTTCCTGATGCGGTATGAGGTGCTTTAATACAATCGAACGGCAACAATTAGCTTCAGAATCACCTTCTTCCATAGAAGAGCCAGAGTGGTGTACGCTGGATTGCTGTCTTTGACGTTTCTAACACTTTTCTATTTCGGTATAAGTGTCAATCACTCTGAAAATACTGATCCAATCTATATCTACACCGCAACAACGTATTTTGGACAAAATTTTAGCGAATATGACTTTCCGGATCGATGTCCTGAGCTCAAGGTAAATAAAATTTGAGCTAAAACATTAAAAAAATAAAAATACATTTAAAATTTAATTTAATTTAAAGATTGTCCTTAGCAGATGACACATCGAAAGTATGTAAAATACTATTTTAGCGCCCCTGCATCAGAACTGACAATCCCCAGAAATATTCAAAAGTCTCGGCCGTAATATTTCACAGCGTTGATTTCAAATGGACGAGCGATCTACCCGGCCCGCGGAACCTAAACATTCCATTCATCTTCTATTCGCTCGAAAGCCCATCAAATGACGCGATGCGCATGCCATACGGTAAGCCATCCAAAAATTAAGATTAGGAATTTTTCGTCTAGCGTTCCTGAATTGGACGATGCACTACAAGCGAAATTCCGACGTCTGGAACCCGTATGGGCGCCTTGTGAGGCTTCGCTCTGTGGTAAGACCCTTAATTTGAGTTATATTCTTGTAGAAAAATAAATTAAAGAACCCCTGGGCGGAAAAAGACCCAAAACTCGAAGCTGTATGGATCGGCTCGAACTGCGACACCCTCAACCGACGTTTGGAGTACATACAGTTGCTGCAAAAGCTTGGGCTAAAGATATCTGACAGAATTTTAGTAAGTAAGCACTGGACTTACAGGTTGACATCTTTGGAAAATGTGGGCAGTCCGTTCCTAAGCAATGTGACGGTCTCGAAAATCGCTATTCTGATTGTATGAAAACTGTCACTAGGTAGGTGTGGTCTTGCTTATTTAATAAAACTACAGTGGCTGAATTATATCTTTCAGTGTCTACAAATTCTACATAGCCTTCGAAAATTCAAACTGCCCCGATTACGTAACAGAAAAATTCTTCGAGACCCTACAACGAGGTCTCATTCCGATTGTGGTAAAACGGCAGTATTATGAAGACCTCGGGGTAAGGTAACTGAATCAGATTATGCACCTCTTCATGCCAGATACCAAGCGATATATTTATCGCTGTGGATGACTTCAAGACCCCGGAAGAGCTGGTACGCTACGTCAAGCGAATAGCCGCTGATGAGCAGGCATACAATCGATACTTTGAATGGCGCAATCGATACAGGTTCGTTTAATTTAATGGTTGGCTTTTAAAATGTAACGTTTAGGGTGGTAACCCATTTGGAGCCGGACCCTGAAACTGGCTGGTGCGCTCTATGTCAAAAACTCCAGAAGGGTCCACCGTATCCCAAAACAGAGGACAAGCCAGATATCCGTCAATGGGCCACGACTCCTCGGTGTGACGACGGGTTTTTGTATAAATTTCTCGATTAGCTGGAATTATGATCTTTGAAAAACTTGGTTTTCACATTTTAAGGTTGAATTTTGAGCTTGATCGATTACGTTATTTACAGCGCCGAGGCGGTTGAAAACAAGCTATAAAAGACGAGGAAGATGCATGAAAACGACCAAAGAAAGGTCAAATTGTTCGAACTTTGAAAATTGCTTAAACAATTTTTAGTAACTTTTGTCGGTCAAAAGCCACTAAAGAATAGACAAATACCCTACTGGTGAGCAACAGCTAGGTATTGATGGAAAAATAAAAATCAGTCTGCCCCAGCTATAAATCCCCCTGCTAACAGTCCAGTACCCTAAAATCTACTGCTATAGCTTTGTCGTCCTGGTTTTTAATAGCATTCCCCTTAAAACAAAGAGGATAATCCATCACCGATCGCCCATAAATTTGGACCAGACGTCAGACCCGATATTTTCTCACGGGCTGCGATAGTCCGGGGGAATTCCCCACCTCCGGTCTCGACCCTGCTATGATGGTTCGCACTTTTCATGTACGGAAAGTGATGGTTGAGAGTGAGACAGCTCAGAATGCGCGGTACATCCCCCACCCGAGAATTGCCCAATGCGATTTCTCAAGGCGTGAGCTCAACGTGATGTTGGTCGATTCGATGGTCGGGTGGAGACCAAGGGAGGCGGAGCTGCCTTTCATTTGACTACGATCCGTCCGCAGAGTTTCAGGCCCGTTTTTATGCTTGACTTGAAGCGTGTTGCGGGCAGATAGAACATTCGTTCAATCCTAGAACGCTTAATTATAGTCCCGCCTTGCCCAGAACCGGGGTGATTAAAAAATGCGTGCGCCCCAAGAGCGTAAGGTCCTTTGTTATTGAAAAGTTATGTATTTATATAGAGTTGGAAAGCGAGTTTGCTCGTTTACCTTAAAACTGATTCTTCCTAGCGTGATATTTGATAAATCTGGCCGGCCTACCGTGTTTATTTAAACTTGAAAAAGATGAATAACTAAATACCGACAACAGATTCAGCATTTCTTTTCCGCCTTGATTTGTTATTTTTGTCATCGGAAATGCAATAATTACGTAAGTAAATATAGACAATTTTGGAAACTTATTTTCAAAAAATCAACGTTCCACTGAGTTCAAAATTTTTACAGCCTCTTTTTTGAAACATTACCGGCTTCGTAACCTGTATTTCATTAAAAAAACCAAAAATTTGTGGAGTCGTCAAAATTCTCTAAAATTCGGTTAATCAAATCTATTCAGAAAATTTTGCAATTTTAGGATCCGCATTCGTTGTCACAGTATCAGTTTCTTTGATTTTTGTTTTTTAGTTGTGCATTTTTTTAGCTTTTTATTTCAGCCATCTAGTTTAGTCAAACAGGGGGTAAGCCCAACCTGTATACCCAAAGAGTCCCCCACCCTAACCCACCGTCATTCCCTGGGTACTATAAATGGACCATGATAGAAACCAACTGTATGGCAGGGGAAAGGGGTGACCGGTCGAAAGCTGACCCTCCTCCCGCCCTCCTCCTCCTCCTCCTTTTCTTGAACCGACGCAAGGAATTCCCGTTGCAAGGCCGACTGGGGGCAGAAAGGTCGAGGAGGAAAGTCCGGAGGTGAGAAGGCCTTGAAACGGGAATCAGGGCCACTTAGGATCAAATACAAGGTTGCGCTTGTTGCTCTGATCAGGGTCATCTGCCTCTCTCCGAAAGGATAGCAAACGGTAGAGCAATAAAACGGTCTGGCGGGGGGATACTGTAAAAAAACCCCTGATACTGTAAAAGTAAAATCCGCCACAAATATTGTATCTTCTAAACCAAGAAACTAAGTAAATAAGGTTGTTTAGGTTTAGCTTACAGACTATTATCTTTTGACGGCAAGTTGATGATTTTCAAAAGCTATCCTTGTTTTTAATATTATCCTAATCAGAACATTTCAGAACACGAAACCCCCCTACTCACAAATGCCGGTCCAAGAATTCGATACCATCGACTACCTCGGCGCCCTGGTGGTCGGCGTAATCTTCAGTATCTGTTGCTTCCTCTTCACAATATTCGTCAATTTCTTCTGGATCACGAAGTACGACAACATTACCGTTTTTGAGAGGGTAAGTTTTGCTCATAACTATCAATGATTTTTGTCATTTCTAGAAACGGAAAACTATGCAATCATCTATGCAAACCTCACTTTAGCTCGGCTCAAAATACAACATGCGTCTGGGCCCTCATCGCGTAAAAGAGGTTCAAAGGACCATCTATCTGGAGGAGACTGAAGATTGCGATCGTCTCAGTCTGAAGGTTGACGAGGATAGCTAGAAATAAAGTATATCAACAATTAGATCCTTAATAAATATTACGCGTTTTATCTACTGGAGACTACAAGCATACGACAAGCCACAAAAACCCGGCCCGAGATAGCAAGCGTTAAAAGCGCTGTTTTTCTTGCTCGTCATTGGCGCAGAAACAAATCGGATTGCCAGGTAGCCTTATCTACACTATTGCAGCAAATATTGATTTTCTAATATAACCCAATATTTTTCTTTTACCTTTAACTTTTTTAGTTAGGATTTTTAATTGTGTAGGCATTCCAATAAATCAACTGCCCCCGGTCGTAATCAGGGTAAAGGCGCGGGTGATAGCGCTTACATCACAACCCCCTCACCTTATCAATTCCACGAAAAAGGCTAGCCTCTCAATGGGTCAGATCCATTCTTAGGAACAAACCATACTACCGCTACTACTTCTCAAAAATGGCCGTTCCGGATTATTTTCTCGATAAGGCGTTCGTTGAGGTTCGACAGGAGAACATTGATGAATTCTTTGCCGTGCGAGGTAGGACATTTTGTATATTACTAACAAGGAGTGTCCGTTTGGTGTCATCGGCAAAACAATTTGAGACCCCGCTCATTCGATAGAGAATTGAATTCTGAACAAGACTGTGTTGTTCATTTTTGCGGAATGGTTGTCCCTGATTTTATAGAATTAAAAAACCAAGCGCGAAACCTTAACAACTCGCTCCCCAAGCACCAATGTATGGGCATCGCCGGCAGTTTTTTAATTTTATAAAATTAGGGACAGCCATTCCGCAAAAATGAACAACACTGTCTCGTTCAGAATTCAATTCTCTATCGAATGAGTTGGGTCTCGAATCGTTTTACCGATGACACCAAAAGGACACTCCTTGTAAGTAGCTTGTCTGCTTTTGCTTCCAAATCTTATGAAAATAAAGCCTAAACGGCGCCTTCAGGAGTACCATGGCTAATTCGCAAGCTGATCGTCGGAAAAATGAAAAACGGCCGATTTCATTTGACTAAACACGGAGACGTAATTGATTTTGTGCATTTCGAAAATGACGTACCTTCAGAAGTATCACATTGCTGTCGGAGATCCCGGCAAAAACCTGGAATACGACTTCACTCTCGGTGAGAAAATCCGCGCCACTGGATATGATGGGAAAGAGCATGAGGTTCGTAATTTGGATAGAAATTACTATCATTGTGTAGCATAGCGTACGATCGCAGTAGACCTTTTTATATACACTTATATCCATGCACAATCGAAGATACATATGAATTTAGATTAACTCTAAATTCGATTCCAAGAGCTCTACAAAATCCCTTGTATTAGGAGAACTCAAAATACAAAACAATTCCAGATCACTTTCTCTTGCGAAGGCGGTCGCTTCATCGAGAAACATTTAAACCTGTCGCGTCCCGAGGTTGGCGAAGACGTCACCTACTATGAATTTAGGGACGGCACCCTGTACTCGGTAATTCTCAGAATTTCCAATGCTTTTTAGCTCTGTGTATTTTTCGATTACTCATTTTACCCTATGAGTCCGATATTTTTTAGGAATGCACAGCTACGAAGGAGTCAAAATCGGTCACCTGGAAGCGCGAATTCAAGCAGAAATAATTCTGGGGAAAAGGCTATGTTGTTATGATGTACGGGACGAATAAACGGCTTAATCTTGGATTATGGATGAGTCATTGGCCCCTTTCGTTAGTTGACTTGAAAGCGGAGGATTATTGCGAAATATCAGGACATCTGGTGCCTTGTGACGTCTGGAATTCCGCTGTATGACATTTTCTGATTAGTTCCGCGCATTTTTAAGCATAATTGCTCTAAAAAGTTCGAGCTTTCCTTGCCATAACTTTGCAGGTTATGGACGGTTACCGGGGGGAGGGCGACGTTTGGGCAAGGGGACAAACGAATTTTTTCTTTCCACTTATACCTGGAACTATGCTTATGCCAGTTAGTAATATTTTTTGTAGCTTGAGGATAATTTGACGATTTTTACCTTATTTGTCATTTTCATAACTAATTGATTAGTTTTTTACCACTCACTTCTGTTTATAATACTATAAAACTTATTTATATTACGTTATAGGCCGTAACGGCTTGCTCCAAAAAAAATTGGCCCGTCCTTACTAACAGTCCGTTACCAATTTTCATCTAAGTATCGACTTGGTTCCCTATCCGCATTCGGGCATTGGTCAATTGGCGTTAATTGTTGTTATTTCCGAGGTCTCCGTCCAGATTGCAACGCAATAATTTATTTATATGTCGCAAAAAACGGGGACCCCAACTAATCAGGCCAATTCCACTCGCCGGGATCCCCACGTGTTATTTTTAGGCCCCACTGACGCTTGCCCCAAATTTTCTGCGCCTTCCCGGCCCTGAGAAAAGTGGCGGGGCCCACGTGCGTTTGTAGTTGGACTAAATTTTTCTTGTCGGACGTAATTGCCCGTTTGAAATGGTCTTTTAGAGACCCTGATTTTGTCATTTTCCGGTGTTTTAAATGAACTGGAAAGTGTAGAACATGACCAATATTGTCAATTGATTCTTGAAACCTACGACAAAGGCCAAATATTCTAAATCTAAGTCTCTAAGTCTAAATATTTTTATTAATGTTCTTATAAATATAAAATCAGCGCCAAAGTGGTTTGGTGGCTTTCCTAGTTGTCGAATATGTAAAACGAATGTCAAATCTCGCGCTTGAATTCCAGCGAGAATTTTAATTTTAAGCTGTTTGAATGGGTGATTGTGGCGCTGTTGCTCCCTATTTCCTTGATTTATGAAGAGAAAGAACGATAGATATATTTTTTCTCAAACGAATGCTGAAATGGTGTCAAAAATCATTTTCCTATTTGTATAATCAACCCCTCACTCTTCCCAATGGGGCCTCTGTCCATTTCGAATTTGTTGCGGAGGGACTCCCCGGGGGGCACCAGATTTGCGGGATCCCCGCATTTTTTGCAGATCAATATTGGGGACACCGCTGGGGCCACAAAGCGGCTTATCTAAAGAGGGGGTAGAGCAGATGGGAAGACAGCAGAAGAACATGGTTTCCAAGTTACAGGCAAGAAAATGAGGGGCCGGGGTGTGAAAATGGGAGTGCCCGGATTAGGGTTGGGCCCCTGTTTTTGCGCCTAATTGCACCTTTATATTTTCCCGGGAGCCCCGGGGCAATCCCCTCTCATTTCTCGACTCTCCAGGCCGTTCGCGACTTCCTGTAGATCTGACTCACCTGGCGGGCCGGGGGGCTTGCTTTGAGATTTGACTCTTCGGACAAAAATTTGCGAAAATCGAGCGATTTTCAGATATTTTGGGGAATTCCGGGTAGGATGTTTGGAGTTCCACTTTACGCCACGCTACTCTGCCTTTCGGCTTTTGCAGTGATGGACGCGGTATAAAAATTGTAGAATTAAATTATTAATTTGCCTGCTGTATAGCGCAACCATCATCACACCGGCCATGCACATGGTGATGCGGGCAAACAGAACGTTAGCGTGCTACAGTACCGACCTAAAGGTTAGTATGATATTTACATATAAAATAGCTTATAAAACGTTAGTATAAAAAATATTTTTGGTAGTAAGATGTGTATGAAGTATCTTATAACAAGTCTTGTTTAGTCTGCACGGAAGTGCGGCACCCCGGCGACAAATGGCACTTTTGCCCAAAGCCCCGAACCGAAGACGGGTCTGACTGGCCATGCATACGGTAAGTATCCAACTAATATTCAATTTCTACGAATTATGTCAAGTTACAAGTTCAAATTTAAATTGAAACCATTAATTATACCTACTTGCAGCGCCTCGGACCTGTGCAACGGCCTGAAAGACTGCCCAGAAGGCCTCGACGAAGACCCGCAAGCCTGCTTCTTCCATCAATTGGTATAAATATTTGTAGATAATTCCCCTATCATCGATAGCCGCTTTAAGGCCGTCTCCCAAGTGCAGGACATCCACCACGCGGCCTATAACGACCTGAAGACGCTGAAGAAACAGCAGGCCAAACCCGCGCGCAACGAGTTTGACGAGGAGTGATTATCACCTTTTGCCCATATCCCCATCTATATTCCGCAACAACCCACTTTTCAATAGTGTGATGCATAAACGTGTTACTGTTTGAATCGAATTACAATTTAAATACATACAAGTAAAGTATCTAAAACTGCGATAAAAATTTTATTTATAGAAAGAAAAATTCAAAATCTTTGACAAGAGCCTAGCGATTCAATGTCGGGGTTGGGCGAAAAATTAGAGAGAAAATGAGATGATGATGATGATGGCTGGTTGAGGTTCCATCGACGAAAGAATTTGAGTGGACTTTACAGGGTGGCTGAAAAGTTCCCGCAATTTCTTCTAGCAGGTCAATAGACGGAAAATTCCTAAAATTTGGCTGAGCTAAAGCAACAGCAACTTTATTTACTACGTAATCAACAGATTACAACACAAAAATCCGCAAGAAATGTTGATGAATTCCACCAGTAGCTGAATAGAAGCGCGCAGGCAGCCATGAAAATTGCCGGCCATGGTCGCGCCCTCCGAGTGAGCAACGAGGCGTCAATATTTTCGCCATAGAATCGAGCCGGAACGGGCAAAATCATCGTAAACTCTTCAAAAACGGTTAATACAGGAGTCTTGGTCTATCATTCCCGTTTTCCGAGAGTTTTGATGATTTGATTAGAAATCTAGAGCCCCAGTAACCCTTAAACCGTTTTGGTTCAAAAAAATGTAAAAATCGAAGTCGCCGAGCATTAATATCAAGCCCTTAGGATCGTTTCAGAGCCATGAATTAAGCAATCTTTTAGCTAAAACGTTTTCACGCTTAAGCAAGACTGAACACCAGGTTTTCCGGCCCGTTCAACTATCACCCTCTGGGGAAAGTTGCAATCGCGTTTCTGCGGCTTTGATGTTTGGGCCTCCAACTCAGTGGATTCAATTTTTTTGATCTTTTGGTTTCGACCATTTTGTAGCAAAAGAGCTCAGAAAAACGGTCCACTACAGTGAATTTCTTTAAAACAGCCCTGGAGAGTGCCAGGCCTCGGTTATTGTGGCAGAGGGCGCGACCAAGGGAGGCAACTTTTCAAGGTGTATGCGCATTTGTATCGAAGCGTCTGGAGGAAGCTGTGAAGATTTATTGTGGATTTTTGTTTCGCAATTTGTTCTTTACGTCTTAATTAAACTATTAGTTACCATAAGTTCTCTACCTCATTAGAATTTTAGGAATTTCCAGTCCATTTAACAGTATCAAGAAATTGCGGGAACTTTTCAGCCACCCTGTATATAGTAAACATGATTTTAATTTTTTTGAAAAGCTGAAGACGATTTTTGGGACTCGTACAAGTAGTGATTAGACAGGGTTGTTCCGATCTCGGGGATGCACGGCAGTGATTGCAGTTTTTCGGCGGTTTTGGAGCGAAAATTCAAAAAAGGCACCGGGAAGAGCACCAAAAACGATAGCTGGAGATGATTTAGAGCTCCTTCTTCGATTTCTTTCCGGATTTGGTGGGTGGTGGTGGCGGGGGCTCGTCATCGTCATCATCATCTGCAGTCAAATGCTCCGCCAAATTTTAGGAATATTACCATCCAACGAGATCTGCCCGCTCATGATCTGGTCCACCCAGGTCTGGAGGACTTCGAAGTTGGAGTCGGAGTGCTTCTTCGGGTCGTCAAGGTTCACTTGGGACATGTCGAACCAGATTCCTTCTTTCTGGAAGGTTGGGAATACACGGCGTGATAACCTATAGATCTCCAAATTCAGTAATTTCAGAGATTCCGGGGCCGATTTTCATAACTAAGACATCCTCAGTAAAAACTCCTTTTGGAATTCAGACCTGACTTCAAAATTCGCAAAAACGCGCGTTTTTACCCACAAATATGAGTTATACAAGTTTGGCTCTTTGCCCCAGCCTACTTAGACCTCTTAAATCCTTTTGTAATCAAGCCTAACCTACCTCCGAAATATCAACCAATCCAATCTGAGGTCCCTCCTCGATATCAATGCCAAACATCTCTTCCCAGACATCGACCATCAGTGGGAACTCATCTAAAAACCCACATAATGCTCGATTTCGGGACCCACCAGGATCAACAAGGATAATCTCCAGGGTTCCGGCGTGCTCCGAGTTTTCGTCGGCCAGCTTGTCGAGCAGCTTCTTCATCGCTCGGCCCTCACGCGTCTCCTCGTCGACGAATGCCAGTACCATGCGCTCATCCTCCTCTGGGTCGCGCTAAAAATGTAATTATGGCTGCGATATTGGACAATGTTTTCTAATGCGATGTGTATTCTTTGGTTAGACATCATACATATTTAATTATTTGTAAAGCTTACCCAGACGTTGAAATAGTTGTCCAGCTGCAGCTTGACCATTACCGGCTCCTTGTGCTTCTCCACCCAGTCCTGGATTCAGAGTATGGATCTTGCTCTCCCTAAATTACCTCGAATTCCTCCTCGGTATCCACAGAGGTTGGAGCGAAAAGTGGCGATTCCTCGAATGGCCTCCACATCTGCACCTCACCAACTCGCTTGAGTCCGACTTTCCTGGCCCACTAAGTCGAAAAGATTTTTTGGGAGATTTCTTTACTTACGTAGCTGTTCACAACAGCGTAGAACTCGATTTCCCCCATAAAATCTTCAGCGGCTTCTTCGAATTCTTTCAGGGCTGCAAGAGCATGTACTTGGGTTTTTTTTGGTTTTTCTACCGGCCGATCCGGGCTCGAAATAGCCAACAATCCTGACACAATCGTCCTCGAGCTCTTCAAACTCCTCGAGATCGTGCTCGTCATTGATGATGGTCACCGGATCATCCGGGATCTAGAAAAGTTGTTTTTCTCTACGTTCTAGGAGACCAACGTCCATCAGCCACGACACGAACGTCTCCGGGTCGCGGACACCGTTGTACTCGATCTTGTACCCATCCTTGTAGACGTGGATCGTATCCTCGCCCTTTTCGACCTCTGAAATTACCCTTAATTGCTTGATACCGTATGCGGCTTGTCATATCCTACTATATATAAAAAAATAGTGTTTGTGTGTGTGTAGACACTTTGCATAAAAGGCTCGAAAAAACCGGGTTATTGAGATATCAGGACTGTAAAAGCGTTTTAGGGGCCAACTGAAACGTATTTAGGGGTATTCGAAGGCGTAGATTACTGCGCGCTTATCAGATTTTTAAGAAAATGATGATTTATACCTTATTTTAGTCTTTTAAAAACATATGGAAATGTCCTCATTTGCATACGAGCCGTTAAGGGGCTCATTTCGGATTTTGTCACGCTCGCATCCGGTCGCTTTTGTTTTATTCAGTTGAGAGGTTGGCGCTAATTCGCTAGAATTATGCAAAGTGAGCAGCTTTTAAAGATACCCCCGCAAAAGCCAGGGGTGAAAAGCCGCGTAGCGGCTTTTCAACCCTGGTAAGTTATAATTTACAAGACGCCCCGTAATTTCTCATTACTTTTTTGGTCGTAGTCTCGCGCTCAGATAATTCGTACCCACGCCCTAATTTGTGTAGCAAGTGACTTTATTGTTTTTGACGGGACGGGGGGAAAGAATTACATCGTATTTCTGTAACTTTTTCCGCGGTTTTTAACCATAGAATTAAAAATTATCAAAGCTAGCGAAAGTTTTTGATTTTTGGTCTAAAATGCATGAAAAAACAACAAAATTTCAAACTTTTATAAATTCTAAAAAATTTTATGACTTTTTATCAATGAAAAACGGTGACAATGCTTATAAAAATACACAATTTTGCGAGGTATGGGTCAGATAATCCCCCGCTAACAGTTCAGTACCGACATTTTCAAGCATATGAGCTTTTCAGGTAGGTCTTCCCCGGCATATTTTCACCTTACCCATTCGGGCCCATCTCGGGCCCATCCCCCCCCCCGGTTGAATGGATCATGTGGGCTTTTCCGGGCACATCAATCCGAGGTCAAGCCTCAACCTCGCCGATGACGGGCTCTCCCTGGGTCCCGTCCCGGGTCGCGGTGTAAAGGGCCAAACGCCGGAGGGGCTGTATTCGAGAGGAGAGAGAGGGAGAGAGAGAGAGAAGCGGTTGATAGAGAGGCCCAGCTACATAGAGAGACTAGGCGCGGAACGGAGCGGATCATTCGATGCCATGGGAGCCCACACCTTGGTCCCGTTGGGGCCCAAACCTCGCATGGCTTACAGCGTGATGGCAGGTATCGATCTGGGACACCAACCGGTAGCCCGGAAACCCCGGGGGAAGACAGAGCCAAGTTATGCCTTTGCTAAAAAAACCTAAAAATCCCGTCTCCTACCTTCTTGACGCCTCAATTTGACCTCCTTGGTGGTGTTGACGGTGTAGAAATTGTAGCCGCGCTTGGTCATAATTTGGGCGGATAGCTAAAATCTGGTTTTCAGGGGGAAAATGTCTTCCAAAACCTGGAGGAAACACTCGTATTGATCGAGTTCCGGGTCGTCGTCCTCGACGTCGTTGAAGAAGATGACCGACTTGGCATCTTCGGCAAAGACCGTCTTGTTGAAATTCTTTTCCGTCAATACCTACAAGATTTGAAAAATTAAAGAAAAACAGATAAAATTAAATCAGCTCTTTGAGGTTCGAAGGCGCAGTTAGCCAAGATTCACGCTGTGAAGCACAAAATTATTCTATCGCAAATTTACGTAAATCTACTAATTCCCTTAAATAACTACATTCACCAACCTCTGTCCGGTCAAAGCCATCATACTCAAGATCGGGATATCCGAGGAACATGCATTCCAGCTCTTCCGTCTTCGAGAAGCCGGCATATGATCGAAGGGCCAGCAGGGCCAGCAACCCCAGGCGGAGTACCCAAGTCATCTGCAATTTAGGGAATAACCAATAAGAATACCTATTAATAAAAACATGGAAAGCAAAATCTGTATCGACACAGCAACAGGAAACCAATAAAGTTGGGAGGATGCGAAACGGCGGAGGCAAAACGAACACCTGACGCTCGGAAAGTCGAGGAACAAGGGAAGGGACAGGAACAACATGGTAATTACTTTTCCAGGATAAGAAAACTGTTGATGGAAGAGGGGAAGTATCAATAATCAAGTAGAAAAGGTTGTTGGAAGATTTGGACTTACAATCAGGTCTCGGCTTAGGCTTAGGATAGGCTTAGGCTTACAAGGCTCAGGCTCAGGCTCAAGCCTGTTCTTGGGCCTAAACAAGCTTTAGATTAGATTTAAGCTTAGGTTTAGGCATAGGCTTAGGCTTAAGCTCGGGCTTAGGTATACCGTGAGGTTTTACCTAGGCATAGGCCTATACTTAGGCCTAGTACGTACACGTACTTCAAGTTAATATGCCATGAGCGCAAAATGAGTACATAGGTTTTTGCATCAAACTTTCTACGCAAAAAAAAGGATTTCTACTCTAAGCCAAAAAAAATCATATCAAAAAATGACAAGAAATAAACGTAGAGCAAAATCACGATTCAATATTCAGGAATAATTTTAGAAACCCAGCTCCAAACGATCTGTGCGTCATCATCATCTCTTCGTAGAGAGTTCAGATGTCACAGTCCTCCCTCCCACCATCCCTCACCCCCATTCCCCCAACCCGTCACCCTCTAAAATTAGGCTGTCACCTTCCGAATCAATTTCGGGGTTGTGCCCCGGATTTTTTGGGGTTGATACACAGAGAAGGGCAAATAATTCGGGTGGGTGGCGGGGACTGGGGCTGAGGAGACAGGATGGCTGGGTGGGTGGATGGATGGACTTGCGATATCCCCCGGTTGTCTGCATTTTCGAAGTGTCGAAGCCCACCCGTCTTCCGTTTTGTCGTCATGTTTGTATAGAAGGGGTGCCCAAAGAATCAGTTGTTGCCGGGTTTCACACTTTTTACGGGGAACAGGCAAAATCCGTCTATGTGGGTTTTGCCGGTTGGGCTTAGGCTTAGGCTTAAGTTTTATGAGGCTTAGGTTAGGCTGAAGAGTACGACTAGCCTCAGCTTTGGCTTTGGCTTAAGCTTAGGCCTAGGCTAAGCTTAGGATAGGGCTTAGAATAAACCGCTACGCGTCGCGGGTTCTGCAAATGTTATAGAAAATCTACACCCAACAAAATCTTTGACCTTACCTAGCCGGATTCTTTAAGACAAAGCGATACACTTAATTTCATGCTCTCATCAGTTAATCGTTATCAATCTCAAGATGTTTAGTTAGTAAGAGACAGGAACTCCCCGTATACAACAACTACACAGCCAGGCAAAAGCTGGAAACCGATCCCCCGAACATTTGCAGTGAGGAACGAGTGAGGCTCTCAAGGACCCAGCCTCAGCTCATGCTCCCAGCCCCTCTTAGCCGCCCATTAAACTCGGCTGCCACTCAATCGTCTTCGCCCACCACCAATCTCTGCCCTTTATTGAAAAAAACTTAAGAGTAATGCATGAGAATTGACGATAAAATTAGCATAATTAAGCTCGATGTATGAAACCAATTTCGCAGTAACGTCACAAATGCTGGAGATCAATTTCTTTCTTGTGGTATGCGGGTTTTGGCTCAACGAATGCATCCTGGTGGGTCCAAGGATGCTCGCGGGGGATCACACATGCGGCTGAGATCATGTGACGACGTCTGGAAAGAATTAGAGGATTATGGCGGTTGGGACGCAATGTCCGTAGATCAAATGCTGTAGGTTTTTGGGTGGTTTTTGATCATAGGCTTCCCTGGAAAGATAGGCGGCCCTAGAATTTACATTTGCTTTTCCACGGCACGCTTCAGGCTGACAAGGATCCTATTTTACTACCATCGAGGTTTCTAGTTATAACCAAGCCTATTTTGTGCAGAATTTGCCTCTGATTCTGAATATGTTTAGCAAATTTGCGGAATTGCCGGCTTCCGGAAAGTTATGAACGACAAAAGTCCGCGAAACGCCGCGAATGAACCACTTTCTATGGTTTTCCTGAAACAATTTATACAATTTTGTAAACACATTCGGAATCAGCGCAAAATTCTGCACCCTACGGCTTGGTCCCAATTTGAAATATGCGAAGCCTAAGCCTAAACCTAGGCTGAACTTGACCCAAATCTAAGCCAAACCCTATGCTCAAGCCTAGGCCTAATTCGAGACGACAAAGCCCTCACCTCGTCCACGCCGGCTTCTTACTGTTATATCGGTGAAAGCATACGGCTCCAAGTATAATCCACAACACCAACGACCCGAACGACCAAGCCAACAAGATGTTCTCCATCGAGCTCCATTTGCATCTTTGAGAGGTCTGAACAAAAATCTAATTCTGGAAGACTTTGGACGAACCCCGGATGTTGTCGAATTAGAGCACTGGGCCCCAGCCAGGATAATCGTTTCATTCTGATTCACCGGTACTTCGTCCAGGCGCCATTGTTGCCGATGGTTTTCAAATTGTTCTAGTATTGCAAGTCGTTGTTGTAATTGTAATTTTTTGTAAGAGCCGCATATCTATAGTAGCAGACCTCTCCGTACCTTGAATATCATTTACACTCCCCGGAATTCGATTGATTTCCGCGCTGTCAGCATCGAACGGTGGTTCTCCGGCGTTAAGATCCATTAGCTCGAGATCATCTTCTCGCGCCTAGAGTATTAACGTCAGGTATTGTCAACAACACCCACCTCCGATTCATTTGGCCGATACACGACTTTTCTCGGTCGTCTTGTTGTTGTCGTGGTTCCTGCCGGGACATCGTCAAAAGGTAGTGCAACTCTTGGGGTTTGCGCAATCTGCCATCCCGTGGACGGTAACGTCAGCTGGAGCACATCTTCACCCTTAGTTTCCCTGACTGAAAATCTACCGTTGTGAAAACCGTAAAGAGCGGCTTACATAAATCGGGTGAAGGCGTGGAGCCTGGAGGTAAAATTATGTAGGTTGTCCGCCACGTGGGCTTTGATTTTCTAGGAGTCTCGGTTGTGGTTCTCTTTGTTGTGGGTGTCGTGGATGTTTGAGAGGTCGTTCTAAAATTATTTAAAATTGATTAATAGCAAGAATAACGAAATAAAAGTAAAAAGTATGATCTTCGGTGAGAACCCCTTACTCAAATCTCTCCAACTTCGTCGCCAAAACGGGCAGGAAACGCATCGTGGCGGCCATTGGAGGTTGAACTTCCCTAAAAATCGTCTATTAAAAATAGCAGTCAGTATTTTACTTGGAAGTTCTCGAAATGCTTCCACCAAAATCAGGATGTAACTCGTCGATACTGTTGAAATCGACGGACTTAATCAAGTATATACTTTTCGATGATTTTAACTCACGCTTGGTACCCTCTTAACTATCTGGTTTTCAACGATTGAAATTTGATTTGGCTTTGAGGGGGATTTGATCAGATCCACATCCCTAAAAATTGCTTCCGGTGAATTAAAAAATTGTTACCGATATGATATATATTTGAGGAAATGTGGAGCCCTTATAGGTCGGGCTAACGGTTCCATCGAGTGATCCACAACTCCATTGATTCGATATCCTTAAAAGATCCCACAATTTTGGTAGCAAAATGCTCCCACTTTCTCGAAGGTTTTCCGCATCTGTGTAGTCATTATGCGCTACGTGAATCCATTCGCTAGACACGGAAATTTCCCTCGCAAAGCTGACGGCATCGTTTAAGAGGTCTAAAAACACTGTTTAAACGGGGTTTTGTTTCTTACTAGTCTTGAAATGTTGATCCACAGCATCCAAACGCGTTCGCCGACCCTCTTTGTGCTTCAATATTTCCTCTTTTGTGAATGCACACTTTGGGGGCTAAATTCACTTGAATTTGACGACGTAACTGGGTGTTACTATGCTTTCCGAGTTGCAACCCCCAACACCTTTCCGGCACATCCGCAGTCGGCATTCAAATCGAAATTTATCACCTAAAATTGGATAGATAACAAAGACTACTCGAATAGCGGTACCCGAAACGAAACGAAACATCTTCGCCCTCCCGTAGATTTTCACTTGATAATTGCTGTAGGTGAGGTCGCTGAGCAGTTCCTGGTCCACGATGCAACTATTTTTGGTTATATTTAGCAAAAAAAGGCCTACCCATTTTCATCAATTAAGTGCATCACCTGGCCGGTGCGCGACACGGCACTACAGTATGTTAAGACCGTCAAAAATTGGCCTTCTTCTAAAAATATAATATTCTAAATCCTTAGTAATCTCCGATACCTTCACGCGGGAACTGGCAACTCCAGTCGTGCACTATCGGGTCGCCAATGGTAAAATTTGTCGGCATACGGTCCCAATGTGCGGCTTGACGGACGGCATGTGTACAATTTACGCTATAATTTTTTTAATTATGTTACGGGCTCTATAGTTTTAATCTTTAATCGAAAAATCATACTCTGATCGGTCGCTGATCTCTCGGACCGGAGCCTCGTCGAGGCAACGCAACGCGAAAACCCGATCCGACGGGGTCATCACCACCTAGAATGGCACGGGGATTTGGATAATGAAAGTTCAAGTTGCCAAACCGGATGGAAGCCGATTGAGATGAAGCCCGAGTAGACGCGAGACCCGTTCTAAAACGATATAATCTTGGGATAACTGAATCTACGGAAAGAGTTTCATCATCTAGACATCGACGAAAGTCCAGGAAAACTGAGGCATTAGACGATATGCTGGAGCTAAAGTGGAACGAGCAGGCTGGGGTTTCGGGCTGAA
The DNA here is from genome assembly GCA_958295435.1 of Mesorhabditis spiculigera. Lineage (NCBI taxonomy): Eukaryota > Metazoa > Nematoda > Chromadorea > Rhabditida > Rhabditidae > Mesorhabditis > Mesorhabditis spiculigera. The sequence continues at coordinate 215,852 of CATQJA010001066.1, read as the reverse complement.
AATAAGGATTATGACTCTGGGCAGGTAAGGTATATTATCGGGGTAATTTTTTGTGAAAATGTCAAATTCATAAGATCCCAATTCAAATTTTCATGTAATTTTGTCCTTGGGAATTTCGGCATTATAAAAACACGACGTCTAATAGTAAATCACGCTATTTCCTACTTAGAGACTTATGGTATATCAAAACACCCACCTTATCCGTCACATAAATTCGACCTTGAAACGGCAGTGATGTCTCAATGTCGAGCATCACCCCATCTTCCACACACGTCATTTTTGGAGTACCTATGAAGAATTATACGATAAAATACTTAAGAGAATGCCCACCTAATATTCTGGCATAGTCAAAATCCGATGCCTCTATCCGGACGATAAGCAACGCGACAATCCCGAGCAACATTTCACATAGGATGCTCGTTATGTGGGATGCGATGTGTCCGGGTAGAAGAAGGAGTTCTGTGACGGCCACTGATTGAATGGCACTAGGCGTGGTGCGTAACCGTACATATGGAATGGGAGGTGAGTGACGGAATCGTGAGAACAACGGTTAAGACTGGGTACTTTTCTCAAAGGAAAATGCTTGATGTGATAGTTCCGTTTCCGTACTCTGAACTTTCTTAAATGGTTCAGATGGTAGGGAAAGACGGCTATTTTTTAGGATGAAACTTAAAATTCCGGAATTCGAGACTTCACAATTTCGACATTTTTGTTATCTAAATGAAAAATTCAAGTATCGACATTATGGAAATTCGATGTTTGAATTTCGGCATTCTCATAGCAGCACGGTTAGGGGCAATACAAACAATAAGAGAGGCTTTTCTAAATCTATATTCGTTCGATTGTTGGAGTAGTCATCGGCCGGCCAGATTTGTCTGTCTGCCTTTTCAGCCGGCAAATGTTTTCTTTCTGTCTTCCTGTCTGTCCAGCCACTGGACAAATGGATTTGGAGGAGCCGCAGGGGGGGGTGGGATACACAGTAAACATCGTAATTTTGTGCGCGGCGGAAATGGAGCCACGGAGTAACCAGGGTGAAAGCTTTGTTCTTCAGCTTAAAATCTTAATTTTTTTAGATTGTTGGGCTTCATTATTATACATTTTAGGGTGCATTCGTTAAAGCTCAAACTTCGAAAAATCTAGCTTTCTAGAGTTTTCAGAGATCCCAGTGGTCTAAAAAAATTCCGCGCAACGACAAATAAAAATGGAAAGATGCTTTCAACACAATCTATAGTTCGTGGAATATATTTCTAGGGCGCATCCATAGGGCTAAAATTCTAATCAAACTACATTTTTTTATAGTTGGCGAGATATCAAAAAGTCCAGAAAAATTGGCTAAGAAAAAAATAAGGGTTCAAACTTTAAGAAATTCTGTAGTGCACCAAAACCGTTAGTAGTGAAATACGGTAGACGGACAGTGGCACGTCTCCCCGGCCCTCCTTTTCTGACGATTCGAGCCGGATAATTGCCCCGAAACGGCACTTTGTCACACTATAGCCCGCCTTTGGCTACTGGCCTCCTCTGCCATTTAGGGGGTGAAAGTAGTCCGTGAGGAATCGTTTATTGCCATTGAGCGCATAATTGCAAAGCACTTCACTGTCAGTCGGCCAGCCATCAAACGAAATGCCGCCAGTCGTGGTTTATTTTCCGGCGTTTCTGAAATGAAAGTTAGTGCGTTTTGGACGAAGTCGCATTTCGGGGCTTTTGGAGTTCTTCGATACGACATCGCCGATCCGATAGTGTTTGAAAGTCAAAACAAATTCTTTTTCTCAAAAGTTCTCAGCAAAACTGATCTGTTAAACTAAACTAATTTTTGTTTTTTTAAATATTTTCAAAACATTTTTCGGATGGAAACATTTTCGGAGCGAAAATTTTTACAAGTTTTTTTTATCTGATTTTTAAAGCTTAAACCCGGTGAAAAATTCTATAAATATAGTTTATCCTCTATTATAGGATCGACACTAGGTAAATGTACACGCTAAAAGTCACGTTGTCGTACAGCGATTTTTTTAACATAGGATCTATCCAGAATCACAAACCCTATCGAGTTCAAGCCTGGTTACATCCTAAGGCTATAAAAAGATACAAAAATACTCCTTCTAAGCCTCGAACCACGTAGGCCTAGTCATATTCCATTCGTCAAAACTTTTAACTCACTGTTGCCATCCCCAATATGGTCCGGATCGCTCGGTCCGGATGGTGTTATCATCGAAAAGCCAGAATTTTCCGTCGCCAGATAAGACTTACCAGTACAAGCCCTCCCGCCGCACGATCGCCAAAATTCCCAGTCGTTGCTCCATCGGGTCCATTCCCATTTTGGCGGCGCGCGGGTGATTGGCTGCATAAAGTTTGGAGTGGGCCATTCTTGGCCTTGGAATTGGGCTGAGACCAGGGTACTGTAGGAAATGAGGAGGAATAATTGAAGCTTCATCTTCGGATCAGGCGTGCCAAGCGACTGCCAATGTTTGCCATCATCGCCTCTGGGTCGGGCTGATCCGGTTCCAGCAAAGCCATCTGCGCATGCGGGAGGACCTATAAATTTCCGATAAAATTCGAGTGCGGGTGGAGGGGAAGTGCTGCGCTGTTTATGGAAAGCAAGGGCAAAGCTTAGGCATCTAACGTCTAATTACGATTAAGAAAAACGGAAACAAAAAAGCTTCTCAGACCGATTTCGAGATTATGACTCGATGGGTTCAACTTGTAGGGTCATCCCAATCAAGTCGCATAAAATGCGATTCAGCGACTCATCCCAAAATTTCCTGGAGATATCTCCGGAGGCCTCCCAGCTCCTTCCGCGAAATGTCAATCACTCGAAATATTTTTTTGGGCCCCCAAAATGGCCCGTCGAATTGGGGACGGGGAGACGTGTTTGATAAGGCAGATTAGCATCTTGTTTTTGGTCTGATGGTCAGAAAATGATCGGAGTTAGGGAAAGTGGATGTAGCAGAGAGAGAGAGAGAGAGAGAGAGAGAGAAGAGAGAGATACAGAGAGAGAGAGAGAGAGAGAGAGAGAGAGAGAGAAAGAGACCGAGAGAGAGACAGAGGGTGGAAACTGTAAAGGAAAGGCTCTGAGTTCCAATTTAATCGAGATTACCTTTAGCCTCGCCAAAAAAATACCATCTGTGGAAGCCACATTTCTTGTCAAAAAAATTGGAGTTCGCACCGCGTTTTCTCAAATATAAAAAAATTTAAAGCTAAAAATATTAGCACTCTATTAATCGACTCAATCAAATTCCACATAAAATTCCAACGTGTATCTAACGAAACCACTGAAACAGAAAAATACCGAAAAACTTGGTTTCAAACGCCAAAATGCTCCTAAAAAGCTAGATGATGATGATCAGATGCTGTTAATAGATTTACTAACCATCTACATATCTTTTTCCGTACCAGAGATCCAAACCTGGCCGAGTATGCACTCTGAACATCATGGAGACCCTGAAACGTGCCGCGGGTCCGTTATCGGGCCGTATCCCCCGTCGCCCTCTGTCGAAACGGTCATCTGAAGGCCTGCCACTCAGCGTGGGAACGGCCAATTCCCGGGTTCACCCGTCAATCCGGGCCCCGATAACCGGTTGCATAAAAGGGCCCTGCCGGGCGTGTTCCTCACCACTTGGTCATCAGCCCATCCACACCGTAGGATGAAACTGTTGGCCGCATTCGGCCTTCTGGCCCTGGCCCTTGCCTCTTGGCAACCAGCCGACCGTCTCTACGATGGCCCCGAGAAGGCCTTCCGCGTCGGAAAGAGCTACACCTTCAACTACCAGGGACAGGTAAGGTTTTGGGTTTCTTTATGCTTTGTGGGAAGAGTAGGCTTAGGCTTCGTCTATGGGCTTAGAATGAGGCTTCTTGGGCTTTGGTTAAGGCTTAGGCTTAAGCTCGGTTTTAGCTTTTAGCCAGGCTTAGAAATAGGATTAGACATTGCTTCGACTCAAGCTTAAGCTTAAGCTTGGTATTAGGCTTGGGCTTGGGCATAAGCTTAGGATTAGGCTTAGGTTTGGGTTTAAGCTGGAGCTTGATTCTCCTTTAGGAATAGGTTTATGTAAAACACTAGATTCAAAATCACCGAATTTTCGCTTTCATGGCAAACATTGCGTTGCGTGTGCGTTGCGCACTCAAAAGTGATTGCATACGATTACTTCCACCCAAATTCCTAATTTTTTTAAAGTTAGTCTAGCTAAATTCGAAATTTCAGATTGCCCATGGCTTGCCCGTCAAGGGATCTTCCTCCCACTCGATCCAGCACGGCAAGTCCAAGGTCATCGTGACCGTTGGAGACAAATACTGGTGAGCACGACTCTCCTGAGATACCTAATCATTCCCTCAGGACCCTCCGCATGGACGACATCCGCCTCTCGCACGGACAGCGCAAGATCGAGGAGCCCCGCGTCTTCGACAACGTACGAAATAATCCGAATTTCCCAACGACCCACCCAATTTAGATGATCTCCCTCGAGGAGTCTGAGCTGTCGGAGGAGAAGCGCGAGATTCTCTCCCTCCCCGTCCGCTTCCGCGTCCACAACGGAATCATCTCCGAGCTCCACTTCTCCGAGCGCGACAACACCTGGTCCGAGAACCTGAAGCGCGGACTCGTCCAGATGCTCCAGATCAAGTTCTCCCCCAAGACCCAGGAGTTCAACGATGTCACCGAGACCGAGAACAAGTTCTTCACCCAGCCCGAGGTTCGGAATTTAGATAAATTGTTAAAATCAACTCTCAGCGCATGCTCGAGGGAGAGTGCGAGGTCTCCTACTCTGTCGTCGAGGGCCTGAAGCGCGAGGAGAAGGAGGTCACCAAGGCCGTCAACTTCGACAAGTGCACCAAGCGCGCCGACTTCCGTTACGGATTCCGTTTCACCTCTGGTAGGGGAAAATTTGTGGGTGTGATGGTGATTTAGAGTGCACCACCTGCGAGTCCCAGGACTCTCGCCCCGAGTCGCAGACCATCTACAACTACAAGGTTGTCGGTGACGAGAAGGAGTACCTGATCAAGGAGGTCTCCGTCAAGTCTGAGTAGGTCTTTCGGAATAGAGATAGAGAGAGAGAGAGAGAGAGAGAGAGAGAGCGCGCCAGAAGAGATAAATACAAAACAACAATTCAGGTACGCCTTCGCCCCGCTCGCCAAGGAGGAGGAGGCTCTGGCCACCTACATGCACACCATCATGCGCCTCATCAAGGTCGAGGAGGCCGAGCGTCAGTCCGAGCCCAAGTGGGGACCCAAGTCCTCCCTGCTCTACAACCACGAGGAGGAGATGGCCCGCGAGCAGTTCTGGATGAACGGTGACGAGGAGAGCTGGAAGCTCGCCAAGTTCGACAAGATCCCCAAGATCGTGAGTGATCATTTCCTACAATAATCATCACCGTCTTCTAGGAGCTCGTCGAGAAGTACATCTCACAGCTGATCAACTCGATCGAGGAGTCCGAGAAGGATGGAGTCAAGCTCGAGTCCACCCACTACATGGCCCGCATCGCTATTGTCCTGCGCATGTGCAACCGCGTATGTCAAGCAGTTAAATACTCTGATTTTTTTTATTTAGGCCGAGATGATGGAGGTCCACGAGAAGGTTTGCGAGAGCAACAAGTTCGGCAAGAACCAGAAGAAGGTCAACGAGATCATGGCTGACTGCCTTGCCATCGCCGGCACCAAGGTAGAACAATAATTTCCAGCTAAATTCTTTGTGTTTAGGTCACCGTCGAGCACCTCGTCGAGAAGATCGAGAAGAAGCAGATCTCTCCCCTGAAGGCTTCCCTCACTCTCAAGTCCCTCGTCAACGCCCCCGTCTCCTCGGAGAAGATCGTCGACGCCGTCCTCCGCCTCGGCAAGTCCAAGCAGATGCGTGACGAGCCCGTCCTCCGCCAATCCGCCATGCTCACCGCCGGAGCCCTGATGAACACCCTGTGCGGCCGCAACACCGAGCAGTGGGCCATCGAGCTGGAGGGAGAGCGCCGCTGCACCCGCGAGCAGAAGACCCAATGGCTGGCCACCCTCAAGAACCTGTACACCGAGTCGTCCTCCAAGTACGAGAAGGTGCTCGTTCTGAAGACCCTCGCTAACTCTGGCATGGACGTCGCCGTCCACTTCATCCAGGACATCATCTACAACAAGTCTGAGGAGCCCGTCATCCGCTCTTCCGCCATTGATGCCCTCCGCATGCTGCGTGAGGAGATGCCCCGCAAGATCCAGTCGATCCTCCTTCCCCTGTTCAAGGCCCGCCGTGAGCCCCTTGCTCTCCGCATGTCCGCCGTCTACCAGCTGATCCACTCCCGCCCTGCTCTCCCCATCCTCGAGCAGATCGTTGACACCCTCAACCGCGAGCACAACCACCAGCTCCGCTCTTTCTGCTACTCCCTGATGAACTCCTTCACCGAGTCCCAGAACCCCTGCGAGAAGAAGATGTCCGAGGACCTGACCGTTGCTCTCCGCAACCTCCGCTTCCGCCCCACCCTCGAGTCCCGCTACGTTCGCGCCTCCGCCTTCTGGCGCAAGCTCGACCTTGGCCTCTCCTTCGACATGGCCTCCATCTTCACCAACGAGTCCATCCTCCCCACCGAGCTCCTCGCCAACTTTGACTCGCTCTTCGCCGGCCAGTGGAACAAGCACCTCGGCCAGCTCGGACTCACCCAGCAGAACCTCGACCGTGTCCTCTACCAGCTGATCAACAAGTACGGAAAGTCCTTCGAGGAGTCCTCTGAGGTTGTCACCCGTGGCCAGCGCTCCTCCAAGATCAACAACATCCTCAAAGAGCTCGCCTCCGAGATGAAGATTGTCTCCCGCCGCGCTGAGCGTGATGCCGAGCCTTTCGGTATGCTGTACCTCCGCTACAAGAACCTCGACTACGCCGTCGTCCCCGTTGAGGAGAAGCTGATCGATGAGATCACCCGCAACGGTGTCTCCTCCATGGCTGACCTCATCCGTGACCTCGCCCGCGGAATCCGCTTCGACGTCTCCGTTGCCTCGTTCCTGTATGAGCGCACCCGCACCGTCGTCTCCCACACCGGTCTCCCCACCCACATCACCCAGAAGATGCCCACTATCGCCACCATCAAGGGAGAGATCAAGTTCGAGATGTCCACCCGCCCGACCCTCGTCCTGAAGGCTGAGCCCTCGGTTGCTTCGACCCACGTCACCGAGATGGTCACCATCCACCCCAGCAAGCACACCGGAGCCCGCCTTCTCCACTCCGTCCAGGCTACCCTTCCCATCGACATGTCTCTGACCTACGACTACGAGCGCGAGCAGCTCAAGGCTAGCTTCCGCACCCCCAAAGAGCAGAAGCGCGTTCTCCTCGTCGAGACCCGCCCCCTCAACTTCATCCGCACCTTCTCCCAGCGTTATTCTCCTCTTGTCTCTGAGAAGACCATGACCGTCCCCCGTCTCCAGCGCTCTTCCGTCCACTACGAGCGCGAGTTCGGCCGTGAGCTGACTGGCTTCAACGTTGAGGTCTTCGGAACCGTCCACCGCCGCGCCGCTGAGGAGCAGGTCAACGCCCTGCTCTACGGTGAGAACCACGTCCAGGTCATCGTTGTCCCGACTGAGGAGGCCACCAAGGAGATCGTTTTCGAGATTGAGCCCAAGTGGAACGCCGAGAAGAAGAACTTCGAGGGACCCACCTACGATCAAGAGTTCGAGTCCAAGGACTTCCGCATGGAGGACTCCGAGGAGGACAACCTCTACGAGCCCGAGAACAAGCGCTCTGCCCGCCACCAGGAGACCCGCAAGTACTACCAGGAGAAGCCCACCGACAAGACCAAGGAGGGCCGCATGCTCGTCAAGGTCTACACCGTTGGAGGACCCAAGGAGCTGAAGGGACAGATGGAGTTCATCGGACAGTGCGACCGTGAGGTCAAGCAGTGCCGCCTCGAGATCATCGCCAAGCGCTCCCCCCTCACCGAGGAGGAGACCCGCGAGTGGGAAATGAACTGCAAGGTCGAGATCGTCATGCCCAAGGGACCCAAGTCTATCCGCGAACTGCGTGAGCAGAAGCACCGCGAGATCCAGGCCACCATCAACCTCCGCTGGGGAGCCAACGAGAAGAACACCATCCAGCTCCGCGTCCAGGCCGAGCAGGACCGTGAGATGCAGAAGCTCGTCCGTGGCATCATCGTCCGCGAGGAGAAGGAGGAGAAGGAGGGACTCGAGCAGCTCGAGGTCCTCAAGGAGGCCGCCCGCCTGAACAAGGTCTCCATCCTCATCAACCACGATCTGTCCAAGAAGAACGAGAAGCTCTTCGAGCAACGCTACTCCCTGATCAAGGCCAACTACTACCTCCAGTCGTCTGTCGAGCAGGTCCGCCGCAACAAGGGATCCATCCTTGTCAAGCTGACCGTCGAGCCCAAGGAGTGCCGTCGTGTCAACCTGACCCTTGAGACCTCTGAGGAGCGTCTCACCGTCGAGTCTCTGAAGACCCCGATCCGCCTCCCCCTCCCCACCATCTTCAAGTCGTCGTCCATCAACGTCTTCAACAAGATCGTCCGTGCCACCAAGACCGCCACCTGCGAGGTCCGCTCCAACAAGGTCTCCACCTTTGACCGCGTCACCTACAAGGCCCCGATGACCAACTGCTACACCGTTCTGGCCAAGGACTGCTCTGAGGAGCCCGAGTACGCCGTTCTCATGAAGACCGTCCGCAAGAACTCTGAGGAGAAGCAGATCAAGATCGTCCGCCTCAACAAGGAGATCGAGGTTGAGCTGAAGGAGGACGAGCTTATCGTCAAGGTCGATGGCCGCCGTGTCCGTGATGAGGAGCTCCTCCGCGAGTCCGGAATCGAGATGATCGGTTTGTTCATCTACCTCATTATTATAGAGTCATTTAGGCGAGCGCTCGGTCGAGATCACCCTGCCCAAGATCACCGTCCGTTTCGATGGCTACAAGTGCGAGGTCAAGGCCGACAAGCGCACCGAGAACAAGCAGTGCGGCATGTGCGGACACTTTGACGGAAACCGCGACAACGAGTTCCGCCGCGCCGACAACCAGGAGACCGGTAATTCCTCGGGATCTTAAATTTAAAAAAATGATTTCCAGATGACATCGAGGAGTTCCACCGCTCTTGGCTGCGCAAGGACTCTGAGTGCGAGATGGAGGAGAACAAGCTGAAGGAGAAGAAGAACTACGGCATGGAGGAGCGTGAGGAGAAGAACTACGAGACCGAGTCGTCCGAGGAGGACTACGAGCGCGTCAAGGTCGTCAAGAAGGCCCACCAGAACATCCAGTACCGCGATGAGGACAACGAGACCTATGGCATAAATTAGTATAAAGACTGTTAATAACTATATTTCAGAGCCCGAGCGCAAGACCATGATCCTTGAGCGCGAGTCCAAGACCTGCTTCTCCTCCGAGCCCGTCAACCAGTGCCGTCCCGATGATGAAGCTGTTGAGAAGAAGGAGAAGAAGGTATCGAGACCCCCTAGAAAACAACTTATTCCTCGATCAATTCAGATCCGCTTCTCGTGCCTGCCCCGCAACGACCGTGAGGCCAAGGAGATGCGCGAGCAGATCAAGCGCGGAAAGGACGTCACCGACAAGGTTGAGGAGCTGAAGGTTTCCTTCTCCGAGACCATCCGCGTCCCCACCCTCTGCCGCGTCTACTAGGCACCTAATCGGGCCCAGCCCCCCCTTCGGTAATAAACTCTCAGCACTAATGGCTTGTAGAAGATACCTCGAAAAATTCTTAAACTACACTTCCAATGGGATACATACCTGCCTGAACCTACAAAAAAAATAGCGAAATCAAATCAACACAAAAACAGCCAGAAAGCTACATAAAAACTAGCGCACTATTTAACAGACTAACGTTTTTAGAGGTTTTCTATGGTTGAAACACCATAATAGTATTTAGAAAAACATAACTATTTTTGGGTCATATTCAATACCTTTCGACCGAAAAGATAAAACCTGGTGAAAATTTTTGACTGAGTTTTGGTGGTAGAAAGGAGACATTCAATGTTATCCAAAATATTTTGTTTTTCATAATTCGCATTTGACAGAAAAGAGGAAGATTAGCTTTCCCCCCCCGTGAAAAAGCCCCCCCCCCCCCCCCCCTCCCCCCCTCCCCAACCGAAATAGCGCCCCGAAAAGCATCTGCAAGCTCCTGCCGATTCTAATCAATCACCATTCCGGCGCGCCGCACAGATGGTCCGATATCGTCTTTTTGCGTTTTAACCGTATCATTTGTCAAAATTTATCAGAAAATACAAGCAAAAGTATCAATATATACACTTAGTAAAGCAAAAATCCTAGGCAAATCATCAGCACGGCAGCAGATATCTTTCCATAGGCGGCTGCGTTACAGTAGTCACCGGTGCAGCAGTACTGGTCTCCGTTGTAGGTGGTCAGCCGTTGTTGACCAGTTGTCTAGATTGGGGTTAGGTTAGTAATGTAGCTATTATCACCTGGCATTCAACAACATTCATTCCGGTGTTGCCACATCCGCATCCCCATCCGGCCACATGCTTGCCGTCGGAGCCCTAAGCAATTTAAGGTAACCTTACAAAAATAGTTCATGAGTTTTCTCAGAAAATATGTCAAAACTACAAAACTAATTTATAGTCGCTACAAACTACAACGTACGCAAAGAGTCTCGAAGTGGAGGTTTTCCCTCGAAATTTTGTATAGGCCTATTAACCTAAGACTTTTTATAAACTTTCAGGCACGATCTGTAACCTTGTGTGTTTTTTTTTCATTTATTAAATTCTGTCCTGCAAAAAGAAACGGTAGTAATGATATATTTTACTTAGATACTTAGATACCGATCCTGTTCTTTTTCCGCTCCCTCAACGTTTTCAAAGAAAAAACTTAAAGACCTTCTCAAAAACTTACGATCCCATGTAATTTTGAGCAGTAGTTACAGCCAGCGGGGCAGTTAATCGCAGTCTAAACTCTTTGAGTTCTAATTTTGAGTGCATACATCGGATGTTCGGCCCATCCCGTTGTAGTTGACGCCATAGTAACAACGAATAGCCAACGCCGTGGAGAAAAGAGCGAGAAAAACGATCAAGAACTTCATCTTCTTTCGAATAGGCTGAGGAAAACTTCGAGGCAATTCGACACAAACAACGTGCTTCTGGGGTTGGCTTATCAGGGGGTTTGCTCCATTGAAAACAACACAGCCGGCCCCTCGCTACAATGTACACCCTAGTGGGGCAATAATCTGTTTATATCGCGTTTAAGGAGTTTGTTTCAAACCTGGTAGAATCGATTTTCAAACAATAAACAGGACAGGAAGTTAAAACAACGCCTGAAAGCAACCTTTACGTCTAGTTGTACTACGTTCTCTATCGATTTCTTCGAATTCCCCTGTCGCTTTTCCGGCCCTGTACTTTCGATTTCCACATTTTGAAGTTCAGGCACTGGGAAATGTCGAAGTTATGGAATTTAAAAATGTATAAATCGTCGTTCGGGAGTTGCCGTTCTGATATCAATGCAGGTTCTCACATTGGTGTGAGGTCAATGCAGGCTCGTTGTAGATAAAACCAAGACAATGTCCTTTTATTGAATCTTTGTATTTATTAACTCCCAGTAGCAGACTGCTGAGATAATGACCATCTTATAGACAATGTATTTGCAGTACGTTGGCTGGGTACGCCGGAAACGGTGGTGCTCATTTCCATTGGGAGCTGTCTGGCTGCTCTCGGGCGGACGAAAAAGGCCGCGACAACTCTATAGTACTAGGATAAAGCTACCGCTTCCATTTGGATACCCATGAATCGCGTTCCAGAACGGGATCAGCAATGTCGGGACCGTGTAGCCGAGGAAGCCATCAACGATCCAGGCGCCAAAGGCCCATTGAGTGAAAGCAGCAGCAAAATACACTGCATGGTTGGCAAGGATCTCAAAAATTACAGTTAGATGATAAATTATAGACGTAATCCCGACCGCCATTGTCCCGAAAAAAACCGAAAGCCAAAATCCCGACAGTTGATATCCCGACATATTCTCGACGCCATTTTGAAAGGCCTGACCCTTTAAAAATTTGTTTTACATATCGTAATTGTATTCTGTCGGTGTTTGGCTTTCGGGACTTTCGCTGTCGGGATTCTTCCGCTTCCCCTCAGGAAACGAACACACAAACAATATCGATTTTCTGGCAACCTCGCTTTTAATACTCGCACCTGTTGCATCAACCGTTGCTCCACCCCATTTTGCAAGCCATGTTGCTATATTGCAATATTTCAACCACCGAGAAATCGTAACTTACAGATGACCTCTCCTTCAGCCTCTTCACAATTGTCAGATCTATCCCGAGAATGACTGCGTCGAGAGCGGCTGATCCGTAGTCAAGCGCTGCCTAACAAGAAAAGTAATGTCAATTAGATACTTAGATTGGATTGATTGATTGAGATTGAATAATTCTATACCTTAACATGCCCTCTCCAATCTCGATTGTTAATATAAAACTGATTATACGCTCCAAGCCTCGGATCGTAGATCGGTCCGCAAAATTTCAGGCGATGCCGGAGGGTGCCCGTCCAATGCCAGGTATCCACTAAATATTAGACATTTCTTGCGCTACCACACTGGTATTTTTTTGCTAAAATTTGAAACATTTATCCCGATATGTTTAACTAATTATGAGACCTACAACGAGTGAGTTGGCACAGGTATAACACCAACGGCAGTGAAATAAAACATAAGATTTGTAGTGGTTGTAAGCTGGTGACTCGCTTGTAAAAACGGGCCTCGAAGTGGATGGCAAAGAATCTAAAGAGGTCTATCAGCACTTTGGCTGGTTTTCGCTTACCTATTAATGGCTAACGCCAGCTGAAAAAGCACCGTAGCTTTTTGGATAGCTATCGTAATTGTGCTGACGATATTATTCAGACGAAAGTATGAATATGGGTCCCCATCCGTGTTAATACATACCCAGCTAAACAAAACTAAGTTTGACAAGTTTTTCTGCATGTCTGACTCCTTTGTCAATAGACAAGAACTCATCATAGGCAACACCATGGCATACTGCAACCGGCAAAACAGATCCGAATATATATAGGCCTGTTGAAAAAGGTATACAGGTGATATATTTGCCTTACTTTCACCCCTATCGAGAGATGCTTTTGTTGAAAAGTATAGAAAATAGCAATGCAACATGCTGTGAAGCTGGCCATGCATAGCTAACGTCACGTATTTTATGGATCCAGGGTTCTTTGGCATTATCAGGGGGAGGAACCAACTTCTTCGATAATTCCAGAAATTCATAGTAGCATATGGTTTAATAGCGTTTTTAGTAAAAACCAGCTGTATTTTATACAAAAAACGATAAAAAATTGGAAATTTCGTTGTGGAAATTTTGGTAGAAAAATCAGGAGTTTGTGCACGTTTGAAAACTGTAAAGTGTCTATGTTGAGGACTAGTAAAAACAGATAGAAGCGCTGCCTCTATTTACAGTAGAAAGATTGGTCCTAAAAAAAGCTGGTTTGCCTCCGATACATCCCCCGATAACGAGAAAGAACCGTACTGGGTGTCCCAAAAAAAAGCAGCCCCCTCTAGCGGTCCGGGGGAAGCTCAGGTCGGGATAATTTTTATACCATTCGAAAGCCCTCGGAAAGGCGAGAAAACAAGCGGGATTAATTTTATGAGATTTATTTTTATACGCTGGATATTCAACGTTTTTCTAAAAAGCAGGTAGATTTCCAATAGGAATTTCGCGATTAGCATGCAGATCTCGCTTAAATCTGCCGTTTCATGGTTTTTGGACGTAAAATTTACTAATAAAAATACATAATAAAAAAAATGAACCCTCCTTGTTTTCTCGCCTTTTCAAGTGCTTTCGATAGATACCTAAACGGTGGAAATCGGACACGACTGCGCGCCGCTAGAGGGGGGTGCTTTTTTTTGGGACACTCTGTATATCCTACTATATATAAAAAAATAGTGTTTGTGTGTGTGTGTGTGTGTGTGTGTGTGTGTGTGTGTGTGTGTGTGTGTGTGTGTGTGTGTATGTGTGTGCATTTGCCTGCAACTTCCGTCCGTATGTTCCAGTCGTATCTCAATAGGGGAGAAAGTTTAGGGTACGTATGATACGTCATTAGGTGCGTAATGGTCATGACACGACTGCACACAAATGAGATTTTTAAAAATCAGCTGTTTTCGATATTAAAATTAAGTTTTTGTCAAAATCTAGCTCGACCTCTTTGTTAGGAATCAATTTGCATGCACCGGAAGTGGGGGAAGCCTATATAACGGCGGAGAGGACGCGCTTTTCATTTTTCTGCACAGGAATTCAGGTGTTTATGCATAGTGACGAAGTATGGGGGTAAGACGGGGGCCAGGGTTGAAAAGTCGCGAAGCGGCTTTTCAACCCTGGTATATGTTTAATTTACCATAGTTGTCACGCTAAACATTGAGATATTGACTTCGGGGGTGAAGGCTGGTGCATAACTCCAAAAGATATGATTGTTATATATATAGACGTCATCATAGGTATCAGCTGTATAGACCATATCACAAGGAAACCTGGCCTGCCAACGACGGCATATGGTTTTTACCAGTTTTTAAGGGACAACCACCTGAGGAAGTCTCTAATTACGCATCCAGATTGTGCCTTGGTGCCTAGCCATTATCCCTAATTACCTTTCCGAACACATTCTTTGAATGAAAAACCAGAACCAAGCCATTTTGATTCATTCACCCTTCCAAAAATGAACATTCGGCCCCCAGAGTTTGCTTGCCATCTTTATCCATTCAAGAGAAACGGCAGAGCAAACAATAAAACTGAGAAAATGCTTATCGTTCTGGCAGCGAGATTGCATCGATTGCCCTTGCAGCAATATTGCACTCCGTTGCTGAGCCGCTGCTTTTTCGAGGTCTGGAAGACGAGTGGAATTTGATATAAACTATATATTTTGATGTACCTCACAGTTATAAATAGCGGCATTGAAAAAAGTGCCGCAACCACAGCCCCACAGCGTGCTTGTGATGTCGGTTTCCTGGAATAGTAAAGTACAGCGCTAAAAGTTGAGTATGAGATACACAGCGATTTAAACCATACCAGCATACTTTTTGATCGTTTTTGCATTAAGCGTAGCTTTTGAAAAAATCGTTTTGATACCAGGATTCAACCTCCGTCAGAGTGCTAATGACCCGCTTTACAGTTCGAACGTTTTTATAATGGCTCCTCGTTGGTCTACAGGCACGTCAATTACACTAAAGGTTTCGTCCTGGTTTGTCGAGTATTTTGGCATATTTTGCGCCCTTACAGTGCAACGGAAAGCCATGATATTACAATAGATGCAGCGGCATCGGGCAATCAATGTGCAATCAAAAATTTTTTAGAATTTCTAGGTTCCCAGATTCCCGGAATTTACAATCGTATCCCAAAAAAACACTCACCGTTGTCACTCGCTTTACACAATATTCACAGCCAAACGAACAGGGTGTCGTTAGCTAAAACATTTCTAAAGTGGATTACCAGCTATTTCAAACCCATGTTTGATGTTTGAGCCCATTTGGATTGATCTCCGTGTAGCAGTCGATAATTGCAGAGCACGGGTTGAGATAGATGGTTAGAAAGTAGAAGAGATACACAATATGATGGTGGGGCATGGTAGTGCAGGTCGCTTGTGTGTGGATGGAACACCAGGATGTGTTGGGCCCAGATCATGTTTGTCGCCCTGCTACCCATGATTCAATGTTTATTGATGATGGGATTGGGGTGGGGGTGGGAGGAATGGGCCGGTCTGCGATAATATTCGCGTCTTCACGTTGAGCCGAAGATGTGATAATTAGAATTACGAAATCGCCTAATTAGGGAGAGAGCGAAATAGTGAGAGAGAGATAGAGAGAGAGAGAGAGAGAGAAGAAAAACGAGGGAGCTTAAGCCCCGGCTAACCTCTTTTTCAGATCCTCTCGACATTTTTCACGTCATTCTGAGAATAGACCAGCAAAGAACGTTTTGAGCTATGTTTAGCCCCATAAAAATTGGTCTTTCTGCTCCAATTTCCGCTTAATCCCCCTCGAAAGCACAAATCTCAAATTCCACTTCTCAATCAAAGTGGAGCGTCGTCACGGGAGGTGGGAGTCAAATTCTCCTTCCGCCCAAACCTTTACGGGTTCCCACTCTCTTTGCTGGGTGAGACTTCACTCAAGGTGCTGCCCATAATTACAAATTCTTCGCGCTGGCGGCGGCGGGTCGGGCGGAAGCCCCTTCGAAACGTTGAAAACAACGGGCAACTAGTATTCACGCTTGACCCGACATCCAAAGGGGGGCTGCACGGCGAGGTTTCAGGGGAAAGCCGACTTTTCATGTGTCGAACTCGTAACGTCGGTCGCGAAAAATTATTGAAATTTTATCCAGGATCATCTTCAATTATATAAAATAAAGTAAGTAAGTAAGATAAAATCATCAATTTTATCCATCTAACTTGAAATACCTTTTTAAAATAATCTAAATGGGAGATTAAAATTAATAAAAAATTATTAAGAATATCTATAAATCAAATCTTTTGCTATTTCTGAACATTTAGCTTGTTGTGCGGTCACGGTTTTTTTGCAACGAACAAATGATTTTTCAGCGGCACCTGGGATTTAAAGGATAAGGAAGGGATCGCAAAAAAACACAAGATTTGAAGGATCATTTCATTTCCTTAAAAGAATGTCAAATTTTTGTCAGATTTTCCAAGATTTTCTTGATGTTATGTGTCGTCTTTCGGATATCGTTCTCTAAACCCTGGGATACACCCTTGAATAGCAGTAGTTAAAACAGAGAGGTGTCCCCAGATAATTAAATGAGCTTGCCGTCATTCAGTGACATTCCGTTTCACGCTACGTCCGAAGTTTACCTTAATTGTCTCGGCTTCACACACGAGCCACACGCTTCTAATAAGGAATGAAAGAGCGCCTTATATTTTCGAAGACCCGGAGTTCTTCTTAATCTTTGGCTCCTGGCACGATAATAATTTATGCCCGGGGGCCACTTGCCATGCTCGATTCCGCGGGGGCCGAACGCCAGAACAATTTTTCGAGTCCATTCACGGTGCTTTCGTTGGGGCTTTGCCAGGCTTCAATTGCTCTTGTTCGTTTTTCGAGGTGTTGTGGTCCCCGAAAATAGTGTTTGAGACTTTTTGAATGCTCTTCGGGACTTTTTGTGATCCAGGGGAACCCGTCTTATCAAAAAACTGGATCTAGACGGCTTAATCTGTTCCTGTTCATAGGTTTACCTTTCAAATGACATATTTTTAAACGATCTACCATAATGCCGAAAAGCGCAATTTCGAAATTCATAATGTCGAAAAGTCATAATTCCGACATTTCTTTGCATAGAATTTGGGTACAGTTTTCTACGGTCTATGTATAAAAGTCTGAACTCAAACCAAAACGGGTTAGCGGGCTACGCCCGCTAACCCCGAATTATGAGATTTCTACATTAAAAACTTCGAACTTTGAATGTAATGTAAACAAATTTGAATCGATCGAATTCAGTAAGGAGCTTCTCTCCACTAGGTGAGACCAAAAACTTAAAGCTTCTCCCAAATTTCTATCCCCCACAAGCTTCCGGCACCAAATTAAAAACGGCGAAACGAATTGAAGCGCCACCCATCCAATTCGGCTGCCAATTTCACCAAAAAAAAAGTGCCAGCGAGCAGTGTGTGTTTGCCCGTGGGGCGAGAACTAATAAAACTCGGTGTGGCCCGGGGAGGATGGGCCACATTGGGCCCTCGGGTTCGGCCATCTCGCCGCCATTTTTTGCGTTGGGCATATTTCGCTGCTGGTGGGTAGATATTGAGAGGGTAGAAGACTTCTTCCCCGTCCATCGGGGTCTCTGGCCCCTCAGGCGTCGAAGGATCATTTTCGGAGGGGGGGGAAGCGCCTCTGGGCCATCCCCCGGGTCACACGCCATCGCGAAACGGGGTGTAAGGGGCCCTCTACGAATTAGGGCACTTCCAAGTGGCCCACCCCTCAAAAAGGCCACACTTCCACGCGCCTTTTCTTCCGCCATAAATCTTTGCCCCCGGCTTTTTGTGGGGGCCACATCTCTTCAAAAAATGGCTGGACCCGTCAAAATATCCGGTTCGGATTGGGGGAGCGTTGGGGGCATGTTCCTTTTTTGATGCTGTTTTAATTCAAGCTGCCCTAAATACTACCAAGCTGCCCTAAAACTGCCAATGCAACGTTGTTTTTCTTGCTCTCTCTCTCTATCTCCCAATCTCTCACTCACTAACTCCCTACCGCTTTGTCAGTCGCTCTCGCCCTCTCTCGATCTATCATCCTCTCTCGCTCTCTCTCTCTCTGTCGTTCTCGCTAACTCTTTCTCTCTCTTCTCTCTCTCTCTCTCTCTCTCTCTCTCTCTCTCTCGGCCTAAGCGGTTTTAATATTTTTTGCGCCGCCACAGATTTTTCCAGATTTTCCAGCCATCTAAGCTCAAAACTACTAATTTTTTTGTCGGAAATTATAATTTTCGGTGCGTCGAATCCACCTAGCACCGCATCTGGTTTGAACCTCGACCGACACGTGTTTCGCGATCATATTTCCGTCTTTAGGGCATATGCCCTCTCTATTTCCATTGCATTCCTCTTGACGATTGTCTATTGTGACATCGGATAGTCAAGTTCAAATTACACCGTGACTCCCATTGATCTTTTTGTCGAGGGGACGTTATCCGCGTTTTTCCAAGTTCTCCAAAACCTGTTCAAATCGTCTGGCCGTCCTGGCCGTCTTTTTCCTGAATTTTCGCATTTCTCTTAGCACCTTCAAAGAGTTCAAAACTCAAGATCTCAAGATTTACGCGAAATTCGAGTATCTTTCGTTAGATGCTTGACTGAAGGGGCCACTTTGAGAATACAATTTGCTCTTCCGCCACACAGCGCCAGTCAGCGAGACGTCGTCTCGTGGCTGTCCCCCGGATTCCAGAACATGGCCAAACGGCTCTACCCTCACGGCCCCCTGAAATTCCACAAAACCACCCGGCTCCGAATTTAAATGGGGCTAATTTTCGTGGCGCCCAGACAAGTCCCACGTGGGTCACGAGCTCTCACTCCTTCATCACACTTTAGTTAGTCATTGTTATTCGGTTTTCCCCAATTTCGGAAAGGCCCGAAGGGCGCGCAAGTCGAGCGGAATTTTTCCCTGCCTAAAGCTGAATCCAGCGCAACAACTAGTAAATGGATGTTTCCACGTTTTTAGGATATATCGTCTTTGCAACGTTTGCGAATTTTTTATACATTAGTACGCGCTTTGATTTTTCAGAGTTTTTGAGTTTTGTTGCGCGATTCAGATGATCCACGAGTTTTTAGAACCTTATCCGTGCCCTAAATTAAAATTTTTGTGAGCCTTTGGCGAGTTCCTAATATCTTTTATCTATCTCCCCATCACCTATTTATCTCTATTCTTCTGGGAGATAATTTTTCCATCTTTCTCACTCCCTCCCTCGCACTCTGGACCTATCTTCCCCTATGTCTCTCTCTCTCGTTCTCTCTCACTCTCACTTTAGACCTCTCTGCCCTCTCTCGTTCTGTCTCTCATGCTCATTCTCTCTAGCTAATTCTCTCGATCAATCTGAATCTCTCTCTTTCTTTCTCTCTCTAGTTGTCTCTCGCTCTCTCTCTCTCTTTCTCGCTCTCTCTCTCTCTGTCGCTCCCACTATCGCTCCCCCTCTCATCCGTCTCGACAATATATGCATCCTATTTTCATTAATTTCAATCACCTATCATCGCAACGCTTAAAAGATTTTCAGTCTTACAATGTCACTCGACTCGCCCGTCATCATTCTAATCATATTGATAGCCATCGGGCTGTTGACGGTGTTTATCGTCGCCGGCTTCATGCTTTATTGGCGATTCTGTAACAAGCAGCCGGTGAGGAGGTGGGTACAGATGATATTGGTTATCACGTATGCCCTTTAGAAAACACACACCTCATCACACCGTTATGAATGCCGTCTAGAGAATTGACGGTGATTTATGGGAAATATATTAATAAATACTGGTTTATGCATGTTTGGCAGGCAAATTGACCTTGAAGGAAGAGGAGAGAGAGACAGAGAGAGAGAGAGAGACAGATAGCGACAGGGAGAGATAGAGATGGAGAGAGAGAGAGAGAGAGAGAGAGAGAGAGAGAGAGAGGGAGAGATGAAGATATAATGAGCAAGAGAGACAACGAGAGTGATATAAAGAGAGAGGGACATACAAACGATGCTACTTACAATTAATTGGCTGCCATGACTCTAATTGCAAATCTTACCCGAAATTTGGCTTTCTCCTCACATCCATCTCATACTCCCCAGTTTGCAGCAAGACCCACCTCCACAAGTATCGTGTCATATGGCCAATTTGAGTCAATTACCCAGCCTGGCCACCCATTAGAGGAGTGAATGGACTGCGACTCGACGAAGAAAATGTCTTTCACAACACCCATCCCAGTTAGTGCGCTAACCCCAGTGGGGCCATTGTCCTTGTCGAAAAGAAGGGCTGCACCAGATCCTTGACAGCCCATCCACCAATTAGGTTATGACCCCCTCGACACTGGCAATCGCCAAAATGGGACACTCTTGATGCACTGCTGACAGCCGTGAGAACACTTTTGTTAGGGCCTTTGAGTGTTTCATAGAAAGGAAGAAGAAAGAAAAAGTCTAAGCCTATGCTTGAGCCTAGGCCTAAGCCATAGTCTAAGCCCAGGGCAGTCTCGATACCGTTTTTTCAGCATTTGCCGTTTTTAAGGTGTTGGTAGCAAGTTATCATTCTCAATATCGTTCGCACTCGTTCTCCCTACCTCCCTCCCTCTCTCTCTCTCTCTCTCTCTCTCTCTCTCTCTCTCTCTCTCTCCCTCCCTTCCTCCCTCTCTCTCTCTTTCTCTCTCTCTCTCTCTCTCTCTCACTATCTCTCTCACTCTCTCTCTCTTTCGCTATAACTCTCTCTAGCTCTCTTACTGTCTCCTGCTCGGTCGGTCTCTCTCTCTTTCTCTCGCTCCATACCTCATTCTCGCCTTTCAAAACTCTTCAGCCACTTTCACCCATCGGGACCCAGATTACGGCCGCAGCCAAGAAAGCGGCCCCGGATGCAAAAAGCCGTCATAGTAGGGCCAGCAGCAAAAGGGAGAAGGAGAGTAAGAATGGAACTCTGAAGGTTTGTGCGATGGTGGGTGAGGGTCCTCCATCCTCCTCCCTTCCCTTCCTTTTCGTCCTTCTTCCCCACCACCCGTCATTATGAGCACCAGCCAATGGGTTTCACGCGGTCCAAGTGCCCTCTGTGGCCCGAGGACCTGGACCCCGGGGGCTCCCCTTGGACCTCGTAATTTTATGGATTTCGCGGCACCTACGGAGGTACTACCCCGGGGATTTGAGGAATATGCTTTGGTTTTGTTTTAAGGAGTTTTGTTTTGTGGCTGTCGAGGGTTTTTGCTAGGAAAGAGATATTTCATAGCTTATGGATTACTTAAGGCATGCGCTAAGTAAGCTACAGTATCCACCGACGTGGAAAAATAGCATTTTCGAGGTTCTTCGTAGCGGGTCCTATTTCCGCACCCCTGCCACCGTAGGATCTTCATGTTATAGTTGAAGTGTACATAGTTACAGTAACCCGAAACTAGTCTTTTTAACATCGGGCCATTTAAAATGCTGGTTCAACTGCTGCCACATGTTTTTAGAATCTTTTAATCTACATTAGCGTCCCAATAGTGGCTTTTTCGAGATAAATTTATTTTAAAAATCATGATCCGGGATTCCGGTTCTTGTATTACTACCATAAAATATTGACAGCGTGCTAGAAATAAATTACCACAGTTACAGTAGCCCAAATCTTATGTTTGTAGCAATTTTAGCAGAGCCGTCACAGAATCTTATTAAAACCATTTTTTAGCCTTTTACCACAATTGTACTGATGTTTGGGCTGTGCCAAAAGCCTAGCAAATCAGCGTCAGCAAAAACTTCCCCCCGAATTGGCTCAATCAACACTCCAGCCAGCCCAGCCGGCGGAAAAGCCGGAAAACCCCCAGCCGGCCAATGCCATCCCTTTCAATCTCAATCTCAACACCACCACATCGACACGCGACACCACCCACCCCTTCTCCCGCAAAAATTTCGTCGCCCGCGCCGCTTTCATTTTTTGTATCGATTAGATTTGGCATTTTTGAATGAGTGAGAAGTTTACGGGAATTACGCTACGCCGCACTACTATTCAGACGGGACTCGATTCGTTTTACGAGGGCCACATGCGGCGGTTTTTTGGGGCTAGGTTTACGCCTGTGTACACTTTTTATGGCGCCTCGAGGCGTAGTGGAATTAGGAAGGCTTCGGAACTAGCTCGTAGAAAAGGTGCTTAGCCTTACGTTGTTAGGTTTAGGCTTTGGCAGAGTGGATCTAGGTTAAAATTTAGGCTTCGGCGTATGCTTAGGCTTAAGCTTTGGTTTTAGCAGCGGCTTTGATTTCGGATTTGGCTTAGGCTCACCCCTCCTCTACCCTTCCGCTCTTAAATGAAGCCGTCTTTAGATAAAGCAAGTGGCCTAGTTGACACCGTATTGTTTCCGGTTGACACGCGCGGACACCCTTGGACTCGAGCCGGGGCGAGCTCATTAGCCGATAAGCGATTCAGTCATCCCCCACAATCAAATGGGCCGCCTCCTTCTCCATCTCCTCCTCCTCATCCTCCTCATCCTCATCCCCCCGGGAAAGGCCCAAATCAGGGCCCTGCCAAAGGCCCTTTGGTGGTGGTGGTGGCGGCCATGGTCTGGGAGGCTCCTCTCTCTCACTCTCTCCGATTTCCGTTTGACTTGGTTTGAATGACAGCCGCCGGCTGCGCTAAGCCCAAACGACAATACCCTCCAAACCAACCTCCCTAAAAAGGCGACCCACCGCAGAACGGGGCTATTCTGAATGCATTAACACTGTCGTGGATGCCAATTTTTGAGAGTGATCGGCCTTGCTCTGGGGCCTGAGTGCCGGGATCCGCTATATTTGGTCTATGCAGATTTTTTCGTTCTCTCGTTTTTCTTTTCTCTCTCCTAATTGATCATCCGTTTTACTGCATTTTTCTGAAACTGGAAGTTTTGTGTCCAAATGATCGTCTCTGATTCGGAATTGACCGCAATTAGCAGGTGATAAAGCGAGAGAAGGAGAGAGCGAGACATAGATAGAGAGAAAGGGAGGGAAAGAGCGAGATATCAAGAAAGAAGGAGCATGAAAGAGAACGTGTGGGTTGCGTATAATTTTCAAATTCTAATGCTGTCCAATCTTTTCACCCCCACGATTTGCATACCGCTGGCGAAGCCTAGGTTTGACACCCCGGCAGCACCTGCCGATGATGAATTAGGCCGCCGCTTTTTCAAACCCTAACCAAAGGACCAACAGAGGTTAGCCCACCCTAACACCCTAATTGGATTAGCCCCACGAAATCGGGAGCGAATTTCGAGGGTTAGGACATTGCTGCCGAGTGGACACACCCGATTTTCGAATTTTCCGCCGCGTTGGGCAGGCGGCACCCCGCGTGCACTCCCGACTGGTTGAAACGGTATAATTGGCAGAATTTCGTTACCCATTCACGCGAACCCTTGGCGGGCCACTTTGTCCTTTTGGCGGGCGGCCAGGTGGCGGCTGTCGGGAGGAGCTTCGTGTAGGGCAAATAAGGCCCTATCCGGCGGCCGGCTTGCGCAACATTGACCCCCTTACCTTCCAATTAGCCCGGGACAAGGGTGCCGTATATTCTTATTGGGGTCGACAGGATGGTCTTGGATAGGTTTTTAGAATATCTTGATATTTTGGGGCTGGTTTTGAAAGTGATGTTGTCCTACCTTTCCTACCTGAAACTTCTGAAGAATCCATAGAAAACTTTTCTGCTTAGCACTTTCGGTTTCTCCAGCCATTCCCCTCTCGAACACACATTAATGGCTCGACCACAAACTGGTGCTAAAGTATATTGATATCTATTACTACTTTTCGATCTGAGGTTTTTCTTTTTTTGATTTGTTTGAAACTTCAAAAGTCCACCGAGAACCTGTTTTTGCTTCAGCATTCTTTTTTCCCAAATCCTTTTGCTGTACCCTCTAAACAGTTACATAACCTTCCAAATGACAAGTTAACCCCACCCGGACATGCCGAAAGATACCGCATGACATGTCGAATTTACGGCCACATGAGAACGAGTGGTCGGGGTGCAATCAACCCCAGTTTGGTCACTAGCCATCCCCCTGGGTTTCTGGCCCATTTAGAATGACCACTAGCGCGCTAGTGACACCCGCCGAGGTTGTCGATTAGAAGGTAATTGTTGGGGGGTTGCTGAGGTGGAGGGAGGGCAAGTCCTGAATGTCTCATTCCATCCATTTTTACTGCTGACCAACACTCGCAATTAGACGACGAATCACAGGGGGTGCATCCAACAAATGTTATTTTTACTCTATACTACTCTACCAGCCCAGAATTTCCGATTTATCGGGTCGAAATTGTTTGCATATCTTTTTCTATTCCAATTTGGAATGTTTAAAATTTGATAATTTTTAAATTTTCGGGTATCGACACTTTACGATACTGACATTTCAAAATCGCAAAATTTCAATATAGCGAATTTTCCTAATGTCAGTTCTCGAAATTCGGAAATGTTGATATTTTATGCCTAGTTCCTGATATTATCGTGGTATTAATATAATAATAGCTAAATATCTCGACATTGGAAAATTTATTACTACCGACTCTTAATGCTCACTCAACTTCCACATCTACCCTCCAAGCCACTATAATCCGCTTGTTGTGCACCCCGCAACACTAGTAAAATCTTGTTGCCCAATCCGTCAAGTGGACAGGCTCGTAGCCCACTCGAATATCTAGGCTATCGGTATCAAGGCAGCAAGTTTGGGGGTAGCCACCCCCTGTGGGTTGAGTGTTTGCATATTTCGAGGGGCCCCCGCGTGTCTATCAGCACCTCAACAATAGCAGTTCCCAGATGGCTTGCCCGATTTGGACCAGATCCCCCAGGTTTAGACTCACGCCTGGACTTTCCTCGACCGGGGGGGGGACTGTTCGTTTCACCTCCCGCCTCAGGCCCTCCACTTCGCCAAACATCCCAAACGCCTCATTATCCGGCTTTATGTGCTTAGTTGGGGGGACCGGCGACACGAAATTCGTCAATATTGCATCGTGTTCTCGGCTTTTCGTCGCGAATTTTGGGCTGTTTCTTCTGGGGTGATCTTGCTTTAAAGGGGGTCGAATTGCCTTGATATCGACGACTACGCGTGCGAAAACACGCGTATCTGGATACTCGCTCTAATCTCTCCTTGCTAACCGCTAATCAGGATTTACTTTTGGATTCTTGCAATGTGACATGTGACAGTGACAGTCTAAATTCTGTTCAAATCATAAAGTGATTTTTGCTGTTCTTGACGCCGTTAAATAGAACATCAAAATATACTAGAAGTAAGCTAAAAAATTTCACTATATAAAACTACGAAAACAAGAAGCACCTCGGAGATTTACAGAACCCATTTCAGCGCAAATTTTCACCCAAACCCATTATTGAGAGATGGGATTTATTCAGAATTACAAGCTCTATCGAATGCACTAGTCACATTGAAAAACACTAAAAGTTATACACTTCTTGCAGCCCAAGAATTCCCACCCCTACCTTAGCTACCCACCTCTTATTCACGCGTTTTTAGGCCCGACGGCCTTTTTTCCGACGCTACTGGGTGTGTAGAGTGTGTGGCCAAAGGGGGCGTTGTGGCTCCGTATGTGCGGCAGAAATGCAAATTGGGCCAAACAAGATGTGAGTGGAGGGGAGGGGAGAAAGAGGGCAGCACCCCTTCGGCTAGAAACACCTTTTTCACGAGCCGTATATGCGGGGCGCCGCGTCGTCGTTGTCCGCGTCGACGTCTTCTCCCCCCTCGCACTGATGAGCCGCGATAACCGAGTTTGCACTGGGTCTCGCGCGGATGTCGCTTGGAAAAGCTTTGCTGACTTCTGCCCGCGTTTTGTGGATGCTCGCCGCATTGCTTTGCTGACCTTTGGAATAGGGTGCTTTTAAAGGTGTCAGCAAAAAAGGGTCGATCTTGCAAGTTTGCGCATTAATGTATACTTTTCACTAGCTACACTAACATGTATTTTATTTGTTTTATAGGTATTCTGTTTAAATATACATTACAAAAGCATCCCCAGCTTCTTCTCCCCAAACCCCATCCATTCCCTCTACCAAATCTCTAAGGGATACACAAAAACAAGCCCCCCCTAGCGCCGTTCCCCAGCAGTCAGCAGCCGACAACCCACGGAACCGCAGGGCCCAATTTCCAATTTCGGGCCTCTATCCATTCTCCTGATCCTCTTCCGCCTCTCCGCCATGGCAAATTGCTGACCATGCGGGGGGACAACGCCGGTGAACTCCTCTCCATTTTGGTCTCCACGTCTCCTTTTTGTGGGGGAACGGAATTGAATTAGTGGGGTGCTGCTCGGTGTGGGCTCGTGGAGCTCGAGCTCCTTGTATCGGTTTCTTTTCCCGGAAATGTTGTGTAATTTTATAATTTTTGCATGGGATCGCTAGTTCAAAAAAATCGAAAATAGCAAAAATGCCCAAATCGGTCCTCTCCCCGTTATCCTATGGGGCGCTTATAGTTTTCAACGATAGTTTTTATGTTATTAAACTTCTGAATTACGTTGTTTCGTGCATTTTTTGACGTTCTAGTGATTGGTGCTTTAAAAATATCAAGTAAGAAATTTGCCCTCCGCTATCCTATGGCCCTAAATTTTGATAAATTTTTCTTTATGGAATAAAAAATTTTCTTTGCTTTTTTCGGTCTGTGGTTCGTTCTCGTAGTATATTTTTTGACGCTCTATCGCACGGCACTTAAGATACCGCGATAATGCAAAATCTTAGAAATAAGGAGTGCTCCTGTTTCGTACCCTATTCGTTTCCATTCCTCCGTGGTAATGGATTCGTGAAAAAACTTTCTATCTATTCTACCGTATCGCGGTACCAAGTTCGGCTTCTAAGCCCGACCCCCTAACCCCCAGCCTGAAGCCCCGCAAAAATAAATCCAGTTCCCTGGTTCGTGGATAAACCGTCGACTCAGCGTTCTATGCCCCCGGGTAGATAATTCCATGGGATTATGGGGGGAGAAACCCTATTCTTTGCAGATTTCATGCGAGGGTGGGTGGGGCGAGAAGAGGGGCAACGAAGAAATGACCGGATGGCCGGCCCGTTGTTGGTGGAACCCAATGATTTTCTCGTTGAAATCCGACCCGCTCGGGCGAGTCGGTTGGGCTGGTTGCCCCAAGCGGATGTGCAGCACAGTTGGCCGCCTATTATGCGGGCAAATTTTTTGGTTGTTGTGTAATGGGGGTGGCTTGGGGAGGGGGAGGGGGCTTGGCTTCTGGATTTTGGCTTTCAAGATATCAGCAAAGCCACTAGGAAGGGTGTGGATGCAAGAAACTTTCTTTACTTGCCGTAAAGTAATTTTTTGTGTATTTAAACTTTTCCCCAGAAGTGGGTTATTCAGAATTCTGAGCTGCACCCGTAACTGGCTTTGAAAATTGCTGAGAACACTCTTTTAAAAAGACACTGCGAGTTTCCACTTTTCTATTTATTCCTTTCCAAACAACATTTTCATGCGGCATTTTTTAAATTCTGCACAGCATCGAGCAATTCTAGAGCCCTTTCGTGGTGGGAGCCCCCCGATAAAATGGCGAGGAGCCGAATTTCCTCTAAAAAACGGACCAAAGACATTGGTGGGGGGATCCGTTTGCCGGACTGGCGGATGGTGTCCGATTTCTTCTGAATTTCCCACAAGAAGCCCCGGCCACAGCCACCCTCCACATAATGGCCGCATTCCGGCTAATGGTCTCGTGGAGGCGGCTGTCAGGAATTTGCCGCTTTCTGGTTTTTACTCGCCCAGATTTTGGAGGGAAGGGCGTTGGAGCGGAATGGAATTAGGAAGTCAGTATCTTTGGTTAAAGAAAATGGCAGCTAAAAGCAATCTTCAGGCTTTATTTTAAGTTTAGTTTCGGCTTCGCTTTTTACAATTGCGGTTACTGTACCCGTTTTTTTTGCCAAAAATTTCGATACGTGGGGTAGCATATTTATGAAGTACTTTTTGCTGATTCCGAATCCGTTCGCCAAATTTGAAGAATGTCGATGTTTCGAAAATTATGGATGACCTAAGATCGAGAAACGCTTAAACTGAGCGACTTGCAATGCTTTTGCTGGTCCATAGTTCACAACTGTCGGATAATCGCGATTGCGCAAATTTGGTAGACGTATTCCAAATCAGCATAAAATTCTACATATGGCCCCCCTGAAAGCCGACGACAATTAAAAATGTCTCCTTGTTTCGACTTAGGCTTTGGCTTAGACTTATGTTAGCGCATTTGCTTTGATATTTTTGTCCTCCAAAGCCTCGTGATTTAGCAGGACAGCCGCAACCCTTTTTTGCAACATTCCCCCATCTCCACCGATCCGTTTCAGCGCTTTTTGCGCGCCGCCCGAACGCCTGACCAATTTTTCAACGCCTTCCCGAGGGCCATTTATCCGGAAACATTTTTAGGCAGTGTCCATGCCTTCTCCTTCTCCTCCCCTTCCATTGTTCTGTTAGGATGTTTGGGTGGGGGTGTTCCCGACAGCTGGCAATATCCTGCTCCTTCTCTTCGTCCCGTTCCCGGCCTTCTCTCCGGGACTCCAGGTCAATTTCTATTC
The DNA here is from genome assembly GCA_958295435.1 of Mesorhabditis spiculigera. Classification (NCBI taxonomy): domain Eukaryota; kingdom Metazoa; phylum Nematoda; class Chromadorea; order Rhabditida; family Rhabditidae; genus Mesorhabditis; species Mesorhabditis spiculigera. The sequence goes on along the minus strand of CATQJA010001066.1, from coordinate 187,265 downwards.
GGGACGAACGGCGCTCTCGTCCCCATATGAGTTGCATGCCCTCGGCTTGGGGCCAAATTCGCCCAATTTCCCCCATTTTGAGCACCAATCAGCAGCGCCGGGTTGTGTGGCATTCGGGAAATGAAGGGGGCGATAATCCGCCGCCGGGCGAAATGGTGCGAGTTCCCTTGGGGGGTTGAAGTTGTGGAGTTTTGAGTTCGGAATTTGCCATTTCTCTCCTTAGATATTCTATTCAGGGAATTTTTATATGCAAATTTATGTTTAGATTTGCTAAATTTTTATTTGGCCGTTCTAATTTTTGCTAATAGGCTAAATTATTATTATTATTTCTGCTACCGTTTAGCATCTGCTTGCTAAGGAAATTTTCTGAAGTTTTTCTCTTTAGAAATATTTAAATTATAAATTGCGCCTTTCTGGACCGTATGCAGTTCTTCTAATTTAATTGTTAAAGAAATCCGATAATTCTGAAAAACGGACAATTATTTTGACTTCTATTCCTCATTCTGGTCCTTTTCTTTCAAATTTCGCGATGAACAATTCGATGATTCCGGAGTCATAACAATTTCCCTTTCCAGCCCACCTCCTCTGCAAGCATCACTTTCCAAAGATGATTGATCGCATCAACAGCTGTACGTGTTGAGAGCGCCCGGCATTTTTTTGAGTTTTACCGAGGTTGCAGCGCCGCTGCGACCGCTGGATCCCCCAACCCCCCGCTTTTTTGATACATTTTGGTGGGTGGCTTGTGACAGCTCCCGGCTCAATCACCCATTCACACCATCCATGATCCCCGCGCTAAAAGTGCCACTTTTCCGGCTATGGGGCCACACACCCCTTGTCAATTTGACTCTTTTCAAGGCCGCGCTCCTTTGAGGTTCCAAAAAAACAGAATTCTGGGGTTGTTGGTTCCAAATACGTTGGGGGGTTTATTATTGGAACATCGCGTGACTCGTTTTTTTTTGGTGGTTGCATGGGCCGGGGAGATAGATAGCGTTCGCTGACATTTCGGGCTCGGAACGCAACTATGGAAGTAGGCAGCGATTCTACATATTATAAGAAAATTAGGAGCTGTTTTAGAAAAGCAAAAGCAAAGGTATCCTACTTGTTGCCACTGTCTTTTTAGAGGTACGGCCAATATACCAGCAATATATTTTTTGCGCTAAATTTCGCGCGTGTTTTGCCGGGCCCGCGACACGCAACGCATCTGGGCGCTAGCCATTGCGCGATTGATTACGACAGCTTTAAAGCGGTGAAACTGCTTATGCGTTGCGTGTCGCGCTCCGTGGCAAATTTCCGATTGCCCGTCACTTTAAAGGTTGGAAAAAGGCCCAAAAACTACCTTTTTGAGGCATCTACCTCTTTTACCCACTGCTACGCCTAGCCCTTTGCCAATCCCGTGTTATTACCCGCTCTCCTCCTCTCTACCGTGTGGTGTATGGGGATATCACAATGTTGTGCCCTCAGGCCATCTCTCAATCCATCAACATCCCTCACTACCCCGTGTCACAACCTGAGGCCCAACCAGCCGCGCACCCAACCCACTCCCAAAGCCGCCGACACTTTTCGACGCGGGCTATGCGTTTGGATATGTTAATAGGAATTTTAGCTCAAAATTCTGCAATTTCTGAGCTCATTAAAAGTGACTAGGAGGTGTATATAACTGATTTTATCAAGTTTTAACTTTTATACCCTTAGACCGCTAGAGGTCGCTTATCCCCGATAATATTTGTTGTGCCCCCTTCGAGCAGAAGCCGCTGGTGGAGGAGAATTGCGTGAATGTGCCCTCAGTTGGCCCTTCCTCCTCCTCCTTCCCCCCGAGGGGAAGCCCTGATCCGGTGCTGATCGGCTTATACCCCCCCTAACGTGCCCCCACATTTCGTGAAGAAGGGGGATGGTAGGGAGAACCTTGTGGTAGACGGCGGCCAGCCGGACGAGTCAACATTCCTCCCCTATCATCCTTCTTACGTTCTGCCGTTCGTTTTTTTTTGGGAATTAAGCTGATTGGCAGCCCCGGCAGTTCCGATTCCATTTACTCGGAAGGTTTGATAGCGGTTAGTTTTGGCGGAATTTTAAGGTTTATTCTACCGCCAAAAGGTTGCAACCCTTTCCCTGAGCACTGGTAATCAAAAAGAATCCCCGTCTAGCCCCCTAACTTACATACGGTGAGATGAGTGTTGATCGAGTGCGCAGCAACCCACTCCCTGGTCTCACTGACAGTTTTTGACCGCCGACCCTCGGCCTAAAGAAGGGCCCCCAGATAGTTGAGAGCCGCGGGAGGGCCCAGGTGGTTTGGAGGCAAGGTGATATCCGGCTCTTTGTTTGCCCCCAGACGGGCCTTGGGGCGGAAGCCGTTCGGCTTTTTATCGCGCATCTAGGCTTTTGGTAATGCTTTGTCGATGCCTTTTCGATTTTGCATGTTCCCTGAAATTCTTTTTTTTTTCGTGATACGAAATTCTGTTAATAACTGCGATTTGCCATACTGGTTTGGTTTCGGCGGTTCAAACTTACTTTAGAAGTAGCCGTAGGCTTAAGCTACCGGCTGAAGCTTGGGCTTAGGTTTAGCTCAGGTTAGTCTGAAGCTGGGCTCGGCTTAGGCTTAGGCTTAACTTTGGGCTTAGTTTGCGTTTGCTTAAGTTCATTTAAGCTGAGTTTATTTGTAATTAAACTCACGTGCTTGGGCTTTTCTCTTGGGCTTGTCTTTGTTAGATCCTTGGCAAATCTCTTCTCATAGCCGTCGACTCGGATTTACATCTGTCGAACGGCAAGCGTCATGACAATCTTACTCATGCCGTTCGCATTATTATGCAATTTCTTGCGGGGAGCGCTTATGCGGGAATGGCCCGTTGGTGGTGGGCCCCAAATTGCCGTCATGGCGTGTTTACATTGTGCCCCTGTTGGCCACCGCCATATGCTTATGCCCCTGCAGCGTCGTGTCGTTCGGATGAGAGCGTGCCGTCGTCGAGCTGTTTCACTATTGGAATGTCTATTCTTATGATACCTTGTGCTTGCGCTGGTTCTGAAGATGCTTACCAAATTTAATTCTGCAAACCAAATTTGCAGAATCTTGATTTTCCAGAAGTTATCAACGATTGAAGTCAGTGAAATCATACAAAGTGTGTCATTTTGCGCTTTTCTCAGCCTTAGGTCATTCATAACTTTTGGAAAATCGTGATTCCGTAAATCCGGTAACCATGTTCGGAAATTCTGTACAAGATAGGTTTTGTCTCATCTCAAAACATCGATGACACTAAAAACCTGTTAGTAAGAACTCCGTCCAGCCCAACCCCGTCTCATGCATTGGTGCCGGGAAAAGTTATATGTGGTGTGTGGGGGAGCTTCTTCCTCCCAGTCACCCTCCTCTCCTCACCCTCCTATCAAATTTCGTTTTCGGCGCTTTCCGAGGCGTTTCGCGGGCAAGAAGAAGCCCTCGCCGCCAGCCCGGGCCGGTTGTTTGCCTGCGGGCCCTCCATTGACCTAATATACCGGGTGGAGGGTGGGGCCCTATTCTGTGCTCCACGCAATGAATGACTGCCGCTTACTACTGCTCTTTACCAATATTTGTTTTTGTTTGGTAATTACCTCTTAGGGGATTGCTGTTGGATGGTTGTTGTATAGTGGCATTCCGCTCGTAAAGTAAAGGTATATCCGGTAGTTGAAGCGGTTTGGGCAGCTTTTAGCCCTGATTTAGCCAGTTTTTTTTGCTGTATTTTGATGTTGTGGGCTTGATACCGGGATTGATATACAATTTAGATTAAGGAACGTTACGCTTGTCTCGAAATTTACAAAAACAAAAGTCGGGTAATAGATTAGAATACCGGGATCGTTTCTTCAGATTTTGGATCTCTCTTCATACCGCATTAACCCCCCGATTTTGCAGACCGCTTTGAGTTTGGGCCCCAACTAACATCTAAGCCCCAACATCTTCCGCTTCTCCCCCGTAGCGCCTTCCAGCCTCTAAAAAAATCAGGCCCGCCGCCCAGGTGGCATGTTGTGTTGGGGGTGCGCGGGATGGGGCTCAGAGAGCCCTAATCGATCCCTGTGGGCCCGTGGCCCCTTCTCCGGCCACTTTTTCCCCTATTTTCCATTTTCGTTTTTGAGGGCTAGAGGAGGGGGATGGGGGGAGGGGGCAGAGCTCGGGCTCCCTCCTCGGCACAAACACATTCAGAGAATAACTCGGGACGCCACGGGGGGAAGGGGGGGAAGGGTGCGCCCCTTACCCATATGGCTTCTCCCCCCGCGGCCCCGGGGAGGGCACCGGGGGCAGAGATTGTGGCCATCTAGAGTTCGTAGCCTTAGGGCTTCTTCTGCTTCGATGGGCACCTGTCTATTTTGGCTGTGCCTCCTCTGAAATCATCAGGATTTCTTGGCATTTGTTCGTCAAATTTTATTGTATTCCACTACCATTTTTATATTTTTTACATTTACAGTTGTAACGTCCCTGAAAGGCAAGAATTTTTGGGGTTATAGAGAGCTATATAAGCCACGAAAATCTATAGATATATTCTGTTATCTATACCACAACGTGGAACTCCTATTTACGCCCTAGCGAAACGTCGTTTTTACATGAGAACGACCTATTTAAAATGTTACGGTCCCTTAAAAATGTCAAAAACCCGAAAATGCCATCTTTCGCATTTTTTTAAACAGGAACACCAAAGCCACTTCTCCCTAATGCATTGGATATGAGCACGTCTTCCCTTTCAACCCCCAGACGCTACATTTATATCTTTTACAAACTTTGAGGCATGCGCCCCTCCTGGTATAATTTTAATCTCTCCCGCCTCGATCCAAAATCCACAAGACCGAGAAAATCCAGTGGCGGGCGGCCCTTTTCGTCATGGGACACATAATCCCCCCCGGGCAGCGCCCTCATAAATTTGTGATCCACAGGGCCAGTCGTTTTTTAGCGTTTTTTGGCAGCGCAGATTCTTCATTGCCCTCGCGTCTGAAAGCGATATTTCGGGCCTGTGAGGGGGAACAGGTGGAATATATGTATTCGTGGGGGCTCATGTTTCCCGGCAGGGCCCAGCCTCTAATCAGCATTTTGGGCATTTGTGCGGCAGAGCTGCAGGGGGGGGGGAGGGGATGGGATAGCGCATGTTTGTGCACCTGTTTGAAATGCATCCCTTTATTTTATGCCCTCCCCGCTTCTATCATCATTTTTCCGGCCGGTTGCTGGCCTATTCATTGGATGTTTTTGTACTACAATACGGTAAAATAGTGAATTACTTTAATTTCTTGTCGTTGTTTTTTAGTTTCCTGAAATTCCTTCCCTGTTCTTTTACCTGCCCTGCACCAGGCTGAAAAATTTCCTCTTTAATTTTTGCTGCGTTTTTAATCTCTTTGGCTCTCGTTTTTCAAAAGATTTTTCTCGCTGCAGTTGGCTTCTATATCTCTCGCTCTATCGCCTACATTTTTCAGGATGTTTGGGTGTGAAGCGATGTTCTCAAAATGTTATTATTATTTGGAGCCATTTAAATGCATATGCTCGATTTCAGACTAGCCACCATTTGCCGTAGGATAGCGATTTCCGGCCAGCCATCACGCTGATAATGCGGATTTCACTATTGCTGCTCACCCTGCCCGCCATCCTAGTCGCCTACAACCCCCCGGCCTCCGAGGTCAGTTTACTAAATGGCATCTCGTTTGAAAATCGACCTGACCGTTTGTGCTAACAAAATATATTCAGGTCAGGAATAAAAGATACGCTTATCATAGCGAGGTAAGTGTCAAAAAAAGACGGCTGATCCCTCGGTTTCCTCTAAAAACTCGGCTTTCGCTTTCACTTGCCCCACTCACGCAATTTCCCCCGGTTTGCACGGACGCCAGCTGGTCATTAACATTTCGATACTCGGAAAAATCTGCCGCCAGCAGCCGTTGTTAGTCGTTTTGCGTAGTTGGACCGGGAGGGCTTTTTAAAGGGATAGGAACAAGCTAAAAAGGTTCGAATAGACGAATTTATAAAAACGAACAGTGATAATTTTTGCGTTATCTATGTCATAAAAGATGTCATATTTGACGAGAAGAATTTATAGTACTGTAAGTGTGTAAAAGACTTTGACCACCATCGCTTTAAAATGGGTTCCACTAACAACGCGTCTACGTCTGTCCAATCTACCAAACAATAATTTTTTAGTGCGACCAAATCACGCTGGTGAAGTGCTTCATCGATATTTTGGACGATTGGGCGTGGACGCTGTACGAGTTGAAGCAGAATGTGGTGACGATCAGCGATGAACAATGCAAGCACCTCAGTCGACTCGAGACCTGTGTAAATGTAGGTTTTTTTGCGTAGCTGAGTACTACTGGTCTAGCAGATTTTGTAAAATTAATGCACAGCCTTATAACACCCTGGGGCAACATTGTGGTGTCAATCATGGGGGGTGGTGTTGGAATCAGGGATGAGGCATCGTTGGCGGGTGTCTAGGCTTCGATGCAAACTCGATTTGCATCTTAATGAGCTTCCCTAACTTTGGCCCTCCCTCTCCCTCTCCCTCTCTCTCTCTCTCGCTCTCTCTCTCTCTCGGGTCACTCGTCAACCACACCCCATTCAAGCGCCCCATTCCATGGCCCACACCCCACAGAATCCCCCCGAATTGAGCCAATTAGCCATCGAAGCCAAAGCGGCCTGGTAAACTTTTGCCCAGAAGCCACATCCAAAATCTGCACCTCGTAAACGAAGAAAAGTGCGTGGTGGGCATAAGGCACGCGCCCGCCTCACCCCTCAATTTCCTATGCAAATGAGCTTTGCGTGCATATTTTCTGGGTGGGTGCCGGGGGGCTTTGGAGCTGCTTTCTCTAGGGGCCAGAGTCGCGCTGCCAAAGAGGACTTCAAGCCGGAAAAGCCGGGGGAAAACACTGGTCCCGGGTAATTTGTGCGTAAAAACTGGTCGTGAAGGGGCCGGGGACAACAATTACGGAATGGGCGAGAAAAGGAAGGTGTAGAAAATCGGAAGACGTCTAAAGGTGGAAAATGCCATTTGGGAAGCTTGTAAGTGACCTTGAAATCTGCACCCAGCCCAAATATAAATTGTCCTTATCGAAAATCGCTTAGAAACTGTAACCATAGCTTGAAATTTGGTGTGTTTTTTTTAAAGAAAAATTTAATCACATCAGAATTGAAAGGGTTAGGTTCGAAATGTCGAAAATTATAATGTCGATATTCATAATGACGAAATTTCTGAATGCGAAAACTTCCTTAAACAACCCTCCCCGAGAAAAAACCGCTAAATCCTGTGCGAAAAATTCGACATATAAGATTTTGACAATATGGCTTTTCGACATTCTAAAATTTGGACATTATGATTTTCGACATTATGATTACAAATCAAATTCAAGAGCCGCAATTTCCGATACTTTCTCGAACACCGATGTTCCCAGTGACCCCCCCCCCCGTGACCTAGCAGTACTAGAGTACGATTTCGGGTGGTCACCTTTTGGCCGTCAACTCCAAACAGAATTGTCCCAATTCCGTTCTGTCCTTTCGACGGCCCATTCCCTTCGCTGAGCGGCCCGGGAGGGCTACTAGCAGGAAATTTTGTTTACACGTTCGCTGGGTGGGCACGGGGGCACGCTTGCTCGTTCTAGGGTTAGCTTGAACTTTCGTTCTTTAAGACAAGGGTAGAAAGGGGTTGAAAAAGGATTGTTCAGTTGCTAAATAGAAATTCCGTTAAAAATTTATAGGCGAACAATTTTCCCTATGCTACCCTTACTAGCTAAGACCCCAGAATACCCGCCAATTGTCAGGCGAGTCAATTAATGGTGAGGTGCCAGTGGGCCGTCTGTCAACCCCTCTCTTTTTATATCGTGCCCCGCTTTGAGCGCGGGCCCACTACCCACAAAAGGCGATTGGATTGGCGGCGGTGAAGCGGAACAGATTCGGGATCAGGCACACCGGTCTGTCACCCCTCAATACCCTCTATTGCCCCCTACAAACACCCAATTATCATTACGCCATAAATTAGGGAGTGGGTTGCGAGAAGGAGAATGAGAAAGAAGCCCGAAAAATATCACCACAGTAAGGAAATAAGTAAAGAATATTTATTGCAGGACGACATCTCGCCCGAAGATGCGGGAAAAATGCAACTGAGTCAGAATAAGCACAAGTGCAAGCACTCGGAAGTTGTCGAGGTGAGCAAAAAATGTCTAGTTTTGTTGTCCTACCATATATTAAACAATAGTCGTTGTGGGTAGAATTTCTAAAAGGTTGCAAACACCTCAGGTTTTTATATTGGGTAATTTCGATAAAAAATCAGCGTTTTGTCAAAGGAACGTTTTGGCATTTTTGACCTCGAAATTTGCGAGAAACAATGCAAACTCAAGACCCATTAAACGAGAAGGACCGAGGGCATGCGGTCGGCTTTGGCACAAATTTAATCGGCAAAAAATGCCAAATTTCAATACGGTCCGCGTTTAACTTACAATATGACAGTTCTCGCAAGACTTCATTTAGTTCTGAAAAAACGATTAAGCGCGTTTTAATTATGATCGACATAGTGCTGTTCTGTGTACAATACTTTCACGAATTTCAGGTTTCCGAGACGGTCAGCGATCTTCTCACTCACAGACAGAAGGCTGGCTCATTCTTAAAGGTAAAGCGCTCATGAAAATTGCTCAAAACACCCCACATTTAGTCGTACTACCTTCTCAAATACGCCTGTTCCACCGAGGGCCAGGAAATTCTGAGAGAACATCGGGAGTGCCTGAAAAACGTATGCTTGGCCGTAAAAATCGACCCACCCCCGATTTTTTTTCAGGAACGAATCGGAGACATGACATTGAAGGCTGGCACGTACATGGCCACCAAGTTCCTTGATAGCCCCAATGACGGAGTGTGCGCAGAGGTTCGCATCTGCAGCTTGAGAAGATTCGCATTTTAGATACAACAACAACTTGATGAGTATATGGAGACGACCAGCGGACTTTGCCAGGCAGCAGCCTCGCGACTCATGTGCAAGAGTCTCACCAACATGTTTACGGTATCAGAGTGTATTCGATTTGCCGTAATAGTGTCGAAATTCGTAATGCCGAAATTACGGAATCTCGCAACGACGAAATTTCAATATACTGAAATTTTTTGCAAAGCACTGGGGTGTTTTCCGAGAAAATCGCGTATGTAAATTTGGCCATCCAGAATTTCGACGCCCTGAAATGACCGCATTTTATTGAATACTTTATTCTAATCGACGTTTGCAGGAACTCCATCGCGATGCGCTTTCCGACTGCGAGTTTAAGTGCCCGGAGGCTAAGGAGGCACCGAAAGCCGACACGAATACGGTCAGTTTTCGGATTGAACACAAGCAAGACGCGCGGCATCTTGGGAATATTAGATGTTTCCGCCCTCGTTAACCTCGACGTGAAACCCTTTTTCAGCTGGAAGACCCGCAGCAAGAGCAAAGCGATCAGGAGGCGCTGAACAAAGCCAAGGGCAGCGCCCTATCCACCATTACGCAGTCGGCCGGGCTTCTGCTCGCCTTCATCTTTCTCCGATAGACGATCAGGATTTACAATGTTTTGCCCGGTATTAGCAGATAGACATCTCAACCCAACCTAACCATTTATCTTGAAAACGCCCTTTTTCAGTTCCCGACTAAACCTAAAGACGTTTAGAAACGCAGAGTACTTCCAGAAATTGCAATATCCCGAAACCACTCGATTCCATGACCTAGCAGGTAGACCCCCGAAAGATTTCAGTTCAAATTGTTCAGCCCCCAATTCTCATTGATTGATCTAGAAGTTCTAGTCAGTGTTGTTGTACCAATTCTCCCCAAAACCCCCGAAAGCTGCCCCGGAAAGCTACTCCCCAAAAAAACCGCCGTAACACAAGCTCATCTTTTTGAATAGACAGCAAGCCCAAATATATTGCAACTGTTTTTAATGCTTATTCCTGTGTGGGGTGTTCCCGTATTGTGTGAACTGCCATTTTGAAAGAGATTTTTCTATTGGTGCCCTGCTCGAGGGTGAGCCCTTGAGCAACACCACCCTCCCCCCTCCAAATCCTAGGGCTTTCCCCCCGCGTCGCGCGTGGCAGTCAAAAAGTCTGAATGAGCTTCACTAATTCGCTATGATTATTTTATTCTTATTTTTTATACCATTTTTCTCCTCCATTGAATCTCTATCCCAGTCACTTTATGCAAATAGATCTTTGGTAAAGTGTGTGTGTATTTGTTTTTGCCCCTCCCCCTTTCCGACGCATTTAGTGCTCATCTTCTACTCCCTTGGAAATGGTCATTTTTCTCGTTTTCCCTCCAAGTTTTGACAAATAAAGAGAACTATTTATTATCGGGTGGGAGAATAGGAATATGATAAGTGAAAGGAGATCCGGGGAAATTGTTCAATGGATGGGTAAGAAGAAAACGTAAAATTAATGCGGTTGAAATCGATCGATGATACCGAACATATTATTTAGTTTTCACGGCTCCATCCTCCTTGTGCGCCTTCTTCTTGACACTGACATTCCTAAAATGAGCCACTTTCTTGTCTGAAGCATGTTCCACCTACCGTACGATGGACAGCGTCTCCTTGATGCAATTTTTGAATTCACCTGCCGCGTCTTTCGGCTGAATTTCCTCGCCGATTTCCACCTGAAAGCAGCTAATTTGTGGATTGATAAGAGTTCTCGCATTTGTGATAGATCCAGAAGGGGTGAACATAAAGAATCTGTCCGTATTGTATTTTTCATTAAAACGGTGGCAAAAATGGAAATAAATCATGAGCTTTTTTACAATCAGAAAATCAGTAAATCTTCTGTTTTTGCGCTATAAGGAGCGTATCTGGTTGGCATATCAATGTATACAATCGACATGGCGCTTTTCTAACCTTAACCTAACAAAATCTAAGCTTACGCTTAAGCCACAGCCAAAAAATCTTTGTCCAAGCCTAAGCCAAGTCTACGTCTCAGCGTGAGCTTTAGGCTAAGCTCAAATATACGCCTCTGCCTAATAAGCCCGAGCACGAGCCGGTCCCTAAGTCGAGGCCTAGCCTATGCCTAAACCAAAATCTGATCCGAATAGCTGCATTACTTATTCCATCACATATGGATTGGTAAAATAAATACAATTCCCGAGAACCCAAGATCCCACTAACCGCATTCTCATCTTCAGCGTGGTGCGGTTGGGGCTGGGCGGTCTCCGAGCTCATCCTTCTACTTGTCGTCAGGCTGTGATTGCTTCTCCTCTTCTGACAAATCGGATTCTGCAAATTGGCTGTTTAGGGGCGACGGATGGGTATCGAGGCGTAGAAGATGGAAGACGCGTTCATAAATCGTTTTAGTAGAGTGGTTAAGATACTGTAGATTTTAGATAGGAAAATATAACAAATAAATACTGAAAAGCGTGGTTTGGATATTTTGCGGGGTATCGGAATTGCCTAAACTATCTTTTTGGCGCCAAGCAGCCAATGGAAGATAAATAATGAACATGACTTTTGGCATGGATCTTTGAAATCGGACGCTAGGGAAGACGACAAAAATGGAAGAAGCCGAAACATGTGCATCTGGTTACATGTTTTTGCGAAGGAATTCATATGGTGTAGGCGGGAATGGGCTGTGACGCAATCTGATGGCGATCTTAGGATTGTACCGAACATTTCACAGTGAAAAACTGATTAGTAAAATCGGCAACTACCTGTTAAGATTAAAAAAAAAGATGCAGAATCATTTTAGTTGTTTTTAAGCAATCGGGTTTTGGGCAAACCATCTTTTTTAAGATTTTGGATTTTATATCATGTGAGCTAACACTTTCTGACCTTTTCTAGCAGCAGCTGAAGCTAACCGAAAATTTAAGCGAACTTCTGTTTCTGAAAAACACGACTTTCGAAAATGTGTATGGAAATCAGAAAAATTGCTGTATTGGTTTTTGCCGAAAAACCAAATAGGCCAACCGGCCAAGCCTCGTTCCGGGTGCTCCAAATGCCCGGCTCGAGGGAGAAGAAGGCTTCCACATGATTGGCCCAATTGCAAGGAAGGGCCCAGACCCCCGGAGTATCCCCCAGCTTGGCGAGGCTCGCACAAGTAATGCGAATCCCTGGGAAACACGGATTCCTTTCCCTCTTCTCAAGGAGTTTGGACGAGGTGCAGCAGGCCAAGTGCCGCCCCGTATCTCATCCCTACGAAGGGTTCTAACTTACGAGAAGGAATTCGAATTGAGCGGCAAGGATCCGAGATCCGCAATGAATTTTATGAAAGTCCCAGAAGCTGGATCCTTAAACTGGCGTGGTATAGCATCGGAAAAATTCTGACTATTGATTCCCACGCCTACTGGGTTTATCAAGACAAGGCGGTCACGCAGTTTCTCAACCAAAAAGTTTTAAAAATATGAAAAACAGACAGTGATATGGCTCTGGGCTTCATGTCAAGCAGAGAACAGCAAACAACAGGCAGAAAACCATCGAGCTAACCAAAATGCAGATTCAAAGTGGATAATAGCAAAGATAACAGATAGATTAGGCTGAATTTTAGGCGTAATCAAATTAGAATAACTTTCAACTATTAATATCATATTAGCAGACAATTATAAACTCAAAATCCGTATAAACTCAAGGTTCCCAACCAGCTAAGCAAGAAACTCTTGCACCCATGGCTCGCCCTACCCAAATTGCCGCCCCGTGCTGAATAAATAACCGGGTTCTGGCTCAAGGCGGAGCAAAAAGTACTCCTAGCCTCCTTTCACTTCCGTTTCGAACACCTGAACGAGAATCTCTGACAGCACAAAGAACGGGAAGACTTGCGCAGCTCTTCGAAAAACGTCAAGAATGAGCACATCGGCCTGCCTAGGCAGAGCATAGGATATGCCGGCTTGCGCCCGCCGCTCTCGGTCCAACGGCCAATTTCCCCTGCTCAGCGTTTTTGTCGGCATTTTTCGGAAGTCTGCCTGGTGTGCTGCAGCTGCGAAAAGCCGGAAGCGGGTCGTGGAAAGCTTTGAACGGTCAGCTGACCGAAGCCAAGGTTAGTGGGAGCTTTTTTACGCTTTGGGGTGACACAATGTTTCTTCTCGGTCCGGGTTGCCCTAGTAATCAGATTTAGATTATATTTAGCACATGTTAGCTTTACTTGACGTAGGAAAACGTTAAAAAACGAGAGAAATGATGGAAAAACCGCCAAAATGATCATTTTTATTTAAAATCTCGTTTTTCGACCTAGAGAAACGATTATTTTAATTTATATTACAACATTTTTCATGCTCAGAAATGGTCAAAAACTAATATTTATAAAAAACTAACCATACCAAGTTGACGCCGGTAAATTGGCCAAGCTAGCTGCGAGCTATATCCCCAAATAAATTACCTCAAAAACCGCCGCCAGCTCGTAAACAATTTTTGTCGGGGGAAAGCCGCCGGAAAGGATCTGCCGGGGCAATTAATTCTGGGCATAATAATGTTAGAAGTGGCTGCGTTGCGATGCTAATTGACTGGGGCATGAGGGGCGGGGGCTTGTTAATTTGCTGGGCTTCTAAAAAATTGACAATCGGAAATGCGGAAGTTACGGTATTAATAGATGTATTGCGGGGGCCATGAGTTCAAAATGGCGTGTCGATATGGGCGGGAAATTTGATTGGTTTTGGTGAGGTTTGCACCTGGCTGAAGGGAATTTCAGGCGCTCGAACCGGGCAAACGGGCCATTTTTACAAGATCAAAATGATGACAGTGTTATTCACGGATCTAATAAAAATTATATGAAAATCCTAAAACAGAAAAAGTATAAAAAGATCCCGGAAAGCACGAGCCTCTGGCTGATCCTGGCCTCTGATGTCGTGACATTGATCACATGCTACCACTATCCGGATTTCAGACGCTACGAAATTCCGAATTGTCCCCCCCCCCACTCCACTTCCTGCTACGCCTTTGAACCGGGAAGCACAACAAGCGTTAACCCGCAAGAATGGGCCCCCAACTTCCGAAACTCGAACCCATGAAGCGCGGCCGATTTGGCCCTATTCTTGCCCGGGGCGCCTGGCATGACAAGTCATGGAAAACGCTGCGACTCTGGTTTTTGGGGAATTTGAAGGATTTGTATAACACCACAGTCGCAAAGGGAATAACAAAAAGGTATCATACCGATTGTGATGATACGGCTAGGAAGTTGTGATAATGCTTTAATAACGTATTCTCGCAAGCGTCAGACTATGGACAGATAGTAGATGGATTTACTGTCTGTAGTAGAAAATGTCGGAATTTACCAGGACGGAATTGCGAATGTTTGAATTTTGATATTATAATTTCGAAATTGTGAAATTTGAACTTTTTTTGCATCTTCAAAAAAAATTGTTTAGACGAAAAACGTGATCCCCTTGGAACGGACCCGCCAATTGGCATTCCACACAAAATCGACAGCCTGGAATTCCTTAACAAACAGCCAGCAGCAGTCTCTGGAGAATGCTATAAAATGGCCGGGAGACGAGGAGTGGTTGTGGTTGTGCGTGAGAAGGCGTTCCTAAGCTACGGCCAGTCATGGGTGGAATGGGGCTCTCCTTTTTTGCACGCATCTTCCTCCTCCTCGTCCTCCTCTGCCACCCTCTTCAGAATAATATCCCCTCCACCCCGCCCCGATCCAATAAACCCGGACCCGTAATGACTGCCGTGAAAAACACGGATTATGGGCTTTGCGGGTGGGCCATTTGCCAACTCGGAAGGGCCCCACGGAATCGGTGAGACACAAATTAGACGGCACACGGAATTTTGGAAAAGTCGGGAAGGGGTTTATTTTATTAAGGCGGCCGGAGGACAAGGCTAAACCTAAGCCCAAGCCTAGGCCTGACAAGGAGACGTTTTTTAGTGTCGTCGGGGCTGCAAGTTGAGCCAAAGCGTAACTTTTGCAGAATTTTACGCTGATTCCGGAGATGTTTACCAAAGTTGTGGAATCACGCTTTTTCGAAAGTTATGAACGATTTGAGTTAGGAACACATAGAATGTGGCTCAGTTTTTGCGTTTTTCGGTCATAGCTTCGCATCACAAATCGCGATTCTGAAAATTTGGTAAACAGCTTCAGAATCAGTGCAAAATTATGCTTGGTCAAAACTTGTATCGAGGCGACACTAAAAACGGCTCCTTGTAAGCCGTAGCCTAATCTCTGCCGAAGTCCAAGCCCAAGCCTGAAGGGAGGTATCTGAACTCGGCATCGAACTTGAGAAGTCAGATACACCATTCGACGCGCCTTGTCGAGGGGATTCCAAATATGTAATAAAATCAACCAGAGCCTATAACGATAAAAAGTTATGAGCATTTTAAGTTTTGCAGCGAAGATCGCCGCTGCGATATGAGCCCCTCCCAGCGCACCCTGTTCATCGGTCCGGTGGCCTAGTGGTGTGCGCATGGATGTGCGTTGAATAAGGAGCACTAATCAGTTTAGGCTAAATTACTATCCGCGGGAAGATACAGAGTCTCAAAGATACTGTTTTTCACCATTTTGTCGATTTAAAATGCTCATAACTTTTTATCGTTATAGGCTCTGGTTGATTTTATTACATATTTGGAATCCACTCGACAAGGCGCGTCGAATGGTGTATCTGACTTCTCAAAGTTCGATGCCGAGTTCAGATACCTCCCTAGTCAGCTAAGCCTCACCTTACGCCGAAACTTAAATCTAAGCTTAAGCTAAGCATATAAAAAAAATTTGCGCCACTTCCTATTCAGATAGTTTTGAAGAATTTATCGATACCTATATAGACGATTCCGGGATATGGTATAGAGCTTAAAACGTAGCACATAAAATTCTGATCAAATGAAATGTCGAATCGGGAATGCACCGCAATGAAGAATGAAACCGGGAACCACAAAAATAAACACGTATAGATCAAAAATCAAAGTTTTCGCTTGGCCGCCCTCCTGCCCAGCCGATCGTTGTCCTTGACGTGAATGTAGAATTCGGATGCCGTGGCTGCGGCCACTTTTTTTGAGCGCGGAGAAAGTGGGCGTGGGTTCTAAAACGGGAGGTCATTCCTAAGTATTCCTTACCTCGTCGAGTCCATCGTCAGGTTTAGTGGGTGAGCAGAGACAGGGCTTTTGGTGATCACACGGATAGGCACAACCGGCAGATACCAGTTGACGGATTTTGGATGTCATTGAGCACGGCTGAAAATGTAGGTAATCGGTTGGCGAGCAGCCCCATATTGCCAATGCTACAGAAAACTAAGTTTAAGCTGTGGCATAAGCCAAAATCCAAGTCAAGCAAGGCCTGAGCCTATGTCTAGACTTAAGCCCAAGCCTAAGCCTAAGCCCAAACCTAAGCGAAGCCGAAGCCTGCATCTAAAACTAAGCTCAAGCTAAAACCGAAGCCTAGTTCCAGCCGACGCATCCGAAAAGCAACAAGCAAAATTCGGGTCGCTAACTTACCAATTCCGGAACTTTGCCCTCGGCCGAGTACGAAAAGCGATGTGCATTCGTCAAAATTCCAAAATGCTGCACCCAATACCGTGGCTGGATATGCTCCGGAATTTCAGCGCTGTCAGTGATCACCTGAAAACGAGATTCTAATGCTTGCACAAACTACCTGGCAGCTATTAAGCCGAAATGCACTCAATCGATGCGTCTTTGGCAAGAATGCGTCTATTCTCTGGATCATCGCTTCTCGTTCTGCTGCCGGACATTTTCCATCTAAAGTTAGGTTTTGCATCTACTAAAAGAGGAAGTCATACAACTCGTATTCTCCACCATATTTTTCAACGATCGATAGTAGAAGGAAAATTTGCATTGGAAGGGGGTGAGGTGGAGTTTCGGGTCGTGGTCACCGGTCTCGATTAGCCTGAATTAACAGGATTCAGTAATTTTTCGTGTATTACATCATTTCCAGGTCTTCCAGGTGGTCGTCTTTCAACTGGTTCAGCTCTCGCAGTTGTAGGATATGGGAGTGGAAGCGGTTTAGAAGACGTGTCTCTTTTAAGCATTTGTAATAAGCGATGAAGAAGAGACGCTGGAATATTATTTCCTAGGTTAAAGCTCATGGCTTAAGTGCAGTTTTTAAACTACCGGCTTAAAAGCCCCCCCCCCAGCCTACCGCCACCTACCGTATATCGACTCCCTGGTCATCTATAGGTGAGTAAAGTATAGCAAAATACTCGCCAGAGCAAGACGAACATTTTGGTATACTTTACACACCTGTAGATGAACAGGGAGCCGAGATACAAAAGTTGGGTGGGGGGGGGGGGGGGGGATAAACTGCACTCTAACCAAAGCTCATAAACATCTTTCGATATGTCCACATTTACAAATACCTACCAATAAATGATGTGTGCTTCGCTTGTATGCCGGGCCAACTTGCCACCGGAAATAGTTGTAAATACCAAAGTATCGCAGCGTATCCGGGTCGACGTCGTTGAATTCGTACAGATTCTAGGCACATTTGAAGCATAGAATTACGACTCACCCTCATTGCCTCCAAGAATAACATCCTTTCCGATTCTTCCCTACCAACACGCAAAAGGGCTACGTTGTATCTTCCATCGGCAAATACGGTGTTACGATTCCTGAAACAGAAAAATGGGTCAATCGTTAAAAATCAAATTTACTTGCAAACAGCTCGTTGTCGCGTGGTCTTCACAAACATTAGATTGTCCATGCGAAGTTCACGCTTGAAGTAGTTGGTGTGAGTTCTAGGAGGATGAAGTTTCGCGCCAAAATATGCAACCAACTTGCTGAGGAAGTAGCTGTATTGGGAGCTGCTCGAAATGTATTCGGCTCGCCGTCTGTCCTTCTCGGTGAGCTCATTTTCATCGAGGCCCTGAAATTCGAGATTTTTACAGCTAGTAAGTTAGTAAATAAGTAATTAGTAAGTAATTTTACGCATCAAACAGCCGCTTTGAACTTGACGTACCCTCCCACTTCCTGGCAACATATACACATCCAGATGGTGCTCATCGTAGTAAATTTCGATCAACAGCGAATCGGCGGGTTCAGGCTGAAAGCCTTGTTTTTAACACAGTAATAACTTACCGTATCCCCCTCGTGCATCGCTACCAAAAAGCACAGCCTCGGGTACGAGGTATGGTAGTGGAGGAGCAGGGCGAATAGGTTGGGGCAGCTCTTGCGGCATAATAGACATCTCTCAGGGGAGGCTGCTGTTTGGGACATGAAGAGGTCACTGGGTTCTTTGTCTCTCTAAAAGACAAGATGTAAAAATACGTGTATTATACTTTTTTATAGCTGCAATTGTAGACGGCGTATTCGATTTCGGTCGGGAATCGTGTCGACATGACCAAACGGAGCCAATCACGCGAAGATGTAGCATCATAGCCTTCTGAAGTTGGATGCGGTTAAGAAAAATAGAGTGACATTTTCAAGCACTTTTTTATTTTTTTCATTTCGTTAAAACTTGAGTATAAAAACTGACCCATGCGTACGACTTTCTCGAGTCGACCCTCAGGGCTTGGACGGTCCGCCGGATCGAAATATTCAATGAAATCGGGTAGATTCGTCTAAAAAACCCACTCATTTTGTCAGCAGCTCTGCAGCGGTCTATCAAGTAGAATAAGCGTCTAACCAACCCAAAATTGCACAGCCAGCTCGTCCTTCCGCTGGTACCGATTTCGATTCTCGTCTACAGTATCCACTCTTCTACTATCTGCAATTTTTGAATGTTGAAACCGAAAGCCATAGTACCGTTTAAAGCACCATTTCCGGTCGATTCCCTACAGGATTGCCGGCCTTTCTTTCCGATACTTGTTCCGGTTTTGTTCAGTGGACAACTTGGCACGCAGCTTTTCGGGACGGCGTCTTCTCGAGCTGGCTCCTAGAGAATTTTCATTTGATTTTGAAGCAGCTTTACCCCGTATCCCAATTTGGCGTCGGATTCGATGAGCGACAACACGAGGTGAGCATCAGTTACCCGATCCTGAATTAATAGGTGAGTAAGAATGTTTTTGTGACGACGCGAAACTCTGTCGCTTTCCGTATCAACATACCACAGGCTTAGCCCGCAGCGACTCATAGATTTGATTATAGCGTGCCAAGCCGATCAGGTCAGCCGCTTCGGTGACCTCCTTCGCCAGTTCTGGTAATGTCTCCAGATAGATGGTGTAGCTCTTCAACGCGGCCGGCTCTTCCTCATCCTGCTCGTACAACGGCAAATACCCATAACGGCTTATCGAGCGAATAGTGTCTTCGACCTACAGATTGGCTTTTTAATCGTAATTTCATTCCCTACCTGAAAGAGCACCGCCGCAGACTTTAGATCCTCAAAGCGGAGCCCGGATGCGCCGAGCAGCAAATCGATACCGCAATTTTCAGGAAACACGTGGTTGTTGCCGAACGGGATCCCGTCTTCGATTCGCACCTGGTGAATCGGGGTTTTCACTAATTTTTCTAGCTTACCGGTATGGAATCGCCAATTTTGTCCTTGGAAGACACGACGAAACAGCTTACGTCCATGCTCCTAAAATTGTTAAGCAAATTCAGCGCTTTGCAGACATTCAGCAACGGAAACCAATTTTTTGTCGTTCCGCCTACACCTTTGATAATATTTTATGTTTTTATGGTGTGTCTGGAAGTTTTTGTTCTCTAGAAACTTATACACTATAGTTTTTACATAGTTTGCTGTGAGAATCCGAAATCTTTTACCTTTTTTGGTCATTTCGCATATATTTTTGGCCGAAAACTCACAATTTTCCGAAAATTATTATAATTGCTTTATGAGTCTGATAAATAAATCTGTGTACAAAACCTTATTCCTTGGTTTTTCCCGCGCTACCCCTCCCCCTGCTAACAGTACAGTACCAAAAATAAGCGCTAAAAGTTTGACACCCACGCGCTCGAAGGACCTGGGACGTGTAGATGTCGAAGTCGCAGGCCGAGGTGGTGGATTTCGATCCGGGGCCGTGGTGGAAACTTTCCTTTTGTTGCCTGAAATCACAAAGCGTATTTTTCCGGCTGATTTGTTTAGTTAACCACTGCTAAAGTATCTTCAAAGACTAAATTCTGTAAAAAACGTACAGCAAATTTTCTTCGGAAATGCGCCGCATAAAGTGGTGCTTCCCAGTCTCCATTCCTCAGCTCTGCCAAAGTACCCATTGAAAAATGATAGTCCAGTTGGTATTGTTGCGTCAACTAAAATTATGTATAGCTTTCGATATAATTTTTAGTAATGTTTGGATTAAGTCTTCGGTTTGTTGTATCACCCACCAATCTGTTCGTATTCCAGACCAAGCTCGGCTCGAGGTGTTTCTCAATTAACAGCCTCCCAATCTCACTAACTTTCTTCCCAGCTGCCATTTTTCGTTGTCGCTTTGACTATAGTAATTGATTAATTTTTCTGGTATAAACCTTACCCTTAAATGTTCAGCCCTATGGTGCAAAGCCCTCGGCGGTAATTCACGGGTAAAATCATAGTCGTCGGCAGCGGGATTGAGATAATCCCTGTGACTAAATCCTCTCATTAATTTCCGAATATTACTTTGTAGAAAAAAATTATTGACACTTACACAAAAGCTAGGTGGGTTCGCCGGAGAAAAATTGGCGAATATGAAGAGTTGTCGGCGAGCACTTTATAAAAGGCAAAAAATTTCTCAAAATAATTTTTAGGGGAATAAGCTTTGAATTACTTGTAAATTGCCCTGGCGGGTATATCTTTCGCTTCTTCGCTTTTCATCTTCGCTATCGGATTGGGCGGTAACGCCTTTTTGGGCGGGTCGCAGGCAGGTTGATCTAAAGAGGTTTTTAAATAGGTATTTTTACGTAAAAACAGCAGTTTAGGCTCAGGTTTAGGCTTAGACCCAGACTTATGTTAGTCTGTGGAGCTTAACTTAAGCTTAGACTTAGTAATAAGCCTAGGCTTACCCCTAGTCTTAGTCTTAGGCTTAGCTCCTTTAGTGGAAAAAAAAACATGAAAAGCACTATGAAACCTCTAAGCAGATGTTTTTTTAGTTAAATTATTTGCTAACTAACCGCCGTCTTCCTTTCTTGGCGATGCTTTTTTGTGAGTTAGCTGGCTCCACTTCCTCATCAGAATTCCCAGAAACCGAAGGGCTGTTCTGGAGTCGAAGACGCTTCGATTTCCGGCTACCCACCACTGGCTGGGACGCTAAAACATTACTATACGTTTTAACTTTTAACGACTAGTGGTTTTTCTCCCCAAAAACTCGTTAATTTTATGTGATTCTAACCTCGAGCCGGCTCGAAATCCTCGTCGTTGTCGGAAGATTCGACGACACCCCGTTTTGACATTACCCCTAGAAATTTTGGGTGGTTGTTATTGGCAAAATTAACATATTGTAAAGTTAAAAGACATGGATTAAAGCGCAATTATAAGCAACCAATTAGCGCATCAAAAGACCGTTCCCCCATTTACTGGGGATTCGAAATGGCGGGCACAAACTACGGAATGGAGCGCAAGATAGGTCACCCCTATGCAACCAATAGTGCCTCAAAACCAAGAGAGAATCGCGTTGCTTTGATCAAAACCAAGTTGGATGTATGTAATTTCAAAATATTTTAACCGTTATTTATTCAACCAAACAATTATTTTGATAAAAAAAATAAAAAATAATCAAAGAGCAGATTAACGAATATTTTTTCGTTGTTTTCTTTTTCACATCATCTGATATCAGCAAAAATTCAATTATTTCTTTCGATATTTATAGTGATCGCTGGGTGGATCCGGACTCAGGCTTGGGATCCAACTAAAATAGCAGTTAAGATTTAAGTGTTACCTCACCAATTGCCATCAAATTTCAGGAGCACCGTGACGTAGGCCATGCTATATTTGGCGTCTGGGTCGCTGAGCCGGCTTTTCGCCGAGATTCTAACGTAGCCATAGTGCTGGTTGTTTTGCTGGAAAAAATAATAGGTTTAGATAGATAGAATGAAATAGAATAGGATATAATATTGACATTCTTAAAAAGTAAAAAAGTAAGAAGCGCTTCCAGAGAAACTCAGCATAGCGCAAAACTTGGAATACCAACTACGCCCAATTTTCTTGTCGTTAAAACACACGATTGTCTTTTATATAGCAAGGAAACACCTATAGAACAGCGACAAACCTGCGAATAATATTTCAAGACGTGCCCAGCCTGCGAAAAGTCGATGTCAATCTTGTAGCTCTCATGCGGAAAGGCTTCGAAAGCCATCTTATAGTATGGACGGGGGTCTGGTTGATGCGGAAAATTGATCTTCACTCCGGATCCTCGAGGGTCCCACTCTTCAAAACGGATCAACATCGCCACGTCGGCGGAAGTGGAGACGAGCATTGTCAGGTGGTGTTCATCGTTGAAATTCAGGTCTGAAATGGTTATGCTTGGGTTAGGTTTAGGTCAGATTTAAGCCTAGGCTTAGAATTATGTATCGGACCAAGCTGGACCTCCTAACACCCGCTCTTACCTGTAATTTGAAGAAATCTTGGGCTCAAATAGCCCCGCTTCAACTCCTTTCGATAGGCTTCTGCTTGATAGTCGTAGGCTATTGGGGCTGGGACGAGCATTGGCTGAATTTGCGGGAATCCATCAAATGGAGTCATGTAGGCTAAAAATCATGCTCACATAAAATTTCTAATAATATAAAATTACCCGGTTGATGCCCATAACCAATTGGAACAATATTAACCGGCTGAGAGAACGGCGCCGGCTCTAAAACAATGTGTTCACATGCGACGAGGGTTTAGGTAACCTTTAAATTGGCCAAATTTCGGTGGCAAAAAATCCGGAAGGCACTTTTGTATCAGGTCTCGCTTGCTACTGGGGGTTTTTTCCGCATGGGTCGGGAATCCTTGTTGAAAGGCATCTAAATAAATCTAAGCCGATGCTAGGGCAAAAAGTACCTGTTCTTGAGCCGGTAGCGATGGGTGACGAGGGGATTTGAGGAGGAGGAGGAGGAAAAGGAGATGTATTCCTAAAACGCCTATTTTTGATGGCTCAACAACAGAGGATCATTTTCTAAATAGATATCTGCGATGCGAATCCGTAATGCCATTTTATCCTACCAAGGATTGTGTTGAGGTGGCGGGGTGTGAACCAGAATTTCGTCCGGTTTTGGCTCTTCGGGATCATTGATTTCTTGCTCATCTTCATCAGCATCGCTATCAAACGATACTTGCTCGACCCTCGGGCTGATTCGGACCCTCTTTTTCGCCTCATTGATGACGATTTTTGCCTTGTCTGGTCCATGGAGCCGCATCGCCTTCAGATCTTTCTCAACCTTTTCAGAGAACTCCAAGAGTTTCTCGATTGAGTATTCTAAAAGTTATAGTATGGAACGGTGTAGCTGTACAAACTGATACCTTGAGGGATATTTGTAGCAGATCCATTCGTAATATTTGCGCTGTAAGATTCTACCGGTAGAAGTCCATGTTTTTTGCCAAAGCGAAACTAAATCAGGTTCAAATTCTGCTACGCTATTTCTACGGTATATATGCGTATTTTTAAGGCGTCGAAAAATAACAACTCACGTAGTCTCTTGTCCCTGCTAATTGGCCTAAATATCGTTCGGCCTTCTTCATGCCTTCCAAAGCTTTGTTCATGTGAAGCAAAGCATCATTATCAGAGGCTTGGTCCAAAGCAGCATATTGCTTTCCAAGCGTCTAGACGATCAAAACTTCAAAATATTCCCAAGAACAATTAACCTCTTTATATAACCCAAATGCTTTTTCGATCTCATTCAAATAGACCGTGGTGCGTCCCATGAAAATATCCCTGAGCTTCTCGCTTTTTTGCAGAACAATATTCACCTAAATGGATATTCCATTTGGTATAGTATGTACCAAAGTACGACGCGCAGTTCTGTGATGGTCATCATGGGTTCTACCACATTCTTGACACCACAACTTTGTCAATAGCTAAATCGTAGGTATTTAATTATAGAAATTTAATGTACTTTCTCCACGCCCAGATCATCCCCATCTGAGGCGCAAATGAACAGCTTTGTAAGCTCGAACGGTTTATGGCAATTGCAACAGTCGTAATGGGTATGGATTGTAGTCATGTTCTCTGAAGAAAAATGGCTAAGAATTTTTGAGAGCGCGGCCCACCTGACTATCCGTTTAACATGAATTGTTTCGAAATCGAGTGGAAAGCTCTGGGGGGGCTAGACCGAGGAATGGCTTGCAGGGAATATTTGGGGGAGGGTCAGCCGGGCAGGCAAGTCCTTATCAGTCATACACACTTTTTATGAATCATGTCAATGGCGGCAAAGCTTGGGTTTGTTCTTCTTGCCCGAGTTATTTTCGAAAAACCAACGAACGGATGATAAAATTAGACGGATGCATAACAAGCGACAAAAGAGTTTGGTTATTATCAAAAAGACGGGCCAGTATTTTGTAGGCCAATAGTTTGCAGTTTCGGGTAGGCAAAGGGCAAGCGTGCGGTTAGCTTTGATACGTATGGATAGCCAAAGAACAGTTCTAATTGTAAGTTGGGCATTTGCGTACATGGAGTGGTTTCTACATGATCGTGGAATTTTGCAACGTGAGGAGTGAGCTCATTCGATAGAGCTTCAAAAGTTCTTCGAGACCAAGCTTCTCAAAGTTCGCATTTTGTTAAGCGGGGGCCAAAAATGCGCAAAATCGGCCCCTTTGGAGCAAATTTTCATGGAAACCGTAGCAAAACGTTATTCGTTGGCATTTTTAGGGGCCTCTACAGCTGAAATTGTGCGTCAAAATGTACTGCAGCTCAGCAATTTCCGATTCCGGATTTTGAAACCTCTAAAAACGCTTCGACTCGGGCTTAGGAGTGTCCCCATTGTAAGCGTCCTATACCATCGGCATCCGACCTGAGATTCCTTTTGCGGTTGATATACTTTTTCCGTTGGTTCCTTGCGCCTCTTAACTCCTATTTTGCATCCCTACACCTCAAGATTTGTGCCGAATATCCACATCCCCGGGTGCCGATTGGAATGTGGTGCGTGGGGGGAGGAGGGGATTTGCGACTGGGTGCTGGAGTCGAGTTGAATCGGAAGCGGGGAGGAGAGCTTTGTAAGGGGATCCGCATGGGAAGCAAATGTGCTGCCGACGGGCTTTCTGCCCGAACCGACCGACTATGCCCATTTCGTTCCGACAAACAACGCTTTGCCGCTCACTAAAATGGGCAGTCTTTCGGTGGGAGAGTGCTCACTAGGCCGTTACGGTGGCCGGCACGTCATTAGCGTGTGCCCTGGAACCTAGAGCCTATTCCTGACGTTGGCCGTCATTCTAAGAGTCTTCCGCATTTGTGTGCTCTTAAAAAATTTTCTTGACTTGTATCTATTGACACATCGTATCACTAGAATCTATGTGAAAACTAGGTGGTACTGTAGCAGGGGGATTCTTCGCGGGGAGAAAACTAATTGTTCCAAGCAATCATGTCCTATAGTTGAGAACAAACCATTTTCATGACATTTAACGCAGCCTTTAGATATCTAAACTCATAGCAAGCTTATGAAAATTTTAAACTCTGTGGCCAAAATGTAGGAAAAAGACCAAAAATTTTGAATTTCCAAAAAATGTTAAATTATTTTTGTAGCCTGCTAGCAATCAAAAACAACTAAAACTTCATGAAAATACGCTATTTATTATTAGCGTTAGGTTAACAAACAAAACGGTTTTTTCCCAGCCACAAAATCCCCCTGTTAACGATCCAGTACCAACTATTTTCGTGTTTCATGCAACGTGCCAGTAAGACCTCCCATTTCCCGGGCGTTTCTTCAGAGGTTTTTTCTGTCCCGCCCGCACATGATATCCAGAAATCTGGGGTCCAAGTTGCCGCAGGCGGGGTCCGCAACCTCGTGCGCAAATATGAACTCATCCCGGCACCAATATATTTCGTGGATCGCCAAAATGCGCCACCGCCTGCTTCACAAGTAACCCGACATTTTGCAACAAGGTGTCCGGGGTGATATTTTGCTCTGAGGATCGGTGGATTTGAAACCGGAACTACACATTGTTTTGAGTCTGTGCTGTTTTACTGGTTTTTATTTGGACCTAAGCCAAGCCTGGGCCTAAACCGAGACCAAAGCCCAAGAACTAAGCCCAAGCCTAAGCCTAAGCGGTCAAGTCAATCTCCAAGGAAGACTTATATCTGTGCACATTTTTACCAAATTATACCTGCCCCCTAGTCTTTGGCCTCAAGCCAACCCAGCAATCACCCCTTCCCCAATTTCCCTAACTGCTCCACTCCGGGCTGCAAGCCACTTTGTTCAATTGTCGGCTGCCCCCGGGCCCGCCACCGCTAAATTTGGAGGCGCCCAGGCCGGATGTTCGGTCATTTTTGAAGGTTTTCGGTGGCGAGCTTCCGAATTGACGTCGTGTTTGGTGGTCGGGGCAGCGACGACCGTACTCCTACGTAGCATTTAACGATTATGACATGAGAAGTACTTCATTATTTTAAACTTCCGAGACTCGGATTTTTTTGAAATCTTGGTTGGCTTCTTCTCGTGTGCATTAAGAGACGATCTAACGGTTATTACATCTCATGTACTTCATTATGTCAAACCTCTAACAAACAAATTTGAAAAAATAAACGTCATATATAAAAATTGTTTGAAAAATAGTAACAATATTTTTCTGGAATCGCAGCTCGAAGCGTAAAGGAATTTCTGTAAATTTATTGTCATCTCACAACCTTGAAAAATATTAGTAAATGAGCACATTCGCAAGAGCATGTCTTTCTGAACTTCCTAGCCTGCCTGGACTTTTAAATCTCATGCCCGAATTTCCCGAATTTGGCGCCAAAAAAATTGCACTGTAGCTTCGTAAATTTGAAGAACAGCTTAAAATTCTACAAAACATGGGCTTGGTCCCATTTCGAATCTCACCTTTACTTCTTACCAAGCTTTTCCTGTTTGCCTGTAGGATTGCTAACGGAGGAAATATTATCAACAAACGAGTGGGTTTTAACCAACATTTCCGCTTTTGATTCAAACAGCTTGAGCAATACTCGAAGGGTCCGATCTTTGGCCCCATCTCCTTTCCAGATAGACACCATCAACGCCCCCCCCCCCCATTTCCTTTGTCAATTTTAATGTTGTCGCCCGGAAAAGCCGAGTCATGGGGGAAAGAAGCCCGAAAGTTTTTCCCCCAGGCCCCATGCTCCTCCACGACGAGCACCAGATGAAAATGAGGATTTAGGGGCTGGAAAAAGGGGAGATGAAGAAGCCGCTGGGAGCCGAAAAGGGCCCCTACGGCTTTTGATTAGGATGCGGGGGCAAATATGGGGGCCACAGACGCACAAACACGCATACACCATCTTGGTGGGCAAAAGTTGCCACTAGAGTTTAACTGGCATTGCTCGTGTTGTGGCTCGAATTGCGGGCTGGATCAGCTATTGGTGCTTACTATCTGTAGGTCTACAGTCTCGAATTCGGGCCGCGATTGGAGCGTCTTCAAGCAGTTCAGCAGCACCTGCTAGGTGGCTGTAAAAATCAGACCAAATTCCTGTATTCCGTCTAATTGCAACATTCTATAAGCCTGGCTGGCCTTCAGCTGTTTCGTGCTTACTATCACTTCGTCGACAATCCAAATTCGCAACGCGATTCAAGCCTCTTCAAGGAGTTCAGCACACTATTAGGCGGCTGTAAAAATCAGACCAAATTCCCATATTCCGCCTACTTACCCACTACAGCATTCGTAACGCCTTGCCGGGCTTCAGCTGTCTCCAACCGAGCGCTGTGTGGTCACCGGGATTTCAGCCCCCCATTTCCCGTCACATTTCCTGCAAAATACGAGGAGGTGAAAGAAGGCTCTGTGTGTAGCCCCCCCCACCAGCATCCACCCCCCATCCATTGACAATTCGCGTTTGCGGGTGGAGAAAAGGTCGTTCGGAAGGCGGAGGGGAACGACTACACATAATTCCGAGCGCTAAGAATGTTGTTCTCCACGATACGCGGCACGGCCGAGCCGTTCAGGTGAGAAGGGGTTGTAGGGAGAGTAGGTTTGAAGCTGATTGAAGGTTTGACGTTGGATGGTTTCTATCATAATTTTGAAAAAGAGAATATCGAAATTACATCGATATTGTGATTTTCGGCATCATAACATGCCTGCGTAAAGCTTCTTATAAAATCTAAATCATGATTTTCGGCTTTTGAAAGCAGCCCGTGTTGGCTATGCTGCTATTTTTGTAATCACAATCACCCATTGCCATGCCTGGCTCTACGTCTAAGCACAATATAAGCCTAATGCTACGCCCATGCCCAAGCCAAGCGTAAGCCAAAACCTAAGCTCAAGCAAAGTCTAAGCCTAGGTACAAGCATATGCCTGAGTCACACCTTTCCGAACCCTAAAAATTCAAATTCATACATCCCCCCTGCCCTCCCCCCCCCCAAACCAAACCAGTCCCAGCTCAAGTATCTTATTTTGACCTAACCCCTCGAGAAGACACAACACTTTCTGTGGCCCTTGAACCCTCGCTTTTGTAGGGGCGAGCGGAAACAAGTGGTTTCAAGCGCCTATTTTTTGGCTGCAAAAAATTTGCCTGACGTGACACCTAGAAACCTTTCCATATGTCAACAAGATGTGGCCGCTTTGGGAGGCTGGCGAACGGCCATAAACCCGGATTTTGCGGGTGGGTCCGTCCCGCCGATGGGCTTCTTGTGCTCCACCGAATTTGGTCCAAACACCCCCTTTACGCTCAAAAATACCCCCCGGAGATCCGTTGCAGAGCGCCAGAATATAGATGCTTGTCTGTCGGTTTGTTCGTCTGTCTTTCTCTCTCGATGTGTGGGAAGCGGGGGGGCCGGGGGGGTCGATCTGCGTGCGCAAATATTTGGTCCATTTCTTCTTCTTCAGCGCCCCTTTAAAAAAGGGGCCGTTTCGCGCGCGCACTGACAGGTTGACACGGTTTTGCGATCGAACATTGGCATAGGGCCAGCGCTGCGTTGAATCGCGGATCTGAGGTGGTGTTTGATCGGAACTTGAGCCCTCAGTTCAATGGCCAACGGCTCGGAGAGCTCCTAATGGTTTAGCTAAGGCAACGTTGTGCTTGGAAATCGGCGGTTCTTCTAAGAAATTAAACACTCACGAATTATTTTACTCTCTTTCTCTCTCAATCTTTCTTCTCTTGGTTTTCTATTGAGCTCCCTCACGAACTCGTTCTCTCTCACTCTCTCGCTCTCTCTCTCATGGCCACACTCTCCTTCTCACCCAATCTCTTTCTAGCTATCCATTACACTCTCCCACTCACTCTGCTAGTTATCTTTCCCTCGCTCGTTCTCTCTCTCTCTCTCTGGATCCAGCTCTCTATCCACCACCCCTTCTCCCCCATTTAATCTGGTTGATCATTTAGAGATTGAGTCACCAGATTCTACCCTCAATTCGTCACCTAGAATTTCTTTTTGAAGATGCAAACTCTGCCCCGTATATTTACCGTTCATTGTCTCATCTCCCTCAAAAAAGGCGTCAACTATTCGAGAGATTCCACTTCGGCGGGTCTCACTATTTTAAGTGCACTCCCTACGCAGGGGCAAACATGAAAAACGCCTGATCGCCATCTCCCCCCAAATGTTTATCTTTCGGCGCATCATCTTTTTTGTAGGGGCAGAGAGTGACCGTTGTTTATATCAAGTTGGATAATAAGTTCCGTCACAATTTTTTGAAATCGCTCGTTAAAATCGCAGATGTTTCCAATTCTGGAGTATGAGGTATGGTTTGATAGGTCTCACAACACTCTATTCTGGGAGGACCCTCAGTTTACGCAAAAATTGAGGGACGTCGAGATACAGGCCCGAGAAGTTTTTCGCAAAATTACGCAAAAGCGTGTTAGCGAGTTATCTCTGCATAGAGCAATTTGCATGCGATACCTTTAACACCAATCGATGGCTTTCGAGGAGTAGATAGCGATAGATGTTGATATCATCAAAATTGGACACTGGATGGCCGAGATACGACCCCTTGAAATTTGGCCCATTTCTTAGAACTTTTCCCAAAATCCCATACATTTGATAGCCCGCAGCCAAAACTGACCGCTTGATTTTCAAAAGAACCGAGCGCATTTTGACCAAATGTATGGGATTTAGGGAAAAGTTCTAAGAAATGGGCCAAATTTCAAGGGGTCGTATCTCGGCCATCCAGTGTCCAATTTTGATGATCTCAACATCTATCGATATCTACTCCTCGAAAGCTATCGATTGGCGTTAGAGGTATCGCATGCAAATTGCTCTATGCAGAGATAGCTTGCAAAATAGGTTTGGTACGTTAGAGCTCGAGGAGACCTATCAAACCATATATCACACTATTAATTTGGGC
Source organism: Mesorhabditis spiculigera (assembly GCA_958295435.1). NCBI lineage: Eukaryota > Metazoa > Nematoda > Chromadorea > Rhabditida > Rhabditidae > Mesorhabditis > Mesorhabditis spiculigera. The sequence continues at coordinate 157,144 of CATQJA010001066.1, read as the reverse complement.
ACGTCTGCAGCTTTAACAAGCGATTCCAAAAAATTGTGACAGAACTTATTATCCAACCTGATACTATAAAAAGGTTCGGGCCGCGCTTTATTTCAGTTTTATTAAGGTTTTTGGACTGGGAAGTACCAAAATCGACCCCGCTATCAGCTAGGTGTCGACAGGTACCACGGTCCCGTACCCCCTATTTCAGATAATAATAAGTGCTTTATAAATTATTTATTTAAAATTTCTACACACTTTAAACTATCCAACTTTGTTTAGGTCGATGCCCCATGAGTCGGCATGGGTGTCGGTGGCCTACGTGACGCTTGGCTTCTTCGGGTTCGTCTGCAATTGCCTGGTAGTAGCGATGATACTCAGCGTTTCGGTATGATAGTAACCTTAAATGATCTAATTCATATGTATTCAGGCTTACCGAAAGTCCGCCTACCTCTTAATGGCAAATATTGCGGTGGCTGACGCGGTACAGTCTCTGATTGTTGGTTGTTATACGGGATATGTGCTCGTCGCCCACGCCATCACCCAGCAGCACACTCAGCTATTTGGTATGCTATTTTTGGTGGAGTGTCAAGAGCTCAGGATCCCGACTAAGGTTTATTTGACCCCAGCCCGGTGGCTTAATTTTTTATGCGAAATTTCGATACTTTCGCTATTTTTCGATATTTCAGGCGTCCCATGGTGTCGAAACTAAATTGTTTAATTTTGAATTTCAGGGCAAAAGCTCAATTTCAGCCTAAAGCAATGCAAGACAAAGGGGTTATGGCAAAAACAAGCAACATGAGATAACCTGTCATGCACTAATTTAATTTGCTAAAATTTTCAATATATATTTTTTCGCGAAAAGTAAATTAAGCAAACTCTTTCAGAAACTCTGACTGCTGATTTCCGTTTAGGGGCCACCGCCAATTCAACAATAATTAACGAAGACGAGGCTGCTGTTAAAAATCAGCTGGTAAGCCTTATTTCATGAATGCGTTCTCCACCGTAGTGCTACTTTTTACACGCCGTTTAGGTATGCGTGTTGACCATCACCGCCTGGTTTGTGATGATCTACACATACGCGGTGCTAGGGATCAATCGATGTGTTTCGACGTGTTTTTACAAGGTATCGTATTTATTCTCAATCGTCAAAGCTAACAATAATATAGACAAAACTCCGGAAGTTTAATCGACTCCGCTGTACACAGTACATGATCGTTGGCGTGTGGGCGATCAGCATTATTGGAGGTAATTTGAAACTCGTCATTTTTGAGTGAGCATCAGGTGTTGCTGCATCCTTTCCCGAGCCAATCATCGTCGTGCAGATCCACATCTGGACGATGCGGTTTATTAATTTTAACGCACGATCTCAGGTGGGATATCAAGATAGACTGACTATCGTAAAGTGGAACGTCAAAAATGTCGAAATTCAACATTGTCAGAATTTCCAAGTGTCGGAATTTCACAATGGCAAAATTTCAGTATATCGCCATCTTGTGCATAGGATTTGGGGTTTTTTTTGGGAAATTTACTTACGTAAATGTTGACATTATGAATTTTGAAATTTTGAAAATAACCCATTAACAAAATTTTGCGCCGGTAGCAACGCTTCAGAATTGCTTAAAATGTCATATTTCTAGGCCTTCATCCTTTTCAACATTATCGTCAACGCCGCATCAATCTGTCTCCAATGGGTGTGCTCCATTTTCGTACTGTCGACGGTGCGAACAATCTCCAAGCGTATCTCTAACCACGCCATCAGTAGTGCGAAAATTCGGCGATCCCAGAAGCAGGTACGAAACGCTCCATTTGCCGTTAGATCGGGCATGCATTCTCAAAAGCCATAGCGATGGTATTATTGATTTGTAATAATAATAATTTATTTGGTATCAGCAGGTTCGCCTGTCATTCCAATTCTTCTACCCATCCGTCGTGTGCACATTGTCTTCCATCATGTTCTTCTCTATGCCCCTCTATGCTCATCTGATGACCAGATGGCATTTCCTCATCTCTCATCTCGTAAGTCCCCCTTAATCCAATTTTAATTAAGGGTATGAAAATAGGATGTTCCTCTCCTAAAACACCCTTAAATTCTCGAACTTTAGGTGTGGCTGGCCAACCATCTGTGTAATCCCTTAATCTATGCTTATTTCAACGGCCGGATGCGGGAGACGCTAGCGTTGTGGCTACGGTAAACAGGATGCAAAATACAAGGGAGACCCGCTTTAGATGTGAAAGGGACAATGGGAATAGTATCGCTGAGAAGGGGAAGAATATCACGACGTTTGGCCAGAGTTGCATGACGGAGGGGCGGAAGAGCACGAAGGTATCACTACCTACGATTTGCAGATTGAAGTCTTTAGGACCAAACAACAACCCTCCTCAACTCATCAGCCGTCAAAAAGTTTAGCCTTCCCTCGCTGCGAATTCATCATGTTCCAAGGTGAGCATACAGGCCGAAGGACCAAATTTCGTGCATCCCGGAAATGACAAAATTCGCCTATCTACGCAACACTAGCCTGAGTTTTTGTTTGTTTTGTCAGGGCGAGGCCCGGCCTGATTGGCTTTAGCCTTTGGCCACCAGGGGATTTCTATAGGATCGTTGGAAAACTGGTAGAAATATTCTAAGCTCAAGCCTAAGCCTAAGCTCATACTTAACCTAAGTCTGAACATAAGCCCAAACCCAAGCCCAAGCCGAAATCCAAGCCCAAATCTAAACCGGGTCTAAATATCAGCTTACGACTACGTCTAGTACAGATAAGCCAGAGCCTAAGCCTAAGCTAAACCTAAGCTACCCGAAAACCAAGCAAGGATACATAAGTCTGACAATAAGAGTTTTATAGAGCGCCTCGTGGAAGCCAGCCATCTTGCGATATGGCAGTTTGCACGGCCCCACTCCCTATTGTTGAAGAAGTCCAAGAAGCCGGCCGGAAGCTGACTTTCTAACCCTAATGTTACCCAACGATTCGATTAAAAATATCCACTTATGTTAGTCACATTTTTCTCGTAACTGTCGAGTCACTTCTACTTGATGATCTGCCGCTTCTGCCCCACGATTCCTGTACATACAAACTGATCTCGTTCCCATCCAAATCCTCTCCGGCCATCCCTTGCCATGACGTGATCTCTTTTCTCGGTGTTTACCTACGGATAATGCTCGAATAAACCACTCTTTATTTGCACGCAGCGCTCACGGATCGGGTGAATTCTGAAAATATTATGCAGCGAACGCGAAAACTCGGGCTCTAAAAGCAACAAACACGAATGAGCAACGGGGTGATGACGGATACACGTAAACGAATGGGTATCGAAATTTCGAGAACGGCATTTACAAGAAATATAACAGGCTTAATAGGAAAATCGGGAGGAAAATTGTTCTTGTTGAGTCGCCGCTGATGATACAGTGGGGAAGGTAGACGTGCACTGGCCGGCCGATTGCCTGCAATTTATTTTTGACGATTTGGTATCATAATATTGGAAATTCATGATGCCGGAACTTCGCACTGCCGAAATTTCATAATGCTGACATTTCAGTATGTCAAAATCCCCTGCATTGGATTTCGGGTTTTTCTGGAAATTTGCTTATGAGAATTTCGAAATTTTGACCTCATGAAATTTCCACATTTTTAAATCAACCCGTTTTTGACCTTAGTAGGTTTTCCCGGTAATGCCGACAATGCCGACAGACGAAAAGTAGTCGCTCGGTATCTCCCAACGGTATTTGTCGAAGAAGTGCTTTTCAGTTTTCTTGAATTTTTAATAGCGTCATGTTGGCTGCCATAAACCTTGCTTTTTCCTCGTTTTAGCTGTCGATATTTTGAATATAGGCCCTTCGGCTAGAAATCGACTTTTCCCAACCTCTAATACGTGTCCATAAGCCACGGGACCACAAAGGCCCTCAATGCTCGGCCGGATGCAGTCGGTGTACGTCTGCAGGGCGCTGAAAAAAGGGAACGAATTTTAGGTATTTAGGGGGGGGTGAGACTCACAAGCAGGCCCCTGCGCCCATCGTGTATTCGTTGTACATTGTCTCTTGGCGGGTTGCCAGCTGGAAATAGCGGGTTGTTTTTTTAAAGATTAGGTTTAGAATTTAGGTTTATCTCCTTCGCTCTCTCTCTCTCTTTCTCTCTCTCTCTCTCTCTCTCTCTGACGTACCTTAATAAAAGACTGTTCACAAGCGGACAAATCGTCAGAAGACGCGACGCGTATGTAGCAGGACCAATTTGTGATCATATCTAAAAAAGCAGTGACAATTTAGCATTAGTAAGCTACCTTCGTATGCCAAACCACAGACATATTCCAAAGCAGCGTCCACTACCGCCACCTTCGACTTAATTGGCTCCATCGAATAGCATAGATGCTTCACTGTAGGTGAAGCCAGACATTTGTTATATCGATTATAAGCTCTGAATTCACGATGCAAAACCAAGGTAATATCGACGACTCACTCGCACATCTGGATGAAATACGTCTGGCTCCGAGACTTCAGCTCGCCCACCGTCAGCTTTTGAGAGCCCGACTGCGAGAAGACACCCATTTTCTCGAGCTCGTGCCCGCAACTTGAAACGGGTTTTGAAAAATGAATTTGTTGACTTGCCTCCAAATCTTGTCTTCAGCCGCAGCGTCACATTTTGTCGCAAAGAGCTGCGAGCCGTGGACCAGCTCATTGGCCGTGGTTGCCGCCGATGCGAGGGCTAAAGTAAGTAATTGGTTCAGGTCTAGGCTTAAGCTTAGGCTTCGATTTAATCTCAGACTTCGATTTAGGTTTGGCTTAAGTTTAGACTTCGAATAAAGGGGCTGTTGGACAAGATCGAGATGGTAAAGCTATGCGTGAAATCATTCGAACAACCAACAGCAAAACTATAAGCCTGGCCTACACCTAAAAAAGCAATGCATAGCTTTAGAGGTATCGAAAATACCGAAACTTACAAAATACAGCAAAAATGGGCAGCATTCGGCGTGAGGGCTTCTGCTTACGGAACTAACGAACGGACCACCCGCACCAAACAAAATCCCCTAGATGACAGGTTGATAGGCCCGCGGGCGGTGAAAGCTGATCAAGAGGCTGAAGGGCCGGTTTGGGTGAGCCTATAAAGTGTGATTTTAAGAAAGTAAATACCAAATGTAATTCAGGGGAGTGACGTATTTCCGATTCCAAAACTTTCTTCAGGTCGAGTATGCATCAGTTCATTAACGCTTAAAAACCACGTTTAATCGAACACGCTAGTTATTTAGCACTTGCGAAATTGGAATCACAGCGCTGATTTTTAGACTCCAGACTAACCGGTTAAAAACCTTTTGCTTCTTAACCGGCCAAAATAAAGATAATCTCCGAGATAAAAAACATGGCAAGAGTTCATTTTTTCAAGATTCAAGGTAAGATTTCAAAACCTCATAACTATGATATGTTATATGTTGCAGGTCCGTCTTTTTAAAGAGCAAAAAGCATAAAACGGCAAATCCGAACGACCGCATTTAGGTGGTCGCGTTCCCCGGTGGGCCCCCTAGAATCGGAATGGCCATCGTGGCGGGCGATGAAAGCCGAGAAGTGCATTAGCGTGGGTCCGCGATTTGTTCACGGGTTGTTTCCCAGCCAGCAAATGTGCTGCGTGCAGTCATCGCCCTTCCCGCCCAAGACCATCTCCAGAAATTTCACCCGGCTCCGCCAATTTGAGGCCCGGGAAGAGTGTAGTTATTTTCTTACATTTGCAAAACGTTCAAAAAAATCGAATAGACCGTTAGAAGCAGCACTTTTTACGAGATTCCACCGAATAAATAATTCTCCAAAACATACCCAAAATAAGACGAGGTTTTTCAAGTTTAGCACGCAAAAAAAGTGTGGCACCAGCCGCGGGTGCCTGGCCATCAGCGACGGCACTTCCGGCAATTATCGGCCGGGCCAAACGCGCGCCGATTTTTGCGTTTGCTATGTGTATTTCTGTATTTAATGTGTCTTGCGAGGTCTCGATTGATAGAGTAAAAATTTATAACGATCTTCTGAATTTTGGGGAAATTTGAGCGGGGATTCTGGTGGTCGAAATTCGAGCCATATGATCCCTCACGCAAATCTTCCACTCATTCCAATAACCATTTGGGGGGAGAGCCAGAGAAAATCAACGAAAAACAAAAAGTTTCTTAACCAAAAAAGGAACGGAGAGCCCGATATGAAAAAGAGGGAAGGTTATAACGAGAGTGGGGGGAAGGGGAGTTTGTAGCGTGGGGGGAGGAGAACTAGCAAGAAGCGAAAGCGGAAGGCCAACTGCCAATTCCTACGCCATAGCTGACAAACAACAATTTTTTTCTGGTTTTTTACGTGTTACTACTAATGACGGAGAGGAGGGAGGGGGGAAGGCATGTGCGATACGTGCAAGACGGCAGCGGCGGATTTGGGGAATCGTTTTGGATCGGATACCTTACCAAAATTTGCAAATGGAGAAACATCAAAGTTGGCCCGAGATTGTTAAGATAATTTTAGTATAATCGCCCTTATTACCAAGTTATGGCTGTTTAAAGTCTAGAAGCAGGCGGTTAAGCCGTTTTTATAGTTGAAATTACTATAACTGTAAATATAGGGTTAGTAAGCTAGAACTAAGCACAGCATCGAGCCTTTTTGATGATCTACCAATTGCCAAGTATCCAGAAAGGTATCGCCCACCCCAAATTCATCCCCATTCAAAAGACAGAGACATGCCAATAAATACATGTACCGGAAGTGGAGGGGGAGGGAGGGAGGGAAGAGTGTGAATACAGTCAAGGGTACGCAACAATTGAATACACCTATGGGTGTTTCCATCAGACCCGTTCCTTGCCCCCCTTCATTCCGCCGTTCATCTGGTTCCACACCTTCGACTTTGGCACCCGCTGCATCTGAATTATTCCCGAGGTATGGATGCAAAAAATACAGCGCACCTTGCTGGGGTCGGCCTGCTTCGCCAGTCCCAGATTCATCAACAGCCAGTCGAGTCGCATTGGCACCTGTAAAAGTAAGTATTGCGCGTTAAATTGAAACGAAAGAGAAAAACTGGTAATTCCTTACTTTACCCACCCCACCCCGCCCCCCTCCCGAAGGTCCCAAGGTCTCGATATCTTCGCTAGTTTTCGGCGTGCGTTCGATAGAGCGTCAAATAAAACATTAAGAATTATATTTTCAGATGGGAAGCTTGTAATTTAAAAAATTTACAGCAAAAACCTTCGAAAAATTTGGGACCTTGCCGCTAGAGGGGTTAAAGTAAAATCTAGGCGAAGAACTAACCTTGTCCTTTCCATCCGGAATTGTCAATTCAACGAACGGCATTCTGTCATCGACGTGGTAGCCAACAATGTGAGCCTCCACAATCTGGAGTCAATTGGCGATTTTGCAACCTTAGAAACCATACCTTATTACTGACAGCCTCCTGCATGATCTCGCACGCCTCTTTCGACCAGTTCCAACTGCCTGAATCACCAGAAAATTAGTTGTTTTGTGATATATAACTAAAAACTCAATTAACTACCGATAGGAAAATTATAGAAGTACCCGATAATCCAATTCGAAACCAAAAACAATACCGTATACCGTATGCCCAAGGGGGGAAACTACAGACTCTAGAACCAAGACACAAACTACGAGCGCAAACTTACGAAAAGCATTGCGGCCGGCTAAATTAAGATTTTTTCGTTTTGGAAAATGGATTTGGCTCACCATCGACGGGCTGGACATGTGCCAAGTAGCACTCGACAGCCTGGAAGGGCAGGGCCATCAGATCGGTGCGGATCTGCTTCAGATTTTCCCGTTTTACACGAGTGTACCCGCCATGGTCGACAAAACGGACGAGAAGCTGAAAAATGAAATAGCGTGCGTGAGAAAGGGAGAGAGAGAGAGAGAGAGAGAGAGAGAGAGCAAGGGAGAGAGATAGGAAGAGTGAAGGAGTAAGGGTGAGAGAGTGAGAGAGAGCCAATGAGTGAGAGAGAGAGAGAGCGATAAATGATACCTCATCCGTGTCCTCGTAATAATTGACGGTCAATGCCCGGAACCATGCCTGAAGCACCGGCGCCGCACACAACACCCCGGCTTAAAAGTCTTATAAAACGAGGAACGGTAATTTGCTCACAATTCACTTGCTCCTTCGGGACAGACGGGATGTCAGCCTCTCGAGTGTAGATCTGGAGCATGTAGCGGTCGAGGAGGGCCATCGAATTGTAGGACGGGTGGGTGGGTTGTTGGACGAAAAAGTGGCCCGGGTCAACGATGGCAGAGACTGTTACTTCTGTTGGCACGCATTCCGGGAGGGTGAGCTAAAAGAGGTGTTCTTTTTTCCTTCCAGCAAACTAACCCAAGTCGGGTGAAGAATCTGATCAGCCAGATGCTGGGTGATAGGTGGTAACGGGAGCACGGGCTGCAGATTCAACTCCGGAAAGCGCTCGGCCGGGAATCGATGGCGAAGCATGCAGAGGCACTTGTTGATCTGTTCCCGCTTGCCCCGCACTTGGCAAATCTGATAGGTGTCCACCTTGTCCGGGGAATGGTGGGGCCGAATCTCGAGGACGACACCGGTGCGGGTGCTCAGCTCCTGGATTTGGATATAGCGTGAAAATACGGGTCGAAAATTACCTTAATCGTCTTTCCCCCAACGCCAATCACCAGTCCGACGTAGCTGTTATGGATCTCGAACTCGTATTGTGGCACAATCTCGCCGAAGACATTCTGCAACAACGGGGGTCCGGTGGCACGGCCGCTATCGACAGATGCCTGCTAGGAAATGGATTATTGGACGGTGGGAAGCCACTTACGTCTGAATCCGGCGTCTGTTGGCCATTCCGATGGACGTGGTCAACAAGGTCGTCTTCCTTTTCCATCTGTAAATCATTAAATTAGAGGTATAATGAAAAGTTATCTACCTCTTCACTCCAGGAGAACGTGTTCGGGTCCTTTTGGTCGAGGACCAGCTCCAACTCCAGCGGTGTGACGGTGCTATCCGAAGAGGTCGGGAGGCTCTCGTAGATCTCTTGCACCTTGCGCTCCACCACCTCCTCCTTGATGTATTCGTTTTCCTAGGCTCGTTTCTTACCGAACGCGATCGGCGACGTACCTTATTTTCCGCAGATTCCGGGATTTTCGGGAATTCTGCGCGATAGGAGCTTTGGCGGGAGCGTGAAGTCGCATCCTTCGGACGGGTATCAGGGAGGGAAACTGGCGTGTCAACGACGGTCGCTTCGGCAAGGGGAGTTGGGGTAGCGGTCTCGGGCTTTTCAAAGGCCACGCTTCGCACAGATCGTTGCGAGTCTTTCTTAAGTATGAGTTTTGTTAGGGTTAATTTTCCGAGCATACCCTAAGCCGCGAGGAATTCTGATGGTCGTCCTGAATTTGCGAAGGTACGTCTACCGCCAGTTTTGTCTGAAGAGGATAGTTTTAGGTTGGTGACATAACAACGGTCATTGTTTGGCTGATGGCCCTAGACGCAGGATTAGGATTAGGCTTAGGCTTAAGCTTTGGATTGGGCTTCGCTCAAGCTTCGGTAGCCTAGCTCTAGCCTTTGACTTAGACTTAGGCTTAAGTGGCTTAACCTACTTCAAAACAAAAAGCTAAAAATTACTCTACCATTTCGATCTTGTCCATCAGCACGTTCATACCGCCAAAAAGTGCCAAGACGTCGTTCACGATGTTCGTGCGAATCCCTTCCCGATCCGAATCCAGCGTTGAGCTGTTGTTTTCTTCCTAAAACTCCCTCGAATTATAAGAAGATCTGCACAAAACGCACCAAAATTGAGTAGACGTTCTCCTCGATGGCGCTGTACAGGAATTGATCGTAATTCTCCCCGTACCGCTTGTAGATGAGCACTAATCTCTCTGGATCTGGTCGGTAGGTGATGCAGAGTACGATTTCCACCTCACGCTTGTCTAAAAAAATCTTGCGGTAAAAATCGCAAGGGTGAAGCGTACCTTGTGACTTTCCGTTGATCGTCAACTGCTTCGACTTTTGTCGGATGTCAAAAATGACGGCTTTTTGCTTGAAGGGGATTAGGAAGTGCAGGCCTTCTTCGGAAATTTGCTCCTTCACTCCTGATGATCGATCGACAACAACGGCTCGACGGCCTTTTTTCACTAAAAAATGGTTTTAAACTGATGGGACGGTAGGAAAAGATCTTTCTTCCAAAGATAAAGCGCAAAAGATTATTCGTGTAAGCGGGACTAACCGTAATAACTTGATGCAAACACGATTCCACCGCCAACAGCCACTGCTGCGAGTCCGAAACCAAATCGCCGGGCCACCTTTTGCACGTCAGCGGCCATTCAAAGTCGATAACAAATGGCGTGGGGCGACAGACTGAAATATCGGGTATGAGCTTTTGTGCGGGGACCCGGATTTGGAGCAATATTGGTCGGAGTATTCGAGCAAATATCGTGGCCAAGTCATTACGAGCATAAAACAGTATAGTATACCGGTCAAAGATAAGTTAAAACGGCGTAAGAACGCGGTTTAACGATAAAACAATATACTAGTAATCTTTATTTCTTATCTCGCACCTTTGTGTAAGTATCAAAGTATCTATCTACAACTTCTAAAAAGTGACCTATTCAGCAATCTCGAGGGTACATGGCAGTATTAAACTGAGAGAGTACAAAAATGCATAGGTAAGTGGCGAATCGCTAAGTAGGGTACAGAAGTATAAGCGGGGTTCTGGTAATACGGGGAGGGTATACTCGTCAGCACTAATACAGTAATCACATGGAGAGACGAGGTTCAGGTTATATCACAGGACTATTTCGACTTAGCGGCAAGTAAGTGAATCTACATGAAGCCCTAGAAAATGGCTTCTTTGGGATAGCGGGTAAGCTACAAGGCTCTATTTGAAGTAGCCGAAATTAAGGCGCAGCTGCTCGAAGAAGATGAAGGTGAGGACGGTGTGAGGGGCAAGTCGCACCCAAGCCGGGACGAAGCCCTTGAAGAAGCCGGCCGGGCCCAGCTTGGCAGTGAAGAAGAAGCAGTCGGCGATGCTCTGAAATTGGTTCTTATATAGGTTGTATAAAAGATCAATACCTTAAATTGGCCAGGAGTAGCATTCATCATACGTGTCTTGAGGACATCCATAGGTTGGGTCATCAGCGTCGCGATGGAAGCCTGAAATACGTAAATTAATTGTGATAATTCGAGACCTGGGTACCATCGGAGAAAGAGAGAGAGAGAGAGAGAGAGAGAGGCGAGAGAGGCGAGAGAGAAGAGCTAGAGAGAGATAGAGATAGAGAGAGATAGAGAAAGACCTACCGCGGTGATCGAAGATGAGAAATGGGTGACCAAATTATCCTCCGCCAGTCCGCTAGCCAGGATCGTCTGCTTGATCTGATCGTAGAAAGCCAATTGGCCGATTGTCATCAGAATCGCGCGAGATGTGGCCATCGTGGCTCCGTTGAAGAGCCGTTGAACACCTTAAAAACCTGATTATAGCTATTAAAGTTCCGATACCTTCCTCGCGAACGATTCTCACAACCCCATCGACTGCATGCTTGTAGTTGCGTCGTTCAGCCGGTGGCAGCTAAAAACAATAAGTAATTGGTGTCCTTCTAAATTAACACATACCTTAACGTCATTTTGCATCCTGACGTTCACCAAGTCTCCGGGGGTACCAACAAGTCCGCCGAGTGCACCGGAGATGCCGGCCAGGAGTGCCTTTTGAAGGAAGGGAAGGTTTTGTTCTAAAATACCGGGCTCTTCGAGTTGTTGTAAATTGATACCTGAAGGGTACTGCTTCTTCAAGGTCTCGTAGACGGCAAAGCGGGTTGTCGAATAGGTCAGTTGGCGGAGCAATGATGCCGATAGCCCGTTGTAGAATGCGAAAATGCCGTCGGATCTGAAAAGCAGGGGTTTATCTCCCGTAGATGTTACCTTAAACCTAAGCTCAGACAAAAACCTACGCCAAAGCATATGTCCAAAATACGCATAAGCGTTTTCCAAAGCCCTAGTTTTTTGTGACATAATTCGACTCACTTGTACAACTTTACGGCCATTTGCCCAAGTGAGACCTTTCCGGCTTGCTGCGTTTGGAGATGCACCTAAAATTTCAATTGAACTATTTTAATGAAACGTGTTAACTAACCTTTAGCAAATCGAGTGGATGTGTGCAGCAAGCGGCGCCAGCCGAAGCCAACCCTCCGAAGTACCATCGTCCGATGCGCTTCTCCTTCGGCTGGCTCATCTTTTATCACGATTAGGGGCAAGTGTGAGTTTTTTAAAGAATGTATGAAATGGAACCAGCCAAGTCGAAAGTCGTTCGAGGTCAGATAGCGATCGATATCTTTATGGGGGCATTTTGGCATTAATGGCACGTATAAATAGCCCTTGAGGGCACAACCGTATATCATTGTCATCAGATCAAATTGATTAGCCGTAATTGACAAGGGATTCATAACCAATAATCGATTATGCTGGGAAAATGGAAACTATATGCATTTTAGAACCCGAGGATTCGTTTGGTGATTAGGATGAGCGGAACGGTCGACAAGACGGACCAGACAAAGACGGTCTGATCGATTTTTTTGGGTGATGTGGCGTTGAAGTTTTGCCAGAGAGGACGAGAGTTTTGTGGAGGGGTATTTTTGGGATTTGACGATCAGCTTCTGCTTGGCGAGGAAGTCGAGGATGGGCTCGGCGTTGCGAGTAAGGGTTGGCATGTACTCGCCTTGGAAATCGCGGGTCCACCAGCCACTGCAAAGGTAATGTCTTAACCTGGAAGAGAGGGAGAGAGAGAGACACGGTGTGAGAGAGATATCAGCATCACGAAAAAATTTCAGGGACTGTAGACAAAATTTACATACGCTTAAGCATTGCCCCACCTGCCATTCCATTTACTATAGTGGTAGATGTACATGTGCGCCCGAGCGAACTTCATCGGCTGATCCTTAGTGAACGGATATTTCTCCAGCAACCGGACGACTAAAATATCCATTTATATTTTTGTCTTTTGCATAATTTTACCATTAGTGTTGTTGTTGAGCAGTTGGTGAACCATGGAGACAAACCACGGGTTCTGCTGATACGTGCCGAGGGCGGCGAACCACATTTGCCAGTCGAGGCGTGGTTGGTGAGGAACTAAAAATGGTTCAATTATTCTACTGGTCATTAAAACTCGTCAGCTCGTATCTTTTTAGCTTGGCTTCATCTGTCACCTACCGACGAATGGCGGGCTTCGATTCAAATTGCCCGGTTTCGCATAGAATTCGATCTCTTTCCAGGGGCCACTCGGGCCATCGGAGCCTTCGAGCACAATTTCGGGCCTCCCCTCCAAGCCGGTCATACTGTAATCGGGTTATATATTCTGGTAGCGTGTTTGATGCCTACCTTCTAAAGAGTCCGTACGAGTTGACGAGGTGGAATTTGGAGGTCAGTTCATGGAGTTGGCGGATTTGGGGTGGGATCTTTGCGGCGACGGAGCGGTCAAGTTGAGTGAATGGAACCTTAAATCATTTTTATGAGAAACGCATCTGGTTAATTTTTTTAGAATAATAGGCGTAGGATGCTTAACGTAGTATACGGTAACGTAGCGCCACGTAGCATAAGGTAGTGCAGTGTAAGCTAGACATCGTAACGTAGCGTATGGTAACGATGCGTAGCCTAACACAGCCTAATGTAGCGAAGCGTAGTGCAACGTCGCATAACGTATCCCGTACTGCAAAACAAACCAGTGAAACCGCGAAGATGAATCCACCGATGGCGACGACAAAGGTAAGATGAAGGATATTGAAGAAGCTTTTGCCATTTCTGAAAAACAAAGTATTTTAAGGGATTTTAAAGTTATGTACTAAGACCAGCGAGCAAATAAATGGTCAAGAAACGAGGGGGGAGAGAGGCTGCAAATTGGATAGTGGTCAATAATAGCCAGCCAGCCTGGGTCGCCCACACTGATAACACAAGATATCGGTCGGGACGGCTAGCCGGACAACAGACCAGTCCTGAGAAACCGTTCTAACCCCCCGAAAGGCTCGACTGGGCCAAAAACATTTTCTCGCTCGCAAACCCTATTGATTTCTTAAAAAACAGATACCCAAAATACCTTTAAAAACCACCACCCACCTCCACAAGGCGACGAAAACCTTCCAAAACAGCCCAGCCGCTCCCACATAAATCAAATATTCAGTGGCCAGCCGCACGGCCGCATCGAACTCCGATCGATCGAAGGCTGTAAAATGCGCATTTTTAGTCGGATACCTTGCCTTACCGATCTCCGAATCTACCACCCTCCTGCTCCAATCGGCTTCCACGGAAAACCATTTGCAAAAGTGCCAGAGGGAGGCTGCCACCGTACCCACGAACACAATCGTCTCCACCAACCACATCAGCATGGATTGACGCTTTTCGCGTTGTGTGTTGTCTAAAAATATTTGCTATTAATACGAAAAATGCAATTATAGTAGTAAAATAGAAGCATAACTTAAGCTCGGTATCTTTAAACAATTACCGAAACAGGCTAAGATTCTGCAAATTAATTACCGGGTCCAACTTCCAACAACGCCACGCAAATCAGTGAGTAGAGCAGGTTGAAAAAGTTGTAATTTCCGGTGAGCATGATCAGTCCCATGAAGAGGATCTGGAAAAACAGGGATTGGCCCGGGTTGTGCAATATTGGGCAGACAGTGTAAGCTGCAAAATGTCATTCCTGTGCTCCAAAAGTTTTTTCATAAAAAATAGGCCTGAGGACCGTAAATAGGCACCTAACGGAAACTTGAAATCTGCTGGCTTACCTGATTAACCCCGGCAAACCATCGGACACTCTCGAAAGGCACCAGGAAAAGCGGTGGGAGATACAACTCGATGTAGAATGTTAGTGCAACTTAATAGCACTATTATTTTTAAATTTCTATGATTGCAATTTACCTGCGAATCGGTTGAACCAGCCCGGAAGATGGTGAAAATACCAAGCGATTGGAGTCGGGATACATTGCGATTCGTAATGTACCTCAAGCGCTGAAAATTTTTTGAGTTATTTGATGGTATTCTACTCCATTTCGTTTATGGTATATGCTATACCTTTAATGTTCGTCTACAAAAAGCTGTTTACCAACCTGTCAACCCCCACCAAGTCGGGCAATTCGACTGCAGCTTCACCACACCGGAGGCGAACATCAACCGACAGGCCAACCATCTGTACAAATAGATGGCAACCTGAAGTTATACAAAAGGTCATTAAATCTTTGAAATATCGAAATTACCTGATCTGCTGGCCCATCATTAAAAGCCGCCAGAATCACGGCGAGAAAACCGGATTCGAGCAACAGGCTATCCCATTGGAACCAAAGAAACGTACCGCCAACCTGGAAAGCCGTTCTAGAAATTGCAAAACAATTTTGGAATAGATTTTCGTTTTTTTTTTTAGACTCACTTCATAGACGGCTACGTAGGCCAGCCAAATAAGAAAATAGGAAAAGCTTGTGCGGGCCGACTGGAATGCAATGGTGATCAGGCTGAAAATTGTGCGATAACGATCTTTCTTCTCAATTTTATATTACCTTAACACCATAGCTGACAACACTAATAACGCCATTGATAATGAAGGAGCCATTGGCACATATTTTTGAAGGAGCATGAGCAACACCGAGCGACAATTCAGAATATTTGCCTCTTCTGCAAGAAAATATTTGTTTTGGGGGCTAAACGCTTGTATTTCGGCGAATTAGTAGAAAAACATACCACATTGGAGGTGTGGGGCAATTGGGGTAATCCCTTTTTCGCCATAAAGACCTGAAAAATGCAAGTTTTGATAGTTTACTTTGAGGTGGACTTGCTACCGACCTCGCGAAAACTCACCGGGAATCTGCCAGAACAGTGATGCAAATGCGATCAAATAAATAGAAGATTGTCCGATTAATAGGATACTCTTCGTTTGGCCCGTAGTCAGAGTTGTTGACCATCTTTCCTCTAATCCCTCCCTTTCTTTGGGTTTAGCTTTGGCTCCGGCACCCATGGCCCTGAAAATTTACTGCTATTTTAAACCAAAAAATTTTTGAAGGTTAAAAAAAACTGTGTAATTGGTGTTGGCGGAATGCCAGTGGGGGTTCCCCAAGGGGCCGACGACCTCCCTAAAATAAATATTCCCAGACGGCCATCAGCCGGCTGGGGGTACTGTGGTAGGGGCGCAGTTTAGGCGACAACAATCCCCGGCTGGCGATCCCGAGTGACATTCGGTGCTTTTTTTTATGATTTCTGCAGGCTTTCCTTCAAAAAGTTGTGGTAATTGGCAAGATTTATTCCTGAGCAGCACCGGTAGTCCTTTTTCACAGAATTCGACCCTTCAGCGCCTTCCTCGATCTCCGGAAGCAGCGGATGAGTTGAAAGACGCACACGCAGAACAAGAAAAACGAGGAGAGCTTCTCGGGGAAAGGCTGAAAAACGTTAAGATCTACACTATGAATGCAATAAAAACACAGAAATTTGTGTCGCGGACTCTTCGGCTTACCAAGATCAAAAATAGCTGATCGACTAGCACTAAAGTAGTCACTAGCGCTCCAAACATTCCTCGTTTCCGCACATCGTGGTAGGATACTCTTTGGAAGACCTAGGAAATTAAAGCGTCTTTGCTGTTTATTACTAACCTCTGCAATCATTGTCAGCAACAAAAACATTATCAGGAACGAGGAAACATGGTGCTCAGAGATGAAGGAGTATGTGACGAAGGCCCAGCTTTAAATATGGTTTTAATTCTTTAAACCCGTTACCCCTGAGTGTTTGCACAAAAAATTATCGTAAACCATTTTATATCTATTCGTATTACTTACACAAAGATCTGCGCCAGTCTGAACGCGAGAATATAGCCCTGGTCCTTGCGCATAATCGTCTTGTCGACAAAAGCCAAGGGGTCTTCCGATTTGCTAAGTTTCCGCGTGTTTTGTGAAGCTGCCGCACCCATTTTCTGCAAATATCCCGTTTTTTTTAAAGGAGAACAAAGTCTAAAAATTAAATGGCATACTGTTCATTAGGTGTAAAAACAGAGGCAATAGAAAAGAAATCCATCTCCCTAAAAATCGAAACCAAACAATGGCGATCAAAAATGGCAGGGCTAGCCCCGGCAGGGGAGAGATAGACAGAAACGGCAGATTGACTTCAGGGATAGAAATGACCGGCAGAGTAGCGCGATAAGACGCTCCTGAAAAAGGAGCGCAATTTTTTGCGCACTACCGGGGGAAGTTGCGATTTTTAAGGCTCGCTAGTTTTGCTTGGACCCAAAATTCGATGAAAAATAGGGGATGGAATGGAGCCGGGGGGGCTGGATCAGGTGAGACATTGCTCGTTGCTGCCAGTGTTTTGTGGGGCGGATGTGCAAAATCGAGAGAGTATGCAGGGAAAGAAACGCAGAGATGGCAACCACTGGGGGATTGGACCACCAAAATAACCCAAAAGAGAGGGCAAACGGGGGTTAAGGTCAATTTTACGCCGCTCTTCGGTAAGTTCAAAAAAAATTGAAGATGCCCACTAATAATAATAATTTATTTCTCGCACTTAGGTTCACAAGTAAACACTTATAAGTGGAGGTAAGGTTGGAAGTTTGTTGAAGAAAAAGGGGGGGGGGGGTGAGGAAGCATTAAGGCGTTAAATGGACATGATTAATGAAAGAATGGATGAAATAGGTACTAATCGGGAAACCTGCTTTTTAAATACCTTAATTGAAGAGCTATCGAAGGCAGATTGGGGCAAAGATTTCCAAAGAGCACATACAGGGTGTCCCAAAAAAAATCCCCCCCCCCTAGCCGGCCGCAGACCTGTCCGATTTTTACGATTTAGGTACCTATCGGAAGCTCTCGGAAAGGCGATGTCGGGACGCCTGGTCGATTTTCGAAATGTCGGAATTTTTTGCTCGATTTTCGGCATTTTCCAGGCCAAAAGGACAGACTTTTTGTTCAAAACGCAATTTAACCGATTTAAGCGCTGTCCAAGCTGTGTTTTTACAAACGGCTTTCAAAAAGCTGTCGTTGGGTTGCCAGGAGACGCGTAGAAATTCTTAAATTGTGATTTTTGTAAAAAATCCCCTGGTCAGAACAACATCAGAAAATTCGCCCATTTTGCAAAAACATTAGTAACTGATGGAAAAATTTCCAAATTATGAAAATCGACCAAGCGTCCCGACATCGCCTTTCCGAGAGCTTTCGATAGGTACCTAAATCGTAAAAATCGGACCCGTCTGCGGCCGGCTAGGGGGGGGGGGATTTTTTTTGGGACACCCTGTACACGCAATGAAAAGAACGCCTTTTGTACAGAGAATTTTTGACCGAGAATAGGCTTGAGCTTAACGAGCAGACCCCGAGTTCGGGATGGAACACATTCGAAAAAGTTTTGAGGGGAAATATTGGAAGCACGTTTGTGTAAATTGTATAAGAAACAAAGGTCTAGCTTGGCCGAAAGCTAGCCTACCAGCCAGCTTTCAAAGCGCTTTTTTTTGTTGTTTTTTTTATATAACCTTTTCATTTAGATTGTTCTTGGGCTGGATTTTAATCTTCTAGTATATTTTTTCTTACGCTATCGAATGGTGTTTAAAGTATCGTATGAAACTTTTCAAATTGGAAGAATGATTTTCTGAATAGCCAAAGTTTTAAAATTGCGGTGACTGTTCGGTGCGTCTCTAGATACAGTATCAACACCATTTGATTTTTTCGTACCTAAAGATTGGGTTGTGTTTTTTTCAAAATATATTACACAAAAATTTATCATGGTCTTTAGCATCAAGCCGCCGGTTGCTTTTTGCACACATATCTTGCGGCCATTTTGTCGTTCGTCTGATAGTTCCACCCCTTCGTGCACGTCGCGTCATTCATCATCTGAAAGAACAGGTGAAATTATATCATATCTAAAAATAGAGATAAACACAATTTTCATATACATTGATGTAAACAACCACTTACAGCGTAATAAACGTTATTGGTGTTCTCAAGTGCCGGTAGTCCGATATAGTCAGCTTTGGTCCTATCCGTCCACACATAGTTTTTGCTCTGTGGATAGTACGACAGTCCTATCCACGATACTCCCAGTCTAAACGAGTTTTTCAAATACAGCCTAGAAAACAAACGCGCATGGCGTGCCGTTGCCAGCTGTCATTTGACTGGAAAGTCCATAGGTGGAGAGAAGGTCTAAAAATGAGTCTGAAAAGTGGCTGCGAGCAAGATTACTGTAGACAAAGTCATCCTCATCTGAGCTGTGAATGGAGGCGAGGTGGGCAAGTTTGGACTGGCAAAATTCCTCGGCCTCGTTGACGGTGGAGAGGTCCCAATGTTTCCCATCATTCATTGTGAAATTCTGGGACTGCAGTGGTGGTCTAATTACGGACTTGCCTTGAGCCAATAGCATGCATTGGATTCTTCCGAGTAGCTCCATCCCAGGTCACAAGGTGCATCTTAAAAAGGTATTGGTTTTGCAGGGGTTTTTTTTGGGAGCATTACTTCCCTTGTAACTACGGCTGCAAATTCAGTTCCATACCACTAACTTTTATCTTGTTTCCCGCATACATACGGCATTTTCACTCCACAATCGACCGTCTCCCAGAAAGCGGTCGTCGGATCAATGGCTGCACAGCTGGCATTTGCTTTTGGCTCCCCTGAAAATAAAGATCAAAATATACCAAAATATACCTACCAGACTTCCATTTTGAATATTGCAATTGGGTACCATCTGAATAGGCCCATTCGCCGCTCGACATTTTCTCGATTCCAATCAGCGTCTTTCGTCCGTTTTCGACTTTAAAATTTTTGTGCTGACAAAAATCGACGAGAGTTTTCGATTTCAATTTATTGAACAAACTCACAAGTCATCGCTTCGATAGCGATAGCTGTATTCATAAAAGCATCGCCAATCTTGACCAAACTTGCTCCGAGAGTCTGACAATTTCGTAGTGCTTGCAGATGCGCCAAATCTTAATCAAAAAAGTTCTTTTTAGATAGCTTGACCGACCCATTTTACTCATAAGAATACAAGTATTCTCCTCCGGAATCTCGACCCATCCCTGCAGACAATCCGCAGAAATTGGAGACACAAAAGCGAGTGATATAAGTACAATTAGGGGCCGCATTTCGAATCGATCAGAAGGGGCTGATCAAAGGAGAGTATTCGAGCCTTATCTCGGATTCGGTTTATTCTCTGCTCCGGGTTGCTTCGTAGCACAAAAGCTGTTCCGATTCACAACAAACACCACTGCACAGTGTGTAGGTCT
Organism: Mesorhabditis spiculigera; assembly: GCA_958295435.1. Classification (NCBI taxonomy): domain Eukaryota; kingdom Metazoa; phylum Nematoda; class Chromadorea; order Rhabditida; family Rhabditidae; genus Mesorhabditis; species Mesorhabditis spiculigera. The sequence continues at coordinate 137,002 of CATQJA010001066.1, read as the reverse complement.
CTATGTTGTGAAGTGAGCTTTATATAGGGCCAGCTAACCATGGTCATCAACATGTACCGTTATTACATTGTGGCGATTTGCCATAAACAGACCGTCAAAATGGAAAATTTTTGATAGGGCTTCTGGTTTCCAATTTTGAGACACTATTCTTTGCAACTACTTTTTCGCTTCGCGCTCAGATTTGATCCTGAATGACCTTGATTACAGTGCCATCAATGCCGATTTTTTTTACTCGAATAAATATTATTTTCAACCCGAAAGTGCGTCAGCGTTCAAAGAGAAGCGAGTTTTATAAGCCAAACAAAGCTCATTAAAAGGTGCTACACTATTCGCAAGCGGTCTATTTTGGTCACTTTTGGCCGTAAATGATGACGATGATGACGTAAATGAAGATACAACTACACTGAAATGCTTTTTTTTATTCAATCCTCTTAGGGTTTTTTGTCTTTTTCTCCTTGCCGTTGTGGTCGATGTTGGTGAATATTGGCTTGAGCAAGCCATTCGTCTCCTCTCGGAAGCGGTCGGAGAATGCCTGGCACGACGGTTTCGAAGTACCACTTCGCAACTCATTCGCCTCTGATAACAGCCGGGCTTGAAGTCATAAACTGTCGCCTTGCAACTCATTCTGCCTATCCGCCATGATGAGTCTCTCTCTCTCTCCCTCCCGCTCTGTCTCTCTGCCTAGTTAGTCTGAATCACCGGGTCCTTATTTCAGCCACCAGGTTATCGAGGCGGTCGCTAGCTTCGGCGGGTCTGGGCGCCTTACGCCATAGTTTCAAACCAGGCAAACATGGGCTTACTGATAAGGGAGTGTATAAAAGGCCTGAACTGGTTCACCAGATCATTATGCCCCTCTGCCCTTCGTCTGTATCGATGAAATATTGCTCTTCTGCTATGAAATTCCTTGAAGAGCTCAAACCAAAATTAGTCGAGCTGGGTCTAGATCAAGCTACATATTTAAAAGACCTTCAAAAGACCCATTCTTATCCAAAAGATGGGCCTTGGACCGGCATTAGAGACGACGGAATCTTCAACTGGGAAGGTTGGTTTCACATGACGTTTTGATCCGAACAATGAAAACAGTGAACAATAAAAAAAATCTGATTCCAGAGTACGACTAGGACGCCGGGCATGTTCGTTTTGGCATTATCAATGAGACGGCTGGAAGACTTACCATCCACTTCAGTAAGCGCCATCCTCATATGGATACGGAATATCAAGTCGTCTCGCGTATTATCACGGATGCTGTTCTCGTCGTTCCACAGGTTAGTAGAAAGTGGAAACCCAAATACTCGGCTCAGAGAAACTCTAATTTATACGAAATTCCCGCCGGAAGCACTGTCAAATTCTGCTTCGAGTTCCCGGCTGAGTACTTCAGTGACAATCAGGTTAGTTTCGTGTGCTACGTGACCTGGCTTATTTTCCAAATGTCGAAATTCAGAATGTCGAAACTCATAATGTCGAAATTCATAATGTCGAAATTTCATAATGTCGAAATTTCACAATGTCGAAATTTCATAATGTCGAAATGTCATAATGTCGAAATGTCATAATGTCGAAATGTCATAATGTCGAAATGTCCTAATGTCGAAATGTCAGAATGTCGAAATGTCATAATGTCGAAATTTACATAAGCTAAAATTCCCGGTACAGTCCCCGAATTCTAGGCAAAAAATGTTGTCGTGAAATAAGATAAAAAAATGAATGTGGAAAATTTTTTTTTGGCTAGGATTTGCCGGTTTCACCGGTAATTAGCCTATGTAAATTTCGACATTATGAAATTTCGACATTGTGACATTTCGACATTATGACATTTCGACATTATGAAATTTCGACATTATGAAATTTCGACATTATGATTTTCGACATTATGATACCAATTCACGTGACCTTATGTAATTCTCCAGGAACAGCGGCCATTCATTTATATGTGTCTCCGCGGGCCGGCTGACCATGAATTGCGCTACAAATTTGCTACGCTTGCTATAGTACTAAATAATGAGGAAAATGGAAGGTGAGTTTTCGAGCCTTTTTTCAGAAACTTTCTTGTAGTGGTGCCCTATCCGTGGATCACTTCCGTGAATGGTTCCCAGAATGGATGAATATCAACGACCAAGCCGAAGATGATTGGGCCGAATGACTATTTCGTTTCGACACCGATCATTCCTGAATAATCTCGATTGTAGTGCCAATAAAATCCCTGATTTACGCGAATAAATATTTTCCCAACACGAGAAGATCGACAGCGTTTCAAGAGCACAGCACTCGTTCGACGTTAAGTTGCGAGTCCGAAACTATTAAATCTTTTTCAAAGCGCGATCGAATATCTGAATAGCAAACAACATTTAGGGACCTTTCCCTTTTCTGGAGCCCCTTCGGGTAATAGTTTGTGCAAGCCATCGAAACACGCACCACCCCTGAATTCATTCGCCTTATCTACGAAGTGTCGGCGGATGCCTTGCACAACACTTTCGAAATGGGGACGTCCCAAAATAATAAAAAAATGTCTCGATGGGCTTTGGAAAGTCATTCTCTCGCCACCGCGATGATCATTCACAGTATAGTCTGTATGATGTATTCACAAGGTCTGCCATATTCGGGGTTGTCTTTATAAAATGGCTTCTAGTCTCTGATCACCGTTCTGGCCAGCTGCATTTTGGCGTGACGAAAAAAGCTGACGATCCGTTGAGGAAAACGCCACCTTCGATACGTTCGATACCTATTCCTAAACCTATACTGTCATTAAAACTGAATGTTTGCACTCCAACAAACATTTTTTAACTGAAAAGATGGTCAACGTTCAAAGAGCACCGGGCCCGACCAGAACAGACACAGGGCTGCATGTGTTTCAAATTTTACGACGAACCACCCCTAAAAGTTGGGATGGGGGGAGCAGCAGATGGGACGGGGAGGAAGTCTTGGGCAGGTTGTTGTTTCTTGAAACATTTCCTGAAAACGTGCGAGCCCTCAGTTTAACGGTTTAAAGTTATGCCACGACGATTTCGACATCGCGCTGGGCTTTGCCCATCAAACTGCACGCACAGACACACCCCAGCCTTTGGTCTGCCATCTGTGAGCCTCGGGCGTTTTTTGCCGGGGGCCGGACTGTTTATAATACTCTCCTTTCGACGTGCACTGCCCGTTTTTCGGTCCCCGTGAATCCGTTCTAGATCGGCTTTTTGCACTCTTTTTCCGACGCGTTACACTTCCTGATCAAATCTTGAAAGTTCACCTTTTTTTCTTCGTCCCGTCTTGGTGGCGTACCAGTTTTTAAATCCTTGAATTTAGATACCTCAACGATGGGCATCAGCCGAACCGGCGGGCTTTTGGCCTTGCTGGCTGCAGCTGGATGGGCGGCAACATTTAGAGGTGTGTTCTGTAGCCCTGTAAATATCGCGTGCGGGCTTACCTGTATATAACCGGGGCTGCATAAATGTTGCTCCAAAAAAAAGATATATAGAGAGAGTGAGAGAGAGAGAGAGAGAGAGTGAGAGAGTGAGAGAGAGAAAGAGAGAAATAAAGAGAGAGTGAGAGAGAAAGAAAGAGATAGAGTGAGAGAGAGAGAGAGAGAGTGAGAGAGTGAGAGAGAGAAAGAGAGAGAGTGAGAGAGTGAGAGAGTGAGAGAGAGAAAGAGAGAAATAAAGAGAGAGAGTGAGAGAGAAAGAAAGAGATAGAGTGAGAGAGAGAGAGAGAGAGTGAGAGAGAAAGAGAGAAATAAAGAGAGAGAGTGAGAGAGAAAGAAAGAGATAGAGTGAGAGAGAGACAGAGAGAGGGAGAGAGAGAGAGAGAGAGAGAGAGAGAGAGAGAGAGAGAGAGAGAGAGAGAGAGAGAGTATTTCCGCTACATGTGGAAATATTTGCTTAGAAAACCCACCGGCAAGTTGCGACAGTTTGGGCAGTTGTTCGTGCGCCATCATCAGCGAGGAGCAGGCGAATTGTCGTTGCCCAAGTCAGCCGAGTTGTTACGGTAAGTTAAGGGGGGCGAAGGACAAGCCAGTAGAGGGTAGAAGATGCTCTTTAACTGCCGCTTAAAGCTCTCTTTAGTTCGGAAAGGAGCGCCACGGATGACGATCACTCCGGATGGTCCGTACGAGGTTGCACCGGGTGAGGGGATCAATATCACGTGCTCGGCCGTTTCGTATCCCTTTCCGCGGTTGTTCTGGATCAGGTAGAATCTTGGATTCCGTTTACATCAGATAAACACTCTTAATGGACAACTCTATCCGTTTTTCAGCCAAAACCAACCGGTCCCGAACATCAATGAGAACCCCTTCGCCTTTATGAGTGAGCAGTATCTGATCATCAAGAATTTGTATCGTACGGAAAGGTAAATTTCCGTACTTTTCGGGTTTGGCCCTACTTTCAGGTTCACCTGCATCGCGTCAAACCCGTTGGGCAAGGTTCAACGGACTGTCGAAATCCGGGTTGCAGGTAGCTAAAAATACGCAAATTCAGCTCTAATTCCATTAAAGGCCCCGGGACACCACCAATCCTCACTGCCCTACGGCCCAACCGGGATTCGATCTATTTCCGATGGGATCCACCGCTGGTCATCAACAGCCCAATCACACGATGCGCCATCTACCACTCGGAAAATGAACATTTGCCGCTGGAGCAATGGAAAGTCGACTATGCCAATGGTATCGAAAGCAAAAAAGCACGATAATTTCTTTAGGACACGCTCGTGAAATCACGATCCATGGCCTGCACCCATCGACGCAATACTGGGTGAAGTTGAGAGCGTTCGATACGCGAGGTCCGGGTCTGATCAGCCATCCTATTTCCGTTACCACAAGGCCAGCTGGTACGTTTGAGCAAGTAATACCCCTCAAATGACGAATGCTTTAGCCGTCGGGCCGTCTATCCGAATTCTGGAGGGTGACGAGGTAACGATCGAGCCTGGTGCACCACTTGACATCACTTGCAACGTTACGGCTGATCCAATTGCGACTATTACATGGCTGCATGGGTACTGATTCTAAAGGCTCTGGAACAATTTGCTTTAGAAATAAGATCATGTCAAAACCCGAGCGCAGTACCGTTTCCAAGATGCACATGTGGGGGTTGAGGGAGAGCTCGAAATTTACCTGCGAGGTGGGTGAAGGTGAAGGCATCGAAAATTGAATTTAGGCGCAAAACGAAGTGGGGACCGATCGCAGGACAATAAGGGTCAATGTTAGAGGTAATTTGATAGACTTAGGATTGGCTTAGACTTAAGCTTGCTTGGCCTTCGCCTAGGCAAAACTTAGCCTGGATTTGAGCGTGCTTTCAGGATCGCCACATCAAAACTACCCGCTGGCAACACAACGGCCGAAGGGTTAGTCTGCAACCACATCGTCTTCGCGTGAGCATGAGCATGTTCTCCTTTATTTAGTCGCCTATCCACGCCGCTATCAGACGACGACAACAATCGGCCACTGGGTCTACCAGGCCACCTATCCCCCACCAAAGTTCGCCATCCGACACCAGGATGAGCAGGGCGCGCACGGTTTCACCGGTTTTCTACACAGGGTCACCAAACCGCAAAGAAGGAGACGACCAAAACGTACTGCATGCAGCTCGACTAACATAAATTCATCGAATTCATATTTGGAAAAAACCGTTTAGCAACGCCACCAAACTTCCCCGTCACCCAGTGGATCATCAAAACGACACCGAGCACAGCGCAACCGTTCTTTGGTATGGTATCCTCTAAGAAGTCACCTCATTTTCAGACAGTCGCGAAATTGTGATCGAGCCGGCGGATCCGTATCGAGGTTTTGAAAACAGTCTTGAGAAACACGCTTATTTAGAACCTCCACGAGTATATCAAACGCCGACAACCAGTAGCACCACTACGACGACTACTGCTACGACCACAACAACTACTACCACGACCACGGCCGCTACTAGACCCACGGTGCCCGTTACAAGTGAGAAACACGGTTTTAACTTTGCTTTTTTTTGTGCTAATTGCGTCAGCCAAATATCTTTTTATTAGCAACCACCTTCGCGCCGAGGACACACCCAACGACTACAACCACTACTACCACAACTACTACTACCACCACGACCACTACGACGACCACGACAACCACAACAACGCCGAGAACACGACCACCGACTACTCCTTACGTTCCAGAGATCAGAACACAAGCACCGCGCTGGAATCCGAGTAGGAAATACTGTTCAAAAAAACTATTTTAAAGCGCACGTTCGCTTTCCTTGTTTCTCGCGCTCGCTCTCTTTCTCTCTCTCTCTCTCTCTCTCTCTCTCTCTCTCTCTCTCTCTCTGTCCATCTGTCTCATTCTATGTGCCATACCTTACAGCGCCATGAGGCGACCACGTAGCGCACTTTTGAAGCGCGCTTTAACGGTAAACTCTAGATTCAAACCCCAGCGTCCACGTACACCCAACGCGAGCCACCGACAATGGGCTCACTAGACTCGACATTTTGCCTGGATCTCGGATAACGCTAGCTTGCAATGGAAGTGGAGATCCGGAGCCAAGCGTCCAATGGATCCCGCATGAGAAGGCTGACGATCTGAAGGTTTGTAGTAATCAGAGAAAGATACCAATACCATACCTGATTGAAAATCCTGCTTCAGTTCAAAAACGTCCAACACCGAGGGCAAAACTTCTTGCGAGTATACAACATCACATCGAGGACAGAATTCCGATGCACGTAAGTAGAAAAATGTGCAAAAAACGACAAGGAAAATGCCGATTAAACGTCAAAATTGCAGGGCGCAATCACCAGCTGGCGCGACAATGTGGAGGGTAGTGCTGGAAGTGATTCCAAGTGAGACAATACCCATTATAAAACGCTCAAATTTCAGGACTGCGCCCAGATTGGCGCGACAATCTGATCTCGGCCGAATTTGACGACGGTAGCGTCATGGTAAACATCGACGATCGCCTGCGCGATTGGCTAGGAATTAAGGTATCCTGAAAAAAAACCAGATTTTAATCTCGGTTAAGGACAATTGGAGCCTGTATTTTACTGACGATGCCGACCTGAAGAACGATTGGGAAAAGATTGAGGGCACGGGGGCTATGCAGGTCAATTTAATCTCATCACTTCTTTAAGATCCCCCTTTAAACGCGATCGTATTTTTAGGGCATTCGACTGGACGAGACGAACCAATGGACGTACTACTACGTGGAGATTGAGAACCCGGACACCGGGGTGTTGAGCCCCAACTTTAAGGTGGGTGCCTCCAATAATGCCGACGTTCACAATTCCAAAAAATCAACTACCGAAATACGAAAATGCCGACAATCAAAAAAATGTCGACAGCGGGTTCAGAGAGTACAGGTCAAAATATTCAGAAACAGTAATAGATGCTCATATGGAAATGAACGTTTAACTTCAAACTGTCAGCATTTCCATTCGGCATTATCACCATAGAATTTGAATATCGGCATTCTTGCAATCGATTTTCTACTGTCGGCATTCTGTCAGTTAGGTTGTCGGCAGTTTGGCAGCGCCATTAATATCGGCATTTTCGCAGCCGGTTTTTTGCTGTCGGTATTTTTGCAGCCGGTTTTCGAACGTCGTAATTCCTGCGGCCTATTTCGGTTGACGGCATTTTGTAGCCGGCTTTGTAATGTCGGCTTTTTTGTTTACCGGAAATATGTTTCTACCGTACTTCTCCTCCTCCTAGATCATCGCCAGCAACTGGGACGCCAACGTGGAGATCCAGACTCCGAACCACAACGACGACGAGGATGATTATTAGGCGCAAGGTTTTCAAATATTTTTCAAATATTTTATCGTGGTGACCAGTAAAGATGAAACTGTTGTTGTCACCGGGGAGATTGCGGGGGAAACACCGGAAAATGTGGATTACTGTGGAATCGAGATCAGGGCAAGTGTGAAGCTAGATAAATGAGAATGACCGGGTCAACAAATAGCACAAATGGGTGATGTTTGAGGACTAGGGGGATTGGATCCAGGAATTGCTGAATGGACCCGTGCATAAGTATTACAAATTAAACAAATTTGGGGATCAAAAATAGGGAAAATCCGGCTATTGCCAATGCTAATCTACAAAGACGACGTTAAAAACTGAGCCGAAAATGTAAAAAGTATTCTCACAGAACCTTGACGGCAAACGCCATAGAATCACATAATCGAGCAAACTTTGCTGTCCTTTTGCGAGTTCTTTCGCTCCTTCTTGCTGCCCTGCTTCTCAATTTTCTTGTCCTCCTCCTTGGACTCGGAAGAGTTGTGGCGTGACTTTGAGTTCTCGCGGCTTTTGCTCCCGCCAAGCGAGAGGAGGCGTCGCTTCGAGACCGTCTTTTTCCTGAAAATTACACGTAATATCTGACACTGCCTTTTTTGTTAGGCTTAGCCTGGGCTTGGGTATAGGCTTAGGCTTAGGCTTATTTTTAGGCTAAGATTAGACTTCCGCCTGGGTTTAACCTACTTATTCTTGATGGCATCCTCTGCAATGACTTCAAGCAACTCTCGGGTGTTGTCCATCTGGCTCGATGCAATTTGGTCGACGCGCACGTCGCTTCCGAACTTTTCCGACAGTTCGTTAACCTAAATAATGTCAATTAAAACTACTGATAAACTTTTTATAATACCTGCTCAATCGTCACTACGCCATCCTCATTCAGGCGCCGAATCTTTTCCATCGAGTTTCGCCGCCTCATCCGTTCTGGACTCTCCGGATCGGATTCATATCCTGGAAATCAAATTTTTTAGGAGGTAAGGTGTGCTCAAAGTGACAAGACAAGGGTTTGGGATTGACGGACAATTTTCACAAAGGGGGATGGGGATTAAAGACCGTCAGAACGATGAAATTCCGTTGAGAGCAAGAAAGTTGCGCACCGGGCGGGAGTCGAACCCGCGATGGTTCGCTCCACAGTCCGACGCGCTAGCCACTACACCACAGGGCCAAGTGGGGAAGGGAGTCAGAGACGCCCCAAACCCCAGGGGCCATTGCCCAGTACGGAGCACCACTAATGACGCATCTCTCCGCGCGTTCTTGGGGGCAGCACCCTCGGGGTGACAGTGCGCGTTCCATCGTTCTGGTAGTCTTTAAAGCCGGTTTTTAGTACCGTACCCTCGACAAATCCTTCCTCCGGTGAACTGGATCCGGTATTTGGGAGGTCGTCTAGAGAAGCTGTGTTAGTAAGGTTAGGGGTATGTTAGGTGTTAATTGGTATCGCTTTATGCTACTTCATACCCCGAAAACGAGTTAGAAAATCTCTTACCTTCCGATACTGACGAAATTCCCGTTGAGGATCCATCTTCATCTTCAATGGCTACGTCATCAGTGTCAAAGAAGAATCGGACTGGTACCTGGAAAGCTACATTTTAGGTATTGTTTTCCGGTTTTAACTATGGTTGTTTGCCTAAAAATTATCTAGTATTTGACCTGGGCCTTGGTTCGTAGCTGCTGATTAATTCTGCCCCCCATCCTCTTTGGCCTATCGGGTAAATACAATTCCTTGAACCTAATTAGCCGCCCAGTCACCTGGCTCGACGCGGCCCACGCGGAAATTAGGGTTTTTTGGGCGTGATTTGGGTGGTTTTAGACTTGAAAAACCGTCGGCCTCCCCTCTCAAATTCCCGTGGGATCGAATCTATACGAACCGAGGCGGGATTTTGCTGAGCATCCAACTAGGTGCGAAATTGGAGTCGTAAATTTAAATTATCGAAAAATCCTCAAAAATTCCCCAGCCAGCTCGTTCACCCCTCCACTATTTGCCCCGATATCGAACGGGGGGTCGATCGGTCTGATGGTGGTCAGAGTCCGGCTCCGCTTTCTTGGCCCCAAACCCTCTGCGGACCCCCCTTCCAATGTTTGCTCTGGACCCTCGTTTTTTAGGGATTTTGTCAGCATGAATTTCGTGCCGACTGACTCAAGGTTGTGAAATCGTGTGGTGCGAGGTATTTCCGGAAAATGGCAGGCAGAAGGAGAAGCTGGCTGATAAGGGTGGAGAGTTCCAGAAATCGCCTTTTTGTGCCTTTGGATTGTCAAATTCTGATTTCTAAGCTGACAATCAGAAGAGCGGCTGAAGGGGGGCTTATACGCCACATTTTAGTCAAGCTGCCGCAAAAAAACTAGCTTTCAGGAGCTGTCGAAAGTTGCGAGCATTATGCTGCAACGTTCGATGGTTTGCTAAAACCTGTACGTTACCGTAGCGCGAGGCCCCCTCGGAGAGAGGGGGCCGGGCGGCTTTCGTGATTATTCCGAACAGACGATTTACGGATTTCTCTAGGGTTTACGACCAGGTCTGTGCGGGTATTGCGTTAGCAGAAGACCAGCTACCTTTTGCCTTACGCCCAGCATCTTTTGCCTAAGACCAGCGAGTCAGACCAGCACTTTACCTTGCCCTCTCCATCCATCGATGAGTGTGCTCGTATTCTAATGGTTTACATGCCGATAAACTTTGTGTATACCTTTTGTATCCTTATACCGAAATGCATTGGATTCTATTACACGATTGTAGAAACTACCACTGAACATTACTGCTTGTATAGCCTCTTGGGATCCCTTGCCATCTCCCGGTCTATCGGATGCAGGGTTGTCCGAGCGGGGCCCAAGGGGCAAAGTCCAAAGTATAGTGTGGCAACTCTAGCCGTCCTCCGTGATCTTATAGTAGAGGAATTGGCGCAGAGGGACTATTACTTTCGACATGGTGCGTCGGCCGGGATACAAATTCGGGTCTAGAATTCCATTGCAATCGGTCCAAAACTCGGCAAAATGTCCAGAACAGAAGTCCAGTACTTTTCTATTTCATTTTAGTTTGTTAGCGCTAGCCAACGTCCAGCAAACTGAGCTTCAGCTCCAAGGCTAAGACTCAAAAGCCCAGCCATCATACCATCCGGTGTTGTCTGTAGACCGCCGTGGATCGTGGTTGATGCTTTTACAACGGAGAGATCTCTTCAAGTTCTCTGCAGGTGTATGCCTGGTACGGTCTTTAGACTACCTGGAGGTTGGAAACAACTGCCTTCCCTGCAAGAGATGCCGCAGCACGGTCTGTAGACTGCTCGCGGAGGAAGATTTTCTACTCTTTAAACTGCGCTAGCAATCATGACTGCTTTTGTCAAGCCCAGCCGACTGCCTTCATCGTAGAGACGCCGGATTTAGTCTGTAGATTATTCCGGAGGTTTTTCTGTAGAAAAACCGCTTTGTTCTCTGCTTTGATGCCTGACAAGGTCTGTAGACTGTCATGGAATGAAGGTTGCTGCTTTTCAAACAGTACTTGGAGTAGAAGGTAATGTTTTCTTTTGTTTTCAATACGAGTATGCGCTGTACAGCATCGTCATACTCTCCAAAAGCCCCTTTGGGCACGCGTTTTGGTGTCGGCTCGCTCGCCCCTTTGGCAAACCCTGTTGCGCGTGCGCACGCCCTTACGGGCATGGTCCTCCCACCCTAGTCTTTCGTGTTTTCGTCTTTTTCGGTTTCCCCCTTTCTGTAAATTCAATCCCCCACCTGTAAATTCGTTCTCAATACTAGTTTTTCTAATTTTCCTAGTTTTCTTTTACTAGTCACTCACTTATTTAACTTTTTTTTAGCTTTTTTAACAAAAGCCCAGCGAGTTTTCTCCTTTTCGATAAGGAAAACTCTTTCATGCCCAGCTTTACGTCCAGAAAACGTTTTATAATGGCCCAGCACGGTATTTCCGTTTTCCTCTCATTTTGGGAGCAAAGCCCAGCAAGTTTATTCCTTCTTTCAAAAGGAATAACACCGTTGCTGCCGAAGATTCCACCAGAAACCAAGGCAGGAGTCGACGATCGAAACGCCGCAAGCTGATGCATCGCCTGCGATGAAGTTTCCTCGATCAAGCCATGGAAGTATTGGATGAAGGGATCCAGAATTACAAACGTTTTGATGAAAGCAAGGTAAAAAGTCCAGCAAAACATTTGTTCTGTCAAATGTTTGTGGTCGAATGCGTTTCGCACCGCGGGGCTGATAATGTTTGTGGCGAATGCTATATTGTTTGCCCTCATTATCATGCTCATGCCCAGCAAAGAAGTTTCGTTACGCTTGTGCGCGGATGCTATATTGTCTGCCCTCGTAACGATAGCTTCTTCTTTACGTCCAGCGAAAAGGAAGCTTAACCATGAGCGTGCGCGGATGCTATATTGTCTGCCCCCGTGGTTAAATCCTTTTCTAACGCCCAGAACGAAATTTTCGTTATCCCCCTTTATTGGGAGAAAAGTCCAGCAAGTTTTTTCCTTTTCTCAAAAGGAAACACCGACCGCTGCATGCATCTACAAGACGAGCAAGGCGGAAGTCAGCAATGTCAAGCCGTCGATAGAAGGAAGTCGCTCGATCATGTTTCCACGTTCAACAGCTGGGATCTTGGGACAAATTGATCGCGATTCCTGTACCTTTGAGATGCAAGTCAGGTGATAAGCCCAGCAAGCATTTGTTTCGGCAATGCTTGCGGTTGAACAATCTTTGTTCACCGCATGATTTAACAATGTTTGTGGCGAATGCTATATTGTTTGCCCTCATTGTCAAATCAATGTCCAGCGAAGAAAGTTTAGCCATGCTTGTGCGCGGATGCTATATTGTCTGCCCTCATGGCGAAGACTTCTTCTTCATGCCCAGCCAAAGAAAGTTTTTGTCGTGCTTGTGCGCGGATGCTATATTGTCTGCCCTCACGGTAATAACTTTCTTGCGAAGCCCAGTGCTGTTTTACAATGTCCAGGCCAGCAAAAGCTGTGCAAAACTCCGATCTGCCCGATCTCCGTGACGTTCTTACGATCATCAAGCCTGGAATTCTCTTCTAGTTAACTCTAGAGAGCCGGCGGACATCGATCGTGGATCTCGCCTCGCGGGTTGGCGATAGGAGTAAGCCCAGAGGGTTGCTTTCGAGACCCAAGATGTCCAGCAGGCCGATTATATTTCGCTGTCGCGATTTATATAGGTCTAAACGTCCAGCGTGCTGTTATCAGCACCTATTTCACGTCCAGCTATCGGCGAATTTTTCAATTTTCAGTTCAAGAAGGAGAAACAAGAAGGATTTGCATGAAGCACTTCGGGAAGCTGCGTATTTGGCTCGCTCTAGCACGTCTGCGCGGGGCCGCAGCTCACTGTGCCCCTGCCAGCCGGGCGGCGTTTCCGAATTTTTGGGCTGAAAAGCCCCGCAGTGAGCGTCGTCTCGGCCCGTATCTTCTTTGCTATTCATCCTTTGCTACGAATTGCTCATTATTCGTATTCCTCCATTATTTCTTGCTGGAGAAATCAATTTTCCGATGTAATTTTGCGCTTTTACGCAAAATTGCGATGCCCAGAATGAGCTACGCCCAGTTGGAAAGAAGTTTTAGCCGTTTCGGTGCTTTGCCGCCCTGCACGGCTCAATTTCTTTTCCTTTCCAACGCCCAGTAGAGCTTTTAGCGGTGTTTGTGTGCTAAGGCTTCGTGCCGCCGCCACTATTCAATTGCTTTTCCATCCAAAAGCTCCAAAGTCCAGTAGGAAAGTCTTGGCCGTGCATGCGCGCGGTTCTCTATCGCCCGCCTTCACCGTTATAACTTTTTCTTCATGCCCAGCAGGAGTCTCTTACAGTTAGTGGTTGTGCGTGTCGGCTCTGCCCGCAGCCAATAGCATGTAAGATATCTTCACACGCCCAGAAGTCCAGCGCAAAAACCTTTTTAGGTGACTGTGCGATATGGCTAACCGCTCGCCTTCACTAATAAGAGTTTTTGCAAGTCCAGAGTAGTAAAAGTCAATGATGTTTGCGCGCGGAGCTTATTGCCTGCCCTCATCGTTGCCTTTTTTTACTAAAAAGCCCAGCATGGTTTGGCGATGTGCGCGGCGAGTGCTGTATTACTCGCCCCCCTTTGCCAAATCAAAGCCCAGCGCTGTGAACAAAGAAGATTTGGCTGGATGATGAGATGCTTGCCGGCTCAAGTCGATGCTGAAATGACCCATGAACTCCCGCGTCCACCAATTCAACGTCAAGCTATGGAAATGGCTTTTGCTGCTCGAGCCGCTTTTTTAACGCGAGCTTGAAGATGGTACCGGGCCGACGGGATATTTCCACAGACAAGAGCAGGTTACGTTTCCATTTTCCAAGCCCAGATTCTTCATTGCGGTGATGTTGCCATAACACCCGGCCCACCGCAACGAATAGTTTTACTATTCGGGGTTTGTTGCAGCCCACCACGCCCAGCCACATAGCCCAGCAAATCGATGTGACTGCGGCAATATTGCGGCAATTCTTGCCGCTTATTGAACGTTGTCCTTCCATCTTCGGATGGACACATCGAGAAAAGTTCCGCAAGGAACTAGCCCAGCTTTATTTGTGGTAGTTCGCTGCCATAAATGAAAACAGATTTCGATCTGTAAAGCCCAGATGCCCGGAGAAACAGCGGGTATCTGCTCACCTAAGCCCAGCATAAACACTCAACAACAATTGTGATCGGGTGTGATGCGGATCCCTAAAGCGCAGGCTTGGCGAGAAGCAGATCATCGCGTCGTATTTGTGTGTTGAAGTGGTTCGCCCAGCCGCAAGCAACCTTTGTTGTTTTTTGCAATGTCCAGCCAGGGTGCGTTGAGTCATATACTGACGGAGCGAGATGGACTACGTCTATTAAGCCTGCTCCAGTATTTGATCCTTCGTTCCTGTCAGCAATGACAAAAATACGCCCAGTATTTAGAGAATGCATCAAGGGCCGCAAGAAGCTCAAGGAAGTCAAGTCAAGTATGGAACAAACGGCAACGCAAATAGTTATGGATCAGTCATCATCGATGCGCCCCCGGAGCCCGCCGTTGTTCGTTGCTTACGAGGCTGAGTTCCGGTTGCTCCTGCGACGCTTGTTGTATTCCGCCCAGCTTTCGCACCGTAAGGTCGCATAATGCCCAGCTATGACATTTTTGTCATTTCCACGCCCAGTCGCCATTTTTCTTCGAAAGTTTTTACGCTTTTGGCGAGGCGTATTTGTGTTCTCGCATTCCCGTGCGTTGGACACAACAAACTTTCGCGTCCTTATTGACTTTCAATGACCTTATTTCGTGAGTTTAAGGGAGAAAGCAGTAAGGCGGCCCAGCATGGCTTTCTTCTGCCATAAAGAAGAAGCTCCAGTAATGGATGCGACACGCGGGACAAGATCTGCTCAGGATGTGAGGACACGCAAGAATACAACAAGAAAACGCTGCTGCACTGCAAGCCTTTTCGAAGTTCAACATCAGCGTCAAGGTTCAACCAATGTCCAGCAACCTGCAACCCTGCGTAGCCCAGCACGTGTGTGTGAAGCCATTCGCGACCTTGGCGTGTTATTCCGTCTCGCGTTTGCTAAATGCGCTTCACATACACGGTCAATTGACAAAAGTCCAGCATTCGTTCGCGGGGAAAACATCCTTTTTGGTTGTTTTGTGACAATCAAGTTGCGTCCGCGACGAACACAATGCCCAGAAGTGCAAATGCCACTTTTTCTTGCGAAGATAATTAATCGCGTTTCGCGCTTGACTTCGCAATAAAAGCCATTTGCCCTGTCGGAAACGACAGTTGCTGCCCAGCATTCCTGCGTGTAGTAGCGATTCGCGTACGCACAAAGGAAATTAGTTTCCTTTCAGGATTGAAGCTTCACTCTCGCCTATTGCGGTGGCCCCGGTTTCCGGGCACGCTCTCGAGTGTTCTGAACACATCGGACATTCTCGAGGAGGCTGCAGGGTGGCCTCAAGTCTGCTTGTCGTCTGGAGCTTGCCCTTCATCGTCAATGGCGCTACGCAACTGCGTACTGAAGGCAGCGTCAGGCGGCTTGCAGCTGTGGAACAGCTCATCCTGGGAGGAATCGCCCAGCCTCGGACTCGGTCCTCGCTCGTCTGCTGTCAGCAACGAGCGATCCAGAGTTCGAGTTTGAGTTTTCAAACTCGTTGCCCAGCAATACTGGGCAATTATAACGCCCTGAAGCCCAGCAGATGAATTTGTTTTTAGTCATCAGCCTCTTCGAGAGCTGTTGTCTTATTACTAGTTCAAATAGTGTGGCTTGAAAACCCACTATATGCCCAGTCGTCCAGCAAGCGGTGGCCGCTTTCTATCCACTTTATGTGGTGAGAAACGCCACCTGCCCATTGCCCAGCAAATACATTTCAAGAAAGCTGGGACCATGGGAACAAACCGAAGGATCATGCAACGCACTCATTACTGTGGAGCCCGTCGTGTAGACGTCCCGATTATGGTGGAGTGCGAATGCGATCGCCGTGAGAACCGCCTGCGACGGAGCCACAACTCTTCAAAGGAAATGTCAAGCAGTGTGGCCCGATGTGATGTTTTGCGATCAGGATCAGGTTGCGTTTGTTCCCGTGCTTTATGGCCCAGCCTTTCCGTAGCCAGCAATTGCTGTCGTGATAGGTTTGCCAATCCGCTACGTGATTTGTATTCTAAGCCCAGTTCGTGTCGGAGCACCGGCGCGACAAGTGCGTCCGCTTGGTCTGCACCGACACGAGGACATCGTTTGATGTCAGACGCCCAGAAGCCCAGGCAGTCAGCGCATTACTTGCCTGACTGCAGTTTTTTTGCGTAACCTTACGCACCCCACAATGGATGAGCAAAATCTCGCGGCTTTCCCGCCGCTGGTCCAGCAACGGGCGTCAACCTTCGCTATATGCGAGCGATGTACCTACCGCTGAATTTTGCACGCTCGAGAATTACATTTCTCAGCAATCATCATTGTGGAAGCCCAGTTGCCCAGCCCACACCTCTCCTTTTTTGGAGGGTGTGTTTACCTTTAATTCAGATCCTCCGCCGGCCTGAGTTACACATTGCGCGTCCAACCACGATGAATTCTTCCAATGATACGTCAGCGGAGTTAGTAATCGCGGCCGCCAGTGCATCCTCTCGGCTGGCGAGTCACGGATCTGGTCGAGGTAAGCCCAGCACTGCTTATGCAGCGTTCAACATTTGTTGGGCAAAGCCCAGCTCACCGGTGAAGGTCAATGCAGCTTTTCGCTCGCAGAGACCGTTATCCGGGACGCCCAGACTTTTCCAAAAGTCCAGTTTTTTAGACGTCCAGAATTTCTCAAAAGACCAGTTTTTCAAAAGTCCAGTTTTTTAGACGTCCAGAATTTCTCAAAAGACCAGTTTTTCAAAAGTCCAGTTTCCATCAATGCCCAGTCCTGCCTTCGTAGACGCCCAGCAACCTGGTAAATGACGCTTCGTGGAAAGTCAATCTTCCTGTTGCCTGATACCGCCCCTGCTGCTCAGCTCAAGTCAACTACACTCCAAGTCCACTACAATGGTTCAACTATCTGTACGACTACATCCATGTACCAATGAAGCTGACAGCAACACTTTTTTTATCAGGTCATGTATGCTTTTTGTTTACTTGTCCCCCATCGATTGGTTTTCCACCCATACCGTGTTGCACACGGTTTCCCATGTCCCACCTTGGTTGTCAGGTCGAAACTCAAAACGCCTTCCCAAATTCATCCAAAATTCTTTTTTTTCGCTCAGGCCGGAAGGCCTTCCCACTACGGTCGTACCAGTTCGCATTCCGACCACCTGCTTTCAAGTCCACCAGACTCATTCCGTCATGACTGATGTCGCCATTGCAACCGTATATGGTTCAGTGTGCGTACCGAAGTCCGCGGACGGTCGCTGGGTCGAAGGGTTCGACTCATACCTTCCCCAGTTCGGTGGTGCCCCGCTCAGTCGCTGAGTTGGGGCGGCAGTGTCGAAAGTTGCGAGCATTATGCTGCAACGTTCGATGGTTTGCTAAAACCTGTACGTTACCGTAGCGCGAGGCCCCCTCGGAGAGAGGGGGCCGGGCGGCTTTCGTGATTATTCCGAACAGACGATTTACGGATTTCTCTAGGGTTTACGACCAGGTCTGTGCGGGTATTGCGTTAGCAGAAGACCAGCTACCTTTTGCCTTACGCCCAGCATCTTTTGCCTAAGACCAGCGAGTCAGACCAGCACTTTACCTTGCCCTCTCCATCCATCGATGAGTGTGCTCGTATTCTAATGGTTTACATGCCGATAAACTTTGTGTATACCTTTTGTATCCTTATACCGAAATGCATTGGATTCTATTACACGATTGTAGAAACTACCACTGAACATTACTGCTTGTATAGCCTCTTGGGATCCCTTGCCATCTCCCGGTCTATCGGATGCAGGGTTGTCCGAGCGGGGCCCAAGGGGCAAAGTCCAAAGTATAGTGTGGCAACTCTAGCCGTCCTCCGTGATCTTATAGTAGAGGAATTGGCGCAGAGGGACTATTACTTTCGACAGGAGCCGTTCTACAACCCGAAAACATATTATGGTGTTCGAAGGAGCCTTTATAGACCCTCGAACTAACCCTAGACGTCCACAACTCGGCGTGAACCCCGTCAAATGATGTCCTCGCGACAACCCGAAAATACCACAATTTCACGTGTGTCTACTGCCGCCTCCCCCGGCTGGCCTCTCGAATACAAAACAGAGTCCCCGGAGCGCAAATAGTAGTGGGGAGGGCCATTTCGAGGGCCCAGTGGCCGTCGCCTTTTTGCGCAAGACGGAGAAAAAAGTCGGGGTCAAAGCACTCAAAATGCGCGGAAGAAACGGAGGGTGGTTTAATCTATGTACCCGACAGTTTGCATAGATCAAAGTGTACGCAGTACCGAAGAGGGAAACTTACGGATTTGCGCGCCTCAAAATCCGGGATGAGGGACTGCAGCTGGGCAAAGCTGGTGGCCGTCGTTGCGGAGCAGTAGATCAGGGCAATATCACAGTTTCGAATGGCCATCTCGCGATTTCCGGTGTGCGCCTAGAAACGCTGATTCGACCTGGCTTCGTTGGTTTTCAAGGTAGCTTTAAACCGATTACGCAATGGAAATCACTTACCATTCCTGGATCGGACACCTCAAGGACCTCCTCATCATTTTCTCCCTTCTTCAAATGCATATAGTGCACGTCATTGTAGTGGACGTGCTTCTCGTATTTGTCGGCGGCCAGGCACAGGTTTTTGAACTGTAAATGATATCTTAATTTCTTGTTTATATTCGTAAAGTAGCCTCGACAGCTGCTGCGTTCTTTCCCCCCGATTCCTCCGCCCAGCAATCTCTGATAAACGGTCGGACGGGTCTCTGCTTTAGGGGTCCTTTGACTTTTGGGCTTATCGTCCCCAATTCCGTCGGCTTTTCACGGTTATCGCAAAAAATCACATGGGTCTTTTACTGCCCCGCTATATGGACATGACGGGAACGAGGCAAGATTTCCGGGAAAAAGGGAAAGTGGGTTCGTTTGTGATTTGGGGGGGGACTCGAGAGAGGGATAGTTGGGTGAGACAAGTTCGCACAGGTAATGTGCTCATCGCATCTGCCCGAAGTTTAAAGTGATCAGAAAAGGGGCAAGTTAAGCATCCGTTTTCAAGTAGGTTTGGCTAAGCTTGGGCTTGGGATTAGGTTTAAGCGTAGGCTTAGGCTTATTTCTAGGCTTAGGCTTCATTAAGTTTGGGCTTAGGTCGAGGCATTGCTTAGCCATCGCCTTCAGCCGGGGCTTCGCTTAGGCTTAAGCTTAGGATGTGGCTTGGCTTTGCTTTGCTTAGGCTTAGGCATGGGCTTCGCTTAGGCTTAGGCTTCGCTTCAATTAGGCCTAGGCTTACAAGGGAACCTCACGCGGACAGGGTGGAATTTCGAAAAACGCTCGCGGCTACCCCTAGGTAATCGACCATTGCGATCACGATGCGCTTGTCAGATTTTTCTGAATGCACCTGTGGACAAAGATACAGCACTTCCGGAAAATGATGATTTGCATGCGAAAAATTAGCATTTAGGGATGGTTTATTAGGCTCTCCCATCACTATGGAATCACCAGTTGAATGACCGAGTGGTAAGCAACTCGCTTGATAGGATACTGACGAGGGTTCGGATCCACTCGCAATTTTTCATTTTGCTTTTTTTGGCCAGAGATTTTTGCACAAGTCCAGACCAGTTAATGTATCAGACCCAAATCTTTAGATGTCGATTTTTGCACGAGCCAGGGGTGCCGTTCTAGCATTTTCTGGTGCAGTCGATCAGACAAGGATTCTTAAAAAACAGCCAATTTGTTGTTCTCTGGCGTGCCACAGGATGCATGGCCGTCCGCATCGATTTCGGGACTATATTTTTTCGAAAAAAATTTCAAAAAACAGGGGATTATCCTGGGTAAAGTATGGGGGGGTTTCATCAATTTTGGCGATGTTCTGGACTTGTGCGAAAATTTCTGGCCCAAAAAGGCAAAATAAAAAATCCTGAGCGGATCCGAACCCTCGTCAGTATCCTATCAAGCGAGTTGCTTACCACTCGGTCATTCAACTGGTGATTCCATAGTGATGGGAGAGCCTAATAAACCATCCCTCGATGCTAATTTTTCGCATGCAAACCATCATTTTCCGGAAGTGCTGTATCTCTGTCCACAGGTGCATTCAGAAAATTTGACACGCGCATCGTGATCGCAATGGTCGATTACCTAGGGGTAGCCGCGAGCGTTTTTCGAAATTCCACCCTGTCCGCGTGAGGTTCCCTTGTTAGGCTTTAGTCGCTTTACGCGACAGCTACGTATCGGGCCTTTTCAGTGTAATTAGCGGCTTATCTGTCAAGTTTTCCACTCAATTTAACCCCGACTTTCACTCACAAATTGATGCTTCTGCACAGGTCCCAACAAGACGACCCGCAACTCGGATGCCGCCGCCTCCTTCCCAACCGACATTTCTGCAAAAATGTAGCATTGACTTTTGAAAAGTCGAACAGGGTCGTCGGCCAGAGAAAATGCACTTCCACAATACAATAGAGATGGTGATATTATGGGCCAGGGTCGTAAACCCCGGGCACACACGCATATACAAACTGGGAATAGGATCAACGCGTATTTTGTTGTGGTCGTGAGAGAGAGAACGTGATAGCAACAGACGTCTATGTATAGGTTTCAGAAAGTCGAGGGCCCTGTGGATTTCGTGCTATTTATTTGGACTGTACACTGAGGAGTGTGAATGGGATTTGGGAAGTGTGGCTAACGTGAAAATAGGCATTTCATCATGATGGTTAGGGAATAAAAAGGCATTTTGAAGGTAAGGGATCGAGAGAAAGAGACAGAGAGAGAGAGAGCGAGCTAGAGAGATAGAGAGACGGTGAGAGATAGCGAGAGAATGATACAGCGCGATAGGTATAGCGAGAGAGTGAGAGAGAGAAACAGAAAGTGGCAGGGGAGAAACAAGATCAAGTAAACTCTAATATATATTCTAAGCTAACAGAAACCAAGGACAGCTAAGAGAATGCCTTTCTACACATCTAGTTCTAAAATCGAAGCTTCTTATCCTGTGTGACAAGATTAATCAGCTTCTGCTATCTTCCTAACCCTTTTAAATCCGCTTCTAATAATTTAATCCACCGATCAACAATGCCTATTGACAGCTGTTTAGGCTAAAAAAACAGACCCAAACCGGGCAGAGGCCGAGCAGTCCCCTAATCAGAAGCTGAACCCGCAGTTCTCCGCTCCTCCCGACTATTTGTAGCTGGGAGATGCCAAAGAAGGAGAAGCTGACCACGAGATAGAGTTTCTCCCCGCTACGGGACCAGAATGGGGGGCTGAAGGTGTGACTTGTGTGGGTTAGATAGGGCCCGCCCCCCGCTTTTCGCCTCAATTTCTGACCTATCCAAAGTCCCAGTCCCTTTTCTCCTGGGCCCTCAACACTGCAAATAACACATGGGCCGTTGACCTCAAAATACATTTCCCAACATGGAAATGGCCGGGGGTTTTCGCTGTAAAATGCTTGGGGTGACGGGCGGCAAGTTTGCTCAAGTCTGGCGGCATTGAGTGTTGGTAGTGTTCGGATTTTCGGGTATTGTGCACTCTAAAAGTGTCAAAAACACGGCAGAACGTTTTTTTGGAAAACTAGTTATTCGAAGTCAATTTTCAAAATCAGAGTTTGATACTTTCACATTATCCGGGGGGGGTAGAAAGCGCTAGTAACTGAATATGAAATATTTTTTATTGTTTGTAGTAGAATATAGCCATATTTCAACCATAAAAACCATAGAAACAAAAAGTCTAATTTTGGACAAAATCTATACAGATATATGTAAATCTAAATCTAGATATAAACGTTTGTAAAGTCATTACGTTTAGGGTTAGTAAGGGCTTAGAAACACTATTTCCGCTATGTATATTTGAAAAATTGGTTACTAAGGAAAAAATTATTATGCCCAAACGACTCTCAACACTTTGATCGAACCCTAAAGAGGCAAAAATACGCCCTAACTAACCCGGGCAGCAATATCATAATGATGGCGCGAAAAAAGTTACAAAAATACATAAATCACCCCCTTAGAACATCCCATAACCTTCAAAACCTTCATTCATTTCATTCATTCATTCATTCAAACCTTCATATACAAAAGCAATTAGCTGCAAATCCGGGGGTCGACAAGCATAGTTTCTGTAGCCTTGCTGCATGCCAGTGGACAAACGAGTTCATTTGGGCACAAAATAGAGGACAGGGCGGAGGTGTATGATTATGCAAATTCGATCACTTTACGATGTGTGCTCGCGCTGTGAGCGGCTGATGTGGTGGTGGTGGTTTTCCGGTCTAGAAAACAGTCGCAAAATCGGAAAACGACGAAAGGAATCTTTTTAATTAAATTTGGATTTACTACAGGGTGGCCCGAAAGTACGTTGACCGAAATTTTTCGAAACTTTCCGGATTTTCTAAAAAACTAGAAGTACAGGCAGGGTCATATTAACATATTTTATTTCCTATACAATTACCTTCAACACGGTATTATCACTTTTACTATCGTCTGGCTTGAATTCGGAAAAACTGGCATTGAAGATTGAGAAAAACGAGGTGCCGGCACGCAGGTACTTGGCGTCGTGTTTGCCCCATAACTCAGCTAAGACTTAACCGAGGGTGTTCAAATTTGGATGGGAACTAGCCAAGACCTAGGCCTTCAAGACCTATTACACCAAAAAATTCAGCCGGCTCAGGTTTTGCGTACAGAAGAGCGATTAAGAGCGATCAAAAAACGCGCATTTCACAACCTTAATAGCGGCTTCAGACACTTGCGCTCGAAGTTGCAGGCAAAGCAAGTCTAGGGATTGTATTCCTTATGCAACTCTTCTAAATTTGGGCAGGCGCGCGGGAGGCAACACAACCCCAATTTTCCGTTAGGCCCTTAATTGCACAGCACATGGCGAAAATTCCTGAAAATGGTAAAATCTAAAATCAATCCCCTTTGGATAAAAAGACATATATTTGCCTTTTTCGGTCATTTAAGAGGCGTGCTTAGCTTTTTGGTAAATCACGACCTTCCGGTGAAGGCTCAGGGCCCTCGCACAAGCGCAAGTGTCTGGAGCCGCTATTGAGGTTGTGAAACACGCGTTTTTTGATCGCTCATAGTCGCCCTTCTGTAGGCGGAACCTGAGCCCGCTAAATTTTTTGGTGTGATAGGTCTTGAAAGCCTAGGTCTTGACTAGTTACCGTTCAAATTTGAACCTCCTCAGGCAAGTCTTCGCTGAGTTATGGGGCAAATACGACGCCGAGTACCCGCGTGCCGGCACCTCATTTTCAGTAACCTTCTCGACCAGTTTTTCCGAATTTAAGTCAGTCAATAGGAAAAGTGATAATACCATTTTGAAAGTAATTGTATACGAAATATCCTATGTCAATATGAACCTGCCTGTACTTCTAGTTTTTTAGAAAATCCGAAAAGTCTCGGTCAACGTACTTTCGGGCCACCCTGTAATGGCATCCCTAGAGTATAATTTTTTTTCTTCAAAAATATGTCTAATTGGATCATTTAGAGGCGTTCGGAAAAAGGCGTAAATTTTGGGTGAAGCAGATTGTAGTCCGGATCGAAATAAAGAACCAAAATTGAGGGCAAGAAATGCTAAAAATGCGGGCCTGCTGGGCCGTGCTTTTACAATGACAACAATGAGATCACTCGAATGCCGTTTCAGGGAAAGAAAATTTCAGAAAATGGCTATGATTCATATGGAGGAAACCGAAAAAGGTCGAATTGCTTGGTTTTAAGGGTTTTCAAGCGATCACCAATACTAGGAATCGCAACTATTTTGGCGTATGGAATTTAGAGTAGTTAATCCTGTTTTAAAAGTGTACAAAACAATTTAATAAAAACTTGCCCTAGGAAAATTACCCAATTTTGCATCTATTTTGATCACCAGCGATAGCGATCCTAATCAACTTTTCGAAAAATGGCGGTGACTCGTCGTTTCCCGGAAAAATCGGTCTTAAACCAGCGCCCACGAGCAGAAATACGATAAGGGGATCGGATGAGTCGGCGTTGGGATGACGAGTGACTAAGGAAAAGTCGGGGAGAATCTATTCAGAAACGGGTGAATGGGTTTGCAAACCGAGAGGCGGGGTTTGTATTGAATACGCGGTTTTCTGCAGCGAGAACAACAAGTAAGCCATTTCGTATAGGGCTCAAAAGACGGGCAAATGATAATTTAGCAAAAAAAAACTCGGCATGAAACAGAAAACTCGGCACTTCCATTTATTCGCTTTGTCTACCGCCAACGTTCCACCTCGAATGTCCTCGATATCAAATTACTGGCGCCCCCGCGCGCCGACCCAAAATGAATAAAGAATCTCGACGTGTGGATGGCCGCGTGGAAAAAATGGGTCCACCGGTTCGCTGGGGGGATATCACTTTACCCGGGCCGCCTCAAATATTGCACCCAAGCCGCGCCGACCACGCGCCTGCAGACAAACAGAAAGGTAACTGATCCACGCGATTGTAAGGATATAGTCAGGTGAACTACAGTAAAAATGGTTAGAAAACATAGCCAGAAACTTGGTAACGCAACGCCCATTTTCTCGCTAACTTTTGGTGAGCAAAACTTCTAAAGCAAAGCCAACTCCAAAACCTTCCGGAAATGACGATCGATCACCAAAAATAGGTAATTTCCCCCTCTGCCCCCAGCAATTTCGGGGGCCCACCTGACGAGAAGCCAGAATCGCGGCCCGCCAATGGCCCCCTGCCATAAGTTTTCTCGTTGCCCCGGTGAGAGGCAATTAGCTTTCCGGTCCAACAAGCGAAAAAATCGCTGCTCGCGTGCATTCGTCGGCTCTCCCCGGCAAGGCAAAGTTTATTCAGAAAAAGCAGCTTAGAGGAAGAAGTACCCGTATGTACAATATCAAAATACCTATAGCGGACAGCAAAAAAAAAATACAAAAATACACGACGACTCAATAAGACAGGGCGGACTGTTCAATTTGGAAGCGGTAGGTGTATTCGTCGGAATCCAGCTTCCCGAGGTCGATTTCGGGGAATGGCGGCAGTGGGGCTTCCTGAAATAAAGGTTTGCAGAAAACCAAAAAAATTTTTAGCGTAAAGTTGCAGTCACTTGAGCAACTCACCCTATGCTTGCCAGAGTTGCATTCAAAAAGTGGGTTGACCTTGAACTCGACACCGTCTATCGGCTTAGGGCCCGTGCTCGATTGCTGAAAACACGACGTATATGGAGGAGAGGATAGAAACGGAGGATCAAAATTGCTGCATACAGTCAAGCACAATATAAACAGATGCCTGGATACATTCTCAACGACTGAGCATGGTGTTTGACGTCCAATTTCCATTAAATTACCAGGTCCTTTCGCATTATCGGGGGTGGGGGGGGGTAGGGAGGGGCAACTCATTTGTATTAGGATCTATTTCTCTAAAATAACTAGCGAAAGTGCTTCTAAATCGGTTTGTGAATAACATCAGCGTCAAAAATTACACAATTTTTATTAATAATATAGAATATCGATTTTTCGACCGAAAATGGCCGATTCTTGTCAAAAATTTCGGTTTTCGTTTTTCAAAATTTTGATTGTTTATAGAAATACTGAAAAGACTAGTGAACTGCCGCCTAATAAGTTACTAGAATCGGTAATCGGTTCTCCCGCCCCGATATGCGATAGTACCAATTATAAATAGTAAAGTAAACAAAAGATCATGCCAATAATCGTAAGGTATCAAACAAAATGGGTTAACCACAACACACCTTAATCGTAAAAGCATTCACCGGCGAACGTAGAGGATCGACTTGGGAGAGCGCTGAGGTTGAGTGAGATGGTTGTCCCAATCCTAAAAACGACATTGGTCAGAATGAAACAAGAAAATCACCTGGAACTGATGGATACAATCCTTGACCGGGGGCCGAGCTTGTAGACAGATTCCTTTCCCTAAATCAGGATCAATAGAAAAACAAAAAAAATTCCTTACGAAGCGCTATGCGATAATCCGTAGTTTGAAGGAATGACGATGACACGGAAGCAAATCATTGCGCCATCGACCTCGCTGGAAAAATAACACATTTGAAAACTTTAGATTCTATACCCAGCGTTGGTGTAATCTTTGGGCGTCTTCTTGTTTTTGTTGAGGATGATTACCTAAAGAAGATTATAATTTCTGGCTGAACGCAAACCTCGCCAACAGCATCGACCGCGGCGTCGAGAGGCTCCGTTTTCACGCAGATGAATCTTTTACGCAGGGCTCGCTCTCCTATGCAAAACTTTCATAAAAAAACCCTATTCCTTACGTGAATCCGCGGTGTAGTCGATAGCAACGAATCCGTGCGGTATCGGGTCATTTTCCTTGACAACCGTGATGTCCGTCACCACGGATATTGAACCCTAATTGTCGTTTTAGAGAATGAGGAAATCAAGAAAACCTTATAGGCGGCATTCGGCTTCTCTCGGCTGTAACATAAGTAGCGGACGGGACGCGAGAAGATGCTAAATCAAAACATTGGAAAAAATCTTAAAAAAGCAATTTCTACCGGTTCGAACGAGATAACCTATTTTGGCCGTAACTAGCGCAATCAAAAAATCGATACGAATAAGCGAAACTATAGCTAAACAGATTCATCTAAATGCACACACCTGAATGAACTTTCGTGCCAAAGGTCCGCATCCGAAGCATCATCGTTCGATTTGGTCAACTAAAATTCAGTCAATACTTTTAATCTCCGACAACACGTACCGCTGTAAATCCTCTAGGCGCCTTGTTCTTATCAGCGACGACGCAAAGTGCCGTAATAGGGGAGATCGAGTCGGACAAATCCATGCTCCTCGCCAGCGATTCCGACATCCTAAACAAGACTTTTATCACTTTCACACCCGTAGAAAATATGCACAATGGAGAACACGTCAAAAGCAAATCAAACAGTAACAGCAGAAAATTTTCCTATCCTATCTAACAAAGCTCGCA
Organism: Mesorhabditis spiculigera; assembly: GCA_958295435.1. Taxonomy (NCBI): domain Eukaryota; kingdom Metazoa; phylum Nematoda; class Chromadorea; order Rhabditida; family Rhabditidae; genus Mesorhabditis; species Mesorhabditis spiculigera. The sequence goes on along the minus strand of CATQJA010001066.1, from coordinate 109,875 downwards.
GACCGTCGTCAAATTTATGGCATCGAATCGGCATGTCGATGGAATAAAAAGGGTTCTTGAGTGCATAGTCGGCGTAGAGTTCGTAGAGCTTTGCGAGAAACTGGTGGGCTTGTGGATTACCACCCGACGAAGTTACGACAACGAATTTGACGCCAGTCCTTGATTGCAGGCAATGGAGCCGGAATTGTGTTGTTTCCAAAACCTCGATTCCGCTGCTGCCAGGTGCCGGGCTCAACTGTACGGCAATCGTGTACAACGAGTGGAATGTGCTTGAAAGGATGATCTTCTCATTGGTGGAGACCATTGGCATTGAAAACCCTAGTTTCACCGGGTAATTGGATTGCTCAGCGACGAAGTCGAACACGGATATTCTTTGATCTTCTTTTGTGAAGCTCGTCCCGTTCACAGCGATCCCATTGACAGCGGAAACAAAGTAGCGTGGGGGAACGCCGGAGCCCCAGACGACCACCGGTTTTCCGTCGACGTTTTCGAGCTGTAGACCCAGGGGCCAGTCGAAGATCCGTTCAATGTTCGGCATCGTCGTCTCCGGCGTCGACCACTCGTAGATTAAGCTTCCGGCTCGTGAAATGACGAAGACTTGTTGTACGGACATCTGGAAAATAAAACATTGAAGGCGCCAGATAGAGGGGCAAAATGAAATGCGAAAGGCCAGTAAGACCAGTAAAAGTCCCTACGGCTCAAGGTTTTGAGATAAGCAAATTTTTCGGTGAAATAAGGGGAGTTTATCAAATCACAGGGTTGTGGAAATAAGCTTCACCGGCTGGCCGGAAGCTTCGACGTGAAACTGATGACCAAATGTAATTTGGGGCAGAGTGCACAGAAAACCCCGGCAATTGTAGCACGCCGTACTCGATGGGTGAGTAATGGTGGAATTCTCGGAAACGGTAAAACCAACTCATTCCGATGGAAAGAAAATGATGTTTTAGCAGGTTTATGATGTGTAGAAGAGGTTTATGAAAGTGACTGATGCATACGTATCGGTGATAGTGATCACGATTGACAGAGGTTATATTTATTGCTATTCCGTGAGCCCTTTAATGGTGCATTTCTTGAAACTTGCGTAAAATAATCATCTTTATGCGAACCGAATCAACAATACATTTTATAAGCAGTTTCTTTTGAGGAAAATCACGGCCCGTAGACGGAATTGTTTGTTGCGTAATTCACAGACAAGCAATTGATGAAAATGAGAATCAAAGGGGGGTTTTGGCTGTCGCGCGTAAATTATTGGGAGTTGTCTTCGGCGATTGTCGGGAACAAGTCTTTCCTTCTGAACGGGAGCTAGAGGTTGACAATTGCATAAAGCCTTACATTATGTATTTAAAGTCCTTCGTTGGGGTCACATTGTCGTAGCGGCTCATCTCGAGTTGCGGGCTGGATGAGCTCGACCTGGATTGACATGTTTTTCACGGGGTTTTTTTTTGTCAAACCTTGCAACATCCGGCTCATCGGATGACCACTCTTCAACCGGAGACGAGCGTTCGGCGAGCGGAACCAGTTCTTTTTCTACCTCTACATTTGTCACGTTTTCTTCAGCTGCTTTGTTTACAGCTTCATCGGCTTCGTCTTCTTCATCTATAGGGGAATTTTTGGTGGTTAAACTGTTATCAGACTTACGTTCCGAAACGTCATTATGGAAGTAGACTGCCCGGCGGGGTGAATCTGGCGTCCCAACACCGTTTCGTTCCCTAAAAATCTCCTGCCTCAAAAACCTGGGTAAGTGCACACCTGTGGGAGAAGCGGCGCAAAATCGAGGGGCTTTTGTTGGGTGCGACGTCCTTTACGTCAGAGGTTAAATGCGAAGTTGTTGACACGGTGCTGTCGTGCATCTTCTCGTGGGTATGGGTGTACTTGTTGAAGACGTTGCTTACCGTTTCGACTGTTGATGCTCTTTGTCCCCCATATGGGCGCATCGAGCGGGCACGACCAGCAAGGCTTCTGACGCCTTCTCTGAAATGATTATATGAATACTGATTGTAATTTATTGTCTTTGCTGGTGCTTAGGCAGTATCGGGGGGAACGGAGGCGGTCCGGTGTTTTATAGCAGGAGACTTTTTTCATAGGACCGAATATTGTTGATATAGATAGAGGCATTTGTTCTAAGCTGGTTTTTTGAATTCCTAGACGCAAAAACTTTATGAATTTTGTTGAAAAAATACTGTTGTGGAGAGAAAAAGCTAGTCTCTTTTCCCCCACTGCCTATTCTGTGACCCAGTGACCGTAATCCACCCCAGTTCAAATCACTCCGGATTACGTGTCGTAATGTCTCCCGACTCATGGGATTTTCTCCCTAAATTATCGCTCTAATCCTTTTTATCCTGGAAGCTGCTACGAATAAACTTCTAACGTTTATTCGCCACAAGTTATCCATCAAGCACAAGAGGCAAGCACACTCGCGGACACAACAACTGGCGAGCAGGAAGTTCGACATTCACGCAAGGAAGGGATTTAACCAAGCTGGCCCCGACTACCCGTGCGAAATCGAAACAAGTTGAAGCCGACGAGAAAATCATGGAGCAAGCTCTTCAAAATGTGCTACAGCAACTGATGGAAAGTCAACGTGAGCAGAGGGAAATGGATAAGACAGCGCACGACCTCCAAATCAAGCTGATCACGGAACAGATGGCCGCGCTGATGAGCCAAGTCACCGCCCCAGTCAAGCACGAGCCCAAGGAGGAAGAGAACGCGAACAAGGCGCGTCTACAAGCGCTGCGCGACTCGATTTTGGCCCGAGTGCCGAAGTTTTCGTTTGACGAGGACAAGTCGACGTTCGAACTGTGGCATGAACGCTATGGTCCGATGCTCGAGAAGGATGGCGCCGAACTCTCTGAAGAGGATCGTTCTCGGATGTTGATCGAGAAGCTGGACGAGGCGGCGTACGACAGGTTCACAAAGTTTATCCTGCCCAAGACCACAAATGAGCTGAAATACGCTGAAATTGTGGCATTTCTCCTCAAGATCTTCGTTCCATCGAAGTCACTCATCGCCCGCCGGTACGAATTTTCCAAAATGAAGTTTGATGGTGGCGATGTCGAGGATTTGGCCAAGCACGTCGATCAGCTCAAGTTCGCCTACGAAAAAGCCAAGATGCGCGACATCAAGGAGAACGAAGTGAAAGTTCTTTCACTACTTCTTTCGCTTTCTGGCAGCGAACACGAAGCAACGCGAAGCCAAATACTTCGAAGGATGGAGGAAAAGCCCGAGTCGACACTGGATGAAGTTTTTGACCACATTCGCCATTTCGTGACGAGGAAGAAGGACGCGAATTTGGATAGCAAGGGCGCGTTGGCCGCGCACGCCGTCACCGCAAAGCCGCCCTATGCACCCCGCCCTTTTCCCGCCCAAAAGAAGCCCGGCACCCGCGCACCAACGAGGCCCTGCAAGCACTGTCAAGGAGCCCACTGGGATGCCGATTGCCCGGGACGCAACAAGAAGCCGCAAGGACAGCCGAACTTCCCCAAGAAAAAGTTCGCAAGGCCCGCGCACACAAATGTCGTAATCGTTGGTTCTAACCTTTCTTTGAATCACGAATCTGATCGTTTATTTCTAGATGTTGCGATCAACGACAAGGTGCTGAAGATGCGAGTTGATACGGGCGCCGACATCACGATCATCAGCAAGAAGGATTGGACGCGGCTCGGATCGCCCGCGCTCAAGTCCACGGATCTGAAGATGAAGGCAGCGAATGGCGAAGCTATCAAGGTCCATGGCAACTTCAACTGCAAGTATGTGATCGACAAGAAGGAGATGTTCGGTGTGTGCCACGTCGTCGACGGCTACACGCTGTTGGGTCTAAATTGGCTCAAGAACACGAATGCGATGGATGCATTTCGTCAAATGCTAAAGCCCGATACCATGGAGGTGTTGGCAATCGACGCCGAGAAGGAGGGTGATTTCGCAGCACAACTCAAGCTGGAATTTGCCGATGTAGCGCAAGATGGACTCGGTAGCTGTAAGAAGTTGGAGGCTCGACTACAATTGAAGCCCGGCGCTGTGCCCAAGTTCTGCAAGGCCCGACCGGTGCCTTTTGGCGCAATGCCCGCTGTTGCAGCGGAGATCGATCGTTTGGTGGGCACTGGAGTGCTAAAACCTGTTGAATTTTCTCAATGGGCCGCCCCGATCGTTGTCGTCAAGAAAAATTCTGGATCAATTCGGATGTGTGCTGATTTCTCGACCGGACTGAACAACGCGCTCGAGTCAAATTGTCATCCGCTTCCTACAGCTGAGGAAATCTTCGCCCAGCTCAACGGAGGAAAGTACTTCACGCAAATGGACCTCGCCGAGGCTTATCTACAAGTGCCCGTTGATGAGGATTCCAAGGAGTACGTGACGATCAACACGCATCGTGGACTTTTCCAGTACCAACGTCTGCCTTTTGGAGTCAAGACAGCGCCCGCCATTTTTCAAGGCATCATGGACCAAGTCATCAATGGTCTCGAGGGGACAGCTGCGTACCTGGACGATGTGATCGTTATGGGCAAGACGAAGGAGGAACATGATGAACGAGTGAGAGCAGTTTTTCGACGACTGCAAGCGTTTGGATTGCGAGTGAAAATGGAGAAGTGCCGATTTGCGCAAAGGCAAATCAAATTCCTCGGTTTCCTGATCGACCCGGAAGGACGTCGACCCGACCCGGAGAAGATTTCCGCCATCAAGCACATGCCCACGCCGCAAAATATAAGCCAATTACGCTCATTTCTTGGAATGATTCAATTTTATGGTCATTTTGTTCGTGATCTGTCCTCATTTCGCCATGTTCTCGATGAAGTGACAAAAGAAAAAGTCACTGTGACAAAAGAAAAAGTCACTTCGACAAAAGAAAGAGTCGAAACCACGAGAAAAGAAAAGGTCGTGGCCGAGAGAAAAGAAAAGCCCTCGGTGGAACAAAAGAAAGAGTTCCGATGGTCAAAAGAATGCGACCAAGCTGTCCAAAAGATCAAGGACATTCTTTCTGGAAACCTCCTGCTGACGCACTATGACGAGAAGCTACCGCTGATTGTTGCCGCTGACGCATCAGACTACGGCATCGGTGCTGTCCTCACCCACAAGATCGATGGGAAAGAGAAGGCCGTCCAACACGTGTCAAGGACCCTGACGGATACCGAGCGTCGCTACAGTCAAATCGAAAAGGAGGCACTGGCTATCATCTACGCCGTGAAGAAGTTTCACCGGTACCTACATGGAAGGACATTCACCCTGCGCACCGACCACAAGCCGCTTCTCGCGATTTTTGGATCGAAGACGGGAATTCCGGCGTATTCGGCAAATCGTCTACAAAGATGGGCCGTAACTCTTCTCAACTATGATTTCCACATGGAATACATTCGGACCGCGGATTTTGGTCAAGCCGACGCACTGTCCAGGCTGATTGCTGAACAACCGAGGCCGAATGAAGAACGCGTCATTGCTGCAATTGACGTCGATCCGGATGCTGATGGAGAAGCGGACGAAAACTACACGTTGCCGCTGCCGATCAAGCGAATGCAGATGGAAACTGCCCAGGATCAAGTTCTGCGGGACGTTCTGAAGTTTTTGAAGTCGAAAATGTGGCCTCGACCGGACAAGGACGCTCCCCTCTACGTCTTCTTCAACCGAAGAGACGAAATCTCGTTCGCGGACGATGTTCTTCTATGGCGTCACCGCGTAATCGTGCCCGAGAAACTCCAAAAGGAAGTGCTGAAGTTGCTTCACCTCGGACACCAAGGCATGAATAAGATGAAAGCGCTCGCGCGAAGTTTCGTCTATTGGCCCACCATCGACAAGGACATCGAGCAACTCGTGCGAAGTTGCGATACGTGCGCCACGACCATCAAGGACCCGATAAAGGCGAAAATGGAACCCTGGCCGCTCGCGCATGCGCCATGGACACGCCTACATGCCGATTTTGCGGGCCCGGTCGATGGACATTATCTGTTGATAATCGTCGATGCATTCTCTAAATGGTTGGAAGTGGTACCTATGAAGTCGATCACCGCTACGGACACACTGGAAGGTTTCGCAAATATCTTTGCGAGATATGGCCTACCGGAAGTGCTCGTTACCGACAATGGACGTCAATTCGCGGCCCGACAAGTCAAGGAATGGTGCAAAACGAATGGAATACTACATCTATTCTCGCCGCCCTTCCATCCACAATCAAATGGACAGGCTGAACGATATGTTGATGTCGTCAAGCGGGCCGTGTCCAAGTTGCGCACCGATGGCTACAAACTACAAGATGCCATTCGGATTTTTCTTCAAGCACATCACGCCACGCCCTGTGCTGCTGGCCCCAATGGAGCGTCTCCATTCGAGAACATGATGGGACGCGAAATGCGAGGTCAACTCTCGCTACTCCTACCGCGTGTGCAAAGAGAAGTTGTGAAGGAGGCCACAATGAGCGCACAGTTCGATCGCCATCACGGAGCCAAGGAAAAGAATTTTTCACCTGATGAGCCCGTTTACGCAAAGGACTGGCGCGCAGCGAAATCTACTTGGATTCCGGCTACTATCGTCAAAAAGAAGTCGAAAGTCATCTACTTGGTCAAGCTGGCTGACGGAATGCTCTGGACGCGTCATGCTAACCAACTACGCAAGCGCGACAAGCAACTTTTCGATGAAGAAGGGAAGGATGTGGCGACGCCGACTGCTGAAGGTGATGAGCCCGTGTCAAGGCCCAAACGCACTCGCCGTCCACCATCCAGATGGAGCCCGTGAACGAGGAGGTCAAGCGTACGCAAGAAATTAAGCAAGAAACGAACGAACTTTATTTTCTTTCCGTGAGATTGTATTTTTGCGTGCCTACTTTTCCTCGATTTTGTTTTCCAAATTCACGTGTCTCTATGTTGCGCATTTTTCCCTTTCACCTTCACCTCCTGCTTGGCTATGTGCCGGCGCTGGATTCTTCCTTAAAGAGGAGGAGGTGTTGTGGAGAGAAAAAGCTAGTCTCTTTTCCCCCACTGCCTATTCTGTGACCCAGTGACCGTAATCCACCCCAGTTCAAATCACTCCGGATTACGTGTCGTAATGTCTCCCGACTCATGGGATTTTCTCCCTAAATTATCGCTCTAATCCTTTTTATCCTGGAAGCTGCTACGAATAAACTTCTAACGTTTATTCGCCACAAGTTATCCATCAAGCACAAGAGGCAAGCACACTCGCGGACACAACAAATACCATAAAAGCTATTTTTCGTACGGGTTTTGACCAATTTTCCAATTTTTAAGAAGTTTTTCCGTTTTTTTTTGGATAATTTCTCTGCGTGAATATGGCTACACTTACTTACACTTTTTATTACGTAACTAAGCAGTTCGGAAATAATGGAAAAAAATTATGAACCTCCCTCGATAATGCAAAAGCACCTGTTACCTTACCTCAATCCCTCTGCCCCTCGGTGCACCATCGATAGTAGCGATTCGGAGCGCGATTGCCGCATGGCCGCATCGGTCGAGCGACTTCTGAAACTGCTTTTTAGGATGTGGTATGAATTCCGAACCTTCTCCACTTGATCCCCTCCTTGTCATTCCGAATATTGGCCACTGGCGTGTTGCTGGCAGACGATCCTCCATATACTTGGGTGGTCTGTCTCCTCCCCAACCCGCCAATCAGTTGTTCCACCGAGGTGCCACGGATAAAGCGCGACCACCGTGAAGGTCTATATTTTAAGCATTAATTGGGCAGAAAGTACACCGCTTACGCTTTCTCATCAGAATATCCATTGCTTTGTTGTGATGATAAGGTGCCGAGGGAAGCATTAGAGGGCACGTCGAACAGGGGACGACCGTTTACTTGGGTTGAGATCACTGAAACGGAACATTAGGCCTACTATTTAATGGATACCTTCTGGGAAGACGTCATTTTCTTGCTCCTCCGGAAACAATTCCGCCGCATGGTTTATCATGAAATGGCAGAGGGCAGTGTGCATATTTAGTCCGCTCAACAGGTGTGAATCGCCTTCACCGAGTGTAGGTGGCGCTCTGAAAAGTAATGATTTTTAGTGAGCTTCCGAGGCTGTACGCACACAACGCGTGGTGTACGGAGGCTCTCTAACGTACCGAAACAAATTTGGTGCCCAGACGATGGCGAAGTTACGCGAGCTCATATCAGTGAGGTCTTTTTGCTCGCAGAGCCGTGAGAGGTGGAAAATCAGGTAGCGTGCGGTTCTGAAATAATTTTTTTTTGACGTGACGTTATATTCCTACCTATAATGCTCGGGTACAAGCCGTTGCAAAACATCACGAAGGCACTCAACCCGTATCCGCTCGTCCCGTTGCTCACCGGCCGCCTAGAATAACGTAAATTTCTGATATCACAGTAACTTACGATCAAATCTGCATAGAGTTCGAAGGTGAAGAGGGGGTTGGGTAGCTGTCGGAAATATTGTTTGAGCAGGGAGGAGACGGAGTAGATGTCTCTCACGATGGCAAATTCGGAGAGGTTCGGCTCCAGTCCGCAGTCAAACTTTGCCCTGAAAACCCAGATTCTTATAAATTGCATATAACTACCGTAATTTCTGGATGTTAGACTGGATGCCGCACTGTCGATATATGCCAGTCACAATTCCATGTTTTTCTATTGCCTCCACACATCGTTGCAGGATTAGCGGCACTAGAAGATTTGCCTTTAGGTGATAGAGGTAATTTTTGATACCTGGCCTAGCGGTTCGCTGGAGATGCTGAACGAGATCGACGCTAAACACCGGCTCCTTTCGCTTCACCTTTCTGCGCACCATCTCGCCAATCTGAATTTTAGTGGCATATTTTTATAATGAGGTTAACGTACCCGTTTTGCTGCCGTTAAAGGTAACCGTTTGGGGGCTATCGGGCTAGGGGTGGTGACTGCCTTATCGTCGAATAGCGTCACACAATCGGATGGGAAGTAGCCAATTTGGAATACCTAAGCGGCAACTTATCGTATTTTCATTTTTTAAAAGATGGGTCGTTAAAATTTGACGCAGGAATGCGCATTTGACCTTTTTTACTTACGTTTTTTTTGTTTCAGAATACGTACTGAAAGTTATTTTTTACTAGTTAAAATGCTAGCTAGTAAAAAAATTGAAAAGACAAACCCGTATATTTCCGTTGTTGTCCGTGTCAGCGTCGTCGTCGCCGTCAAGTGAACCGTGATTTCCGACGGGGATCGTCAGCTTTGCTTTCCACCACGTCGACCCGTTTGACGGCACCGCCGACATTTCGATTATCGACAAGATGTCGCCCACCTAAAGTACTTTTTGGAGGTGACAAAAAATGCAACATTTCCGAGATATCCAGATTTTTTAAGACGTACCCGTATGGAGAGCTGTTCAGGCGTCCTCCCCTTGAAATGTTTGGTGACGAGGGCGGCGGCGATTGCTGGCGTGTTGATGGCCGACTGCTCGGCCGCGCAGAATCGGTGTCCACGCGAGTCTATCTGAAATTGCAACCTCGATTAGACGCAAGAAAAAATTTTTAATGATGCAGAAAAATTAGAAGATCACTGATGGATTTTTTTTATTGTTCTGCGTTTGGTGAGCTTCCCATGCCATTTGAGCGCTTCTTCCACAAATATTTTGTCTTGAGATGATGAGGGAAGGGCAGTGCCAAAGAATTCAATGAATTCCATGCTTTAATCGATAGGAAAGTTGTTTATAAATAACGATTACGTATATTTCAACAAATCCATGTTTATTGGAAAGCCGCTAACATAAGCCTAACAAGGAACGTTTTTTAGTGTCGTCGCTATTTCCAGGCCAATGAACAAACTTATTTTGTGCAGAATTTTGCGGTGGTTACGTATAGGAGTTAATGTAATATTTGCGGAATAGTTTTTTTCTAAAAGTTATGGACAATTTAAGTCGGGGAAAACCACATGAAGTGGCTCATTTCGGGTATTTATCGGTCTTTGGTCGTTCAGTACTTTTGGAAAATGGCGATTTCGCAAATTTGGTATGCAATATCAGAATCAGCGCAAAATTGTGCACTTTAGGCTTAGTCTCACCTAAAATCCCGACGACGGCTAAAAACGTCAATAAAAAACCCGAGAGGCCATAATGATAGGATCCACACTCCCAGAGCGGCAAGAGATTCCGAAAAACAACAAATGGCGCTCGATGAAAAGATGAGTAATCGTTGCCAGAACCCCCTCCCCCAGCGTGAAATGGCTGGGGGTCTATTTCGGCGAATGTCTCGCCATCCGTCCCCCTCAAATTCGGCTCGCTTCAAAAATGGAGCATTTCGGGGGGTATGCGTGGGGGGTGGTCGGGCCCAACTGGCGCTCCCACTCCTCATTTCCGGCCAATGTTTTGCGCACTCCGTTTTTGGAGGGGATTGCCTCGGCATGGTTAGGAGGGCCAGAGAATTCTATGGGGCGTGTGGGAGGGTGGGGAAGGGTGGCAGAGGCAATTTGGGCTTAAGCCAGGTGTTCAGGTTTTTTGCCATATTGCGATTAAAGCCCTGGTTCAGAAATCAGCCTTGTAGACTATTTTTGAGAGAGACGGCGAAAGAGAGAGAGTGAGAGAGCGAGAGAGCTAAAAACAGCGAGTTACACGCAGACGTAAATAGGCACTTGTGTAGCATGATGTTCCATGAATGACTCAGGGAATGCACTCTAATGCTCGCCAGAATCTTGAAAAACATCGCATTTAAACCATCAAGAAAGCCTATAATTTTCAAAATCCAAAAATCCGGGCAAGTACGCCCGACGCCTCCGGACACCGGTTACCCATGACAATTGGCAGTGGCTAAAAAGTGAGCCACGGTGGGTGGGCACCCGGTTCGAGTCAGACATTATTTACTGTTGCACTCACTTCACCCTTGTTCAGAGGAGCGGTCTGTTCAAAAGGCCGTGAAACCACGCCACGAAAAAGCGAAAAGTGATGCTTCTCGGGAGGGGGGATTCGGGTGTCGCGGTCCGTGGGAAAAGCAATGATTTTGGGTGATCGAAGAGCAGCAAGGTCACTGATTGACAGGGCAGCTAGAGGGTGAGAATTAGTATTTGTTGAAGGTTCAATAAAATAGGCGTATTCCTGCAGAAACTTATAACAAAAACATAGGCTTAAAATCGATGCATTTTGAGGAAAATAACGCGGGACCGTTCTAGTGAGGAGACAACTTGTTTTCCATTCCTTACATCGACCCGCGTGTCCCATCACCTATAGCCTAGCCTGGGCATCACCGGAAATTGGAGATCTCCCGACTGCACCCGCCGATCTTTTCCGCCAAAAATATCCACAAATCCAAAAGGGCAGCAGATAGCAAAGGGTATTGATATCGGGATCACCATCATAATCTAGGTATAGGTAGCGAAAAACAAAAAAAGAGACCCTTTTGCCCCCCTATAATGCGGAAGAACCGCCGAATCAAATCCTCAGTTTTCAGCCTGGATTTGACCTTAATCACATCACATACTAAATAATTACGAGAGCATTAAAATTCAATAGCCCAAAATAGCTTCAACCCGAGGATTTGTAGTTTCAACCCCGAAATCTTCGAGGAAGTGCGGTTCTCGCCTTGAAAAATAGATATTTTTAGGGCAAAAACTGTTGGGCGATGTCCAGCAGCAGCAGTGGCTGTGTTGGTGGTTTGGCTTGGGGCCCTCGAGAGGATCTTGTCAATCTTTTCATCCGATCCCCCCACAGCCTCAACATCTCGGCACTCGACCCAGGGGGTGGGAGGACTTCTCAGAAGGAGGAGAAGGGACCACAGAATCAGCTGCTCCATTTCTTCGACATCAACCCCCCCCCCCCACGCGGACAGGAACAATTTGATGTCGAACGGGTTAGGGGATGATTTTTGATCTACCAAACAGCTATAAAAAATTTTAGGGTGTCAAAATGTACCCTTTGTCTATAGTTTAGAATAGCTAGCTATTTTTAAAACTCCGAGCAAGAGACAGATCGAGAGAGAGCGAGCGATAGATATAGAGAGAGATAGAGAGAGTGATAGAGAGAGAAAGCGAGAGGGAGACAGAAAGAGACAGCGAAAGTCTTCAAACCGCCTAATTTCTTTCCAATCAATAATTCCAAAACGCGCCCTCCGCAATGAGCCTGAGTTCCGGGCGGCCCCTCTAGCCGGGCCACAAACGGTTCGTGGGTCGTGTCCCTGATTGATAGCGGAGGGCCCAGCCCTTGGCCACATGATCCGTTTGGGCAAAAAGTGGCCACCACACCGTGGGTGCCAAGTGCAGCCTTTTTCTCGGAACCGCTGCAAAACATCGGGTACTTAGCTAGGTGTTTACCGAATTTTTGGCAGGTTAGAGATCATCAAAATGTATTGAAATCATTAGTGCTAATAAACAAAGCCTGATAGCGTATTTTAGGCAACTGGCTTGTATATAACGGGAGTCCCTAAGACTAGAGAGGAGACATTTTTTAATGTGTACGGGGGGACCGAGCCTAGCTTGTGCAGAATTTTACGCTGATTTCGAATGAATCAGCAAATTTGCGGCATCTCGACCGAAAGTTATGAAGGACCTAATACTGAAACAGCCGAAAGGAGCCATTTCCCATGGTTTTCCTGTTTTAAACCGTTCATAACTTTCGGAACGTGGTGGTCCGCGAATTTGGTAAACATCTTCGGAATCAGCGCAAAATTCTGCACTAGATAGGCTTGGTCCAAACTTGAGACTCCAACGATGTTGAAGCCTCGTTTAAGACGGCCAAGAAAGCCAAGCCAAAAAGCCTCGTTTTAAGAAAGAGTGGCGACGCAGACGTCACTAGGCGCTTACGCTGTGTTAAAAGATAGCCCCAACTAATCTAAAGCCGTGAACAATTTTTGACCAACCGTGAAAAACCAAAAAACCCGGAACTCACCTCCAAAAACTTCAACACCGGATAACAGGTAATCACACTGCCGGTGAGCTGCGAGAATCGGCCGAAATAGCTGCAATTTTGCGATTTGTCTCGTTTTTTCGGGGCGGTTTCGCCGCGGAGGGGGAGGTGAGCGCCCCGGCCGGGCGGATTGAGGGCATCGCCCGTTTTTTCCGCGAGTGGACACAGAGCGCACCGACCCAAGGTTACTCTATTATATACCCCGGGCTACGTTGTGGTGTGGACAGTGAGACGGGCAGTTTGAAGCCAATTTACGCCCATCACTCACCGGATTCCGGGATTGGCCTACTTTTAACCGCTTTTAGGTACGGAACTTACGTTGTTAGGACCTCTTTGGAATCGGACACCCCGCATACGCACTCCAACTCGTCGAGTCGAGAGTGGCGACGGTCAAAAACGCAGCTAAATAAAGGGATTGTTGATAAAAATAACCCCTTGAACCCACCGATGTAATTGCCGATCAAATCCAAAAATTTCTGCCAACGTCCTGCGGATTTTCCTAAAAACTTTCAGCTTAAATTCGGAGATTTGTCGTACCATGTCGCGTTATTGCTAAAGATGGCGAGTGTAACGGTGACATCATTGATGGTGGGCAGCGTCTTTTCCACATCGTCCACCTTCACTTGTACTGGGCCGAGTTCCACCGACGGGTAGTGGAAATGGTGGCATTCGTTGAGTTTGTGAATGCTAGGAATATTTAATGGTTTGAGTAGCAAATGAAGCCACAATCTATTAAATAAAACGCTGCTACCTTGTCAGCGGGCGTCGTGCGAATCCGTTGGCATAGCGGAGAGCGATTGGCGACTTTGGAGGTAGCGCCACCCAATCCTGGTTCATCAGCGCCAGGTTTGAGAGAGACACCTACGAATCCCAACATTCAGTTATTGAAAAGAGGAGGAGGATGAGGACAAAAAGCATAATAAATCCAATTAAATATAGAAGATGTAGAAGAATTTTGAGACATTGAAAGTACAAGGGTGTCAAAAAGCGTAAGTAAAAAACATGAAAAGAGTTCCCAAACAATTCAAAAATTAAGTTTTAATTAATTAAAATTCAACAGATTTTGCTTTATTTAAATGCAATGAATATTTTAAGTTTATTGGCTAAATTGAATGCGATCAAAATAGAGAACCAGGTGCAAGCCATTGGATTACATTGAGTTCCATCACCAAATGCTGTTATTCCGCCCCCAATTAGCCCAAGGTCGACGAGACGCGCGCCCGTAAACGGTTGCGGGAAATCCGCGGATTTACGCTATGCAAGCCGGAGGGTGATATGATGGGATATCTTCTTCATACCCGACCGAGGGTATGAATTGATTATCGCTGGGATTGGGTGTTTGGAATGGGGGGAGAAGGGGGGTTGAATGAGCCGATCCTGGCTGAGCAACAGGGTGCGAGGGGTGTAATAGGCAACGAAGCGCCGAGTCGCCGGGCCATGAGACCGAGGCCGCAACGAGCTTCACGGTTTTATGGTGTATTCGCTTGTAAAATCATAAGGATCAAGTTTTAAGCGGAAAAAAGGTCTGCGCATACGTAGACCGAGGGATAAGGAGAGAGAAAATGAGAGAGAGAACGACAGAGAGAGAGAGAGAGAGAGAGAGAGAGAGCGAGAGAGCGAGGTTTGCAGTTAGGCAAAAGCCGCTTGTTAAAACTTCTGTGTAACTAGGTGTACACGTAGCCCTAACCGAGCCTGCGCCCAAACACGGCTACCGTGTCATTCACTGGCTACCAGGATGACCTCCTCAAAAATCTCCCAAACCCCCTAAAACATCCAAACGAAGCGGGGTAAAAGCCATAAAGTGCGGTCTCGACTAAGAGCTCGCTAGTAGCAATTGTAGTAGTAGGTGCAAGGGGGGAACCAGTTGCCCATCGGCCCATAAAACCCTCACTACTCCACACACGCGTCTCCCCCCCGTGTGTGCATATTGTTTTCCGCCCCCTCCCCTCACCCGCACAGCAGCCAATATTTGTGCAGCCGCAGATACAATTGATGCGAACAAAAAAGTTGAAATGGGCTACGCAAACCGGCGAGGGGTACCCATTAATGGGATGGACGGGCTTTGTTTTGGAGTGGGGGAAAAGGAGGAATGAAGCCGTACGAAAATTTCGATTTTGGCTGCTGGATTCATGAAACTAGACCAGAAAATAGTTCTTTCGCATTATCGGGGGGGGGGGGGGGGGGTATCAGAGGGGAGACCAACTTTTTTTCCAAGGATACATTTTCTCTAATATGAATAGAGGCAGTGTTTTCTAAATTGTTTTTACTATTTCGAATCGCAACACGTTACAAATTTTACTTACCAATACAAAAAAATATCGATTTTTCCACCAAAAACCAGTTAAATTTTACCAAAACCCTATTAAAGACTGCTAGAACTCTGGAACGCACACTGTCACCCCGAGGGTGCGCCCCCCAAGAACGCGCGGAGAGAGGCGTCATTAGTGGTGCCCCGTATTGGGCAGAGGCCCTCTGCACAGCGGCCCGGCGCCTAATAAAACGTCCGGTAGAATTGGAAACCCAGAAAGACCGCAACGCGTGCGATAGACGCGTCGCGCCATTACGAAAGCAGGCCTGCGCAGCTAAAATCATGCTGCTATTTCGCGCCCCAGGCAAAAACCCGTACAGTACGCCATTTGGGGCGCCTCCGACTCCCTTCCCCGCTTGGCCCTGTGGTATAGTGGCTAGCGCGTCGGACTGTGGATCGAACCATCGCGGGTTCGACCCCGCCCGGTGCGCAACTTTCTTGCTCTCAACGGAATTTCATCGTTCTGGGGGTCTTTAAAAATCCTAAGATGTTACGAGGCACTTCTGGACTGATAGGGAAAAAGTCCCCCCCCCGGTAATGCGAAAGTACCCAGAAAAATACATAAAATCCCGGTTTGTAATAGGTATAATAGATTCTGCTGGGGGAAGAATGTTGCAAAAGTGACTGTCAGCCCGTATGCGCCCTGAATACATGATCCGCCAACTTTTTCACCGTCCATTTTTGCAATGACGTGCTGAAAACGGTGAAAATTCGTGGGCGACACGCAAAAGCGAAGGCAGATAGATTCAGCAGGGGAAAGAAGCCGAGTGAGCCAGGACACTCATAACGATGTGTACCCAACCGGGCTCTCATCCCACCGGATCGGCTTCTTCTCTCGAAACCACAAAGTCTGAGGAAGGTGTTTGAAAAGTGAGCCGTTTTTAAAAATGTAATTTACGAACCGACCACAAGAAGAACCTTACAAAGCTTTTTCACACTTTAAAGCTTCATAACATTACTATTATGGTCGTTTGGAAGATTCTGTACATTTTAATCAGCAAAAAATTCGGCACAAGATAGGCTCGGTCCCATTTCGAAACTCCGCGGCCACTCAAATAAGTTTCCTCGTAAAAACACACATTCACTCAACCCTTACAAAACAAAAAAAAACATTAGTAAAATTGCTACCTATGGACCCGCTATCATCCAAGACATCTCTCTACCCCACCATCCTAACATCACTACAACCAATTACCGTAATGAGCAGCCTGGCCTCGACAGAGAGGCAGAAAAATGAGAAGATGATTACCGGGCCAGTCGGCCAGTCTGCCGTCACAGCCGATTCCATTCTTCACCGCCTCAAGCTGCCCCTAATTTTCCGTCGACACATGTGCGAACAAAGCGCTTCTAGCCCCCCGAAAATCCATGCGTTTCCACGCGGTAGACTGGCCAAAAACATGCTACTCAGCACTCGCTAGGCACTTACAAGGGGATGGTCTCAGCTCGGAATCGAATTCGGATTTGAAAATTTGCACACTGATAGAGCTCGACGAGACAAATCGATTGGTGTAACTTTCAGCAGCAGATACCCCGAACT
Organism: Mesorhabditis spiculigera; assembly: GCA_958295435.1. Taxonomy (NCBI): domain Eukaryota; kingdom Metazoa; phylum Nematoda; class Chromadorea; order Rhabditida; family Rhabditidae; genus Mesorhabditis; species Mesorhabditis spiculigera. The sequence goes on along the minus strand of CATQJA010001066.1, from coordinate 93,225 downwards.
AACAAAGTTATAAGCATTTTTAGTTTTTGCATACATTTTGCAGATTTTTCGCCATACCTTCATAAGCCCTCCCCCTTCCCCGATCAGCGTGGTCTGGTGGTCTAGTGGTGTAGTCGGCGGCGTCTGGGGAATCTATCAAGGGTTCGAACCCGCTCACGATTTTTATTTTTTGCTTTTTGGTCCAAAGATTCCTCTTGGCATTCCAAAGACTTTTAATGGCTTTTTAGGCATTCACCAGGCCCAGGAAGCGCTCGCAGCAAAAAAATCCCACTCCTAAAATTTTTTGGAAATTTTGAGAGTTGGCAAGGTTACCATAGTAGGATCAGTTCAAAGAAAATAATTTTGATTATTTTCATGCAGCTTGGGATACGATAAAGTGTTGATAAGCAGATTGCCAGCCTTCTGAAAGTTTCCCTAAAATTTTTTGAGGAGGCATGAGCACAGGCAAAAAATTTTAAATTTTTCGCAAAGCTGCTTTATTGTTGGCAACGCTTCCTGGTTCCTGGTGAATGCCTAAAAGGCCATTAAAGGTCTTTGGAATGCCAAGAGGAATCTTTGGACCAAAAAGCAAAAAATAAAAATCGTGAGCGGGTTCGAACCCTTGATAGATTCCCCAGACGCCGCCGACTACACCACTAGACCACCAGACCACGCTGATCGGGGAAGGGGGAGGGCTTATGAAGGTATGGCGAAAAATCTGCAAAATGTATGCAAAAACTAAAAATGCTTATAACTTTGTTAGTTCGGGGTATCTGCTGCTGAAAGTTACACCAATCGATTTGTCTCGTCGAGCTCTATCAGTGTGCAAATTTTCAAATCCGAATTCGATTCCGAGCTGAGACCATCCCCTTGTTAGCGATTGTAGGCGGTGTGCAACCCGTTCGTACGCGCGGAAGATGTGAATGGGAACTTAGAACGATCGCCTGTTTTGGGTGACGTTTTGAAATGGGACCTAACTCACCTTGTGCAGAATTTTTTGCTGGTGCAAAAATTTGTTAAAATTTTTACCAAATAGCCAGATTTAAAAAGTTAGAGGCCAGGCATTTTTAGGCGCAGGTGAAATCATCTGCACTGATGCTGGATTTTGTTGTTGTTGTTGTTTTATTGCTCTAACCTATTTTAAGCAGCTTATCTGATAGAGTGAAATAGCCTATTTTTCACCATTCCGCTTACAAAAATCCGAGTTCCCATCGTCAATTTTGTTCATTTTACGACAATTATGTGCTAAAGGGCTCATTTGTTAGAGAAAAAAAAAGTTATGAGAACAACATTTTCAGAAAATCAACCCGGATGCAAAATAATGGGCCTCGCAGTTCGGAAAATTTGGCCAAAAATGATCTTAAAGTCGCCGTGGCTTTTAAATCGGCTAATTGGCAAAGATGGAAAACAGATTTGGAATCAGCAAAAATTCTGTACAAGATAGGTTAGGTCACATTTCGAAATTCACTTGTTACTTATGCTAGCCAAAAATCACATCAAAGCTGTGAGACCACATAGCGGCAGCTATAATGTTCTAATAGGCCATTCCAGTGCCTCGACCAAAAACAACTGGAACCCGACAACGGCGTCGTAAAAGTAGCGCTGTTGGCCTGCCTGGCAGGCAGGAGCGCAACAAAGTTTTTGCCTCCGGGCGGGTCGGGCAGGTTGCAGGGTCGGGTTGAGTGAATGTGTGCTTGGAAAAGTGGGGGGGTCTAAAGCCGACGAGGCAAAGGCTTAGCTGTGAACGGCCTCGTTCCGTTCCCGAGAGTCCAAAGGTGCCACCTGACGCTCCGGGTGGGGCTCCTCGCGACCGCCCGAGGGGCGACACGGAGACTCGTAACCCATCCTTACTCCAGCCACCAGTCGAGGGGGGCTGTTTCCGGCGGGCCGGCCTTTGTCAAGACTTGTTTTCAATCTTAAAAGTAGACTGGAGGCTATTTTCAGATTAGGATCCTTTTTCTTTCCTTTTTCCTATAAGTCGAGAAATGTCTAGCAACATAACAGATAGTTTTATAATAGTGTTTCGAGTAAAATTAACTATATTTTAAGCGAAAAAACAATAAAAGAAGCTAAGAGAAAAGTTTGGTGAAATCTTCGTCGAAAATCGATGGTTTTACTTTATGAAGAGTAAAAAAGTGTAGAAATACGTTCTATATTTTTATTAGAAAAATCAGGTCCTTAGCAAAATTTGGTCTTTCCGATAATGCGAAAGAACCTAAACCTTTCCCTTAATTTATTGATCAGAAAACATCTATTCGACGCGCCGTGAAAAAGTTTATTGGAAAAACATCAAAACCACACAAAAACAAGCGCAAAAAATCGTAATCTGACAACGAAACATCACAAAAAAAAACTAGGATTTTGTTAATACATTGAGGACTCGGGATGGGTAGCTGAAAAGGCATCAGATAAGTCGAGAGGCATATTAGAATGAAGTGCATGGATGGCGCTGAGAGGAGGAAAGGCAATAATGCGGTCTCACCTATGAACTCAACGTCACAAGCCCAAGTGAAAAATTATACCAAAAGCACCGGTGTCAAAAAGAGAATTATCAACTAGGCTGTTTGTCAGAGGCGGAACATGACTGGATTCGGAATATCACATGACGAGATGATGAGGGGATACGGTAATAGCTGGGTGGGTGGATGACCGGCATCGGGAAACATTGGACACACACAAAAAAAACTACTAGCCTACTAACCAAGGGCAAAAGTACATGCAAAAACACACAAGCAAAATTTAGGATTTAGGCCAATTCGGAGCTGCCCATCGGTGTCGTCGGCTGAGAGGTCTGTGTCTGCATATCGTGCGTACGGCCGTTGTTGAACTGTACAACGCGATGTTCGCGTTTACCTGAAATTCATGGATCAGAAGGTGCTCGAGACTTTTGGGCACTGGACTCTTAGCGGGGCGGGGAAGCTAATTTTTTTCCACCTATAAACTGCTGATAATATATGAAATGCATTTTAATATTTTTTGGTAGTTTCTGATTGCCAGAAAGTTATAAAAAATACGTCCAAATTTCTTAAAATTCGCAAATTTGGCACTTTTTTTGGCTCTGTACCGATATAAGGGATTTCTGCCGATATAAGGGATCACCGCCGATATAAGGGATCACTGCCGATATAAGGGATCGCTGCCGATATAAGGGATCGCTGCCGATAAAAGGGATCACCGCCGATATAAGGGATCACCGCCGATATAAGGGATCGGAAAAAAACCCGAAAATGGCGGGTACCGATATAAGGGATCACGAAACCGGATTTCGGCCAAAATGTCGATATAAGGGATCAGAAGAAGGATTTTGCGCGATATATTATTCCATTGATTTAAAGAGCTAGTTATTTAGGTCGATTTCGAAAGAAATTACAGAGAAGTTGATAAAAACTAATGTTTTACGGAAGTATTATTCGATTTTCGGTAGACTGGTGGGGGCCGGAAGGAAGCTGACTGGAACGCCGGAGAATTGATGGCAGAGGTCGTACTAAAGCAGATAGAGGTAAGGGATCGAAATAGCTGCATCACCGAGTTAGTCCATTGGTTTAAATACCAGTCCAATAAGTCCTGGCAGAGGTTAACGCGGGAGTCGCAGAAAACTAAATAAGGTGGATGAGGGGAAAAGGAAAGGCGGAGGCACCACGATCACAAACTGGCAAAGGCATCGGATTGAATAATACTTCCGTAAAACATTAGTTTTTATCAACTTCTCTGTAATTTCTTTCGAAATTGGCCTAAATAAATAGCTTTTTACATCAATGTAATAATATCTTACTTATTTACATCTTACTTCTGATCCCTTATATCGACATTTTGCCCGAAATCCGGTTTCGTGATCCCTTATATCGGTACCCGCCATTTTCGGGTTTTTTCCGATCCCTTATATCGGCGGTGATCCCTTATATCGGCCCTGATCCCTTTTATCGGCCCTGATCCCTTATATCGGCGGTCCGAGACCCTGATCCCTTATATCGGCGGTGATCCCTTATATCGGCAGAAATCCCTTATATCGGTACAGAGCCCTTTTTTTTAGCCATTTTCATACACTTTTTGACCAGAAAACGACGATTTTCGAAAATTGATTTTTCTACGAATTTTATATATCTCAAAACCGTATAAATTTGATCAAAAAGTAGTTTATAGTTTGTTATACCGTGCGGGAAGACTAAGAAAAACTTCCTCCTCCCCCGCTAATTGTTCGGTACCGCATTTCGACTCACCAATTTTCTTCAGCAACTTGCACATCCGGTCGAGGTATGCACGGTGCTGGTAAGTATATTCAATGCAGTCCCACATCATGTGAGCAATATCATGATCGTCCTTGCAACCCAGGGAAATATCCTGCAAGAACAACTAAGCAAATCTGCATCCAGTTTACCTTGTGCAAAGGAGCCGATAGTCTGAAGAATGGTACACCAACGGAGGAGCACCAGGACCGTGAACGGTCGACCGGGGCGCCTTCTGTAGCTGTCACCTAAAAAAAAAACAGAACTATTCACTCTGAAAAAAAAAAACCCCACTTGGTCAACCAAGATCAGCCCCAGATTCTTCAGAGCAAATGTTGACGACAGCGGATTCGTAATTTCGACGTGAAGCGGATCCAACGGACTAAAGTTATTGTTTATACAAACGTATCTACAAACCTCAGCGGAATCTGGCCCGTGCCGAGTGACAGCATGCAGCCGATTTCCACTTGCTCTTGAGGACGATCCTAGGAAATAACTAGAAAAGGAAAATAATCCTCACGAGATATACATTCGTCCCATTGTAAAGCTGGACTTCAGCTAGTAAATCGAGTGCTGGGTTGTTGGAAATGATGCCGCCATCAATGTACCTAAGATCGAAGGTAAGATACCGAGCAACTGATACTTACTTATCATCAACAGGCGAAAAGAACATTGGAGCTGCAGAGGTACGCCGAAGTGCCTTCCATAGCGGGGTTTCTAAAAAAAGTACTTTATAGCTTATTTACATGAAAAATTATTACCCTCCCGAGGTATTTCCGGCAAAAACCCGCCTAACCCCCAAAAAGCAAAAAGTTCGAGCAGGATGAGATTCGAACTCACGCGGGGAAACCCCATTGGATTAGCAGTCCAACGCCTTAACCACTCGGCCACCTGCTCACTGGGGGAGGGCCGGCGGGAAGAGGCTGAGATAGCAGCGGGGCCACGCCCCCCGCATGGAACCGAGGGAGGGAGCCCCGTTCGCCCATGCTAGAGTAGCCGCTACCAGTGGTCAGAGTTTTTCGTTCAGTTTCTTCGGAGAAATTAGCAATTTTCATTTTGCGGCGCGATCTAGCCACTACAGGGTGTCCCCAAAAAAGAACCCCAGAGGAGCGTCCAATTTGTACGATTTAGGTGTCAATCGAAAGCCCTCGACGAGCTTAGTAGATATATTCTTTCCGATTTTGGAAATTCCGAGATTTTTCTGACATTTCCTAACTTGTTTTGCGTAACGAACGGAATTTCTGGGGCTTAGCCGAAGAAATCGCACAATAGCCCAATTTATGAATTTTTAAGCCGGGCCGGGCAGCCCAAGGACCGCTTTCTGAAAGCGCTTTTAGAAAACGCAGCTTAGATTTGTAACTTATTGTTAGCCCGATTAAGCTATGCTGTTGGACCAAAACGTGTAACTTTTTATGAACAACAATGCCGAAATAGCGAAAAATTCCCGAACGTCGAAAATAAAAAACCAAAGAACTTTTTAGTTTTATCCTCAGTATGCTCGTCGACAACTTCCGATAAATACCCCAATCGCAAAAATCAGGCACGTGCCGCTCGTTAAATAGCCACTGCATCCTCATTGTACGATGTAAGTAGATACCTGAAGGCTCCCCAAATCCCAGTTCCAAATTCTCTTTCTCAGAAATCGGCAGCCGGTAATTGCGCATGAATTCCACCTTCACCGGAAAGTAGTCGGCTTTGACGGTCGAGATCATGAGTCTAAAACTTTTTAGTTTCTATGGTTTCTTCTTCGTTACCTTGGGATTTTGATATCGGACAAATCCCCCTCGCCCATCTGCTCCTTCATAAACTGCTCGAGCAAGGCCGAATTGTAGGGACGGGTCCAGCCGTCAAACACCAAGTCTTTGAAGCGTAGATAGATGTGCTGACATTCGCGGAGGGTTTTGCCCTGTGACAAAGCGGCTGCAACCAGGGCACCAGTCGATGTGCCGGCCACCCAGTCAAAGTACGGGAAGATTGGCTCGCCCATCACCTCTTCGATGGCCATCAGGGTCTAAATGTAGGCTATATTGCTGACTTGATACTATTAAACCTGAATGATGACAAGCCCGCGAATACCGCCACCGTCGAGCGACAATAGGTTGACCATCTTATGTGCCGCCTCACCACGAGAAGCCAGCACCTCCATCCGCTTCAAGAGCTTTTCGTAAAACATCTGGAAATACAATTGTCAGGAACGCTAGCGGCAGTAAAACCTTCTGCATATGATCCTTGATCGGATGCTCTTCAAGAGGGGCCGCATAATTCAGGGGATTCGGCTTTTCGGTCAGCTGGCCGGGTCTCGGCGAGTTGCAATCTTCGGTACCTGAACAGGATGGTTGTATTATAGATTCGTTTTTTGATTCGTTTGCCTCGTTTTTCAGAAATTCCTATTGTCAAAAACTTACTTGATCTCATCAGTGGCATCATTTTCTCTTCGACGCAACCGCCCACACATCCCGTCTTGCTGGCATCACATCGATTTGCGCCGCAAAGAATCAGCGATTTCAGCAAATCCGCCCTAAATTTGAAGCCTTTTATTGAACTGGTTTATTTTAGATCCTAATCCGAAAATCGGACAATCAAGATTAATCCGAAAACGCACTGTCTTAATCTAGCAGCCAAATGCCGCGGCGAATCGGCGTGATTGTTACGGATGTTTGGATCGGCGCCGAGGCAGAGCAGAAGCCTAAAAACAAGGTTTCATCAAAAACGAGCATTTTTCACCTAGTTGCCTCCAAATTCTTCCGGCTGACGGCAATATGAAGTGGCGTATTTCCGGTGACATCTTGTGCGTTGATATCACAACAATACGATGACAATGTTATCATCATACCGATATCGCCCTATAAACCCTGGTAATAAGCGGAAAATTATCTCCAACCCTGTGCGTATATAAGTGAATCGGCGCCTGCCCGGCGTTATTCCGCTTGTTGAGATCAATTTCGGAGCCCTTGAGCAGGAGCAGCGACATTAGCGGCGTTTTGTAGAGCGCTAAAGAATTTATTTCGGCAAAAGCCGGCTAGATAGAACCTATGTGCAAAGCGGTGTTGCCGGAAGAGTCGACCTCGTTCAGCAGGGCCGGCGACGATTCGAGGATTGTTTTTATAATTCTAGAAGTCATATTAAAGTAGATAGATTCATTTATTAGCTTACACACTATCCTTCCCCTTGTTCATCATCGCTTCGAAGAGAGCGTTTCGACCAGCCGCGGAAATCGTAAAATCGGCGCCAAATCTGCGTAGCGCGGTCAGACAACTAAATTGCGGTTGTTGATTGGTGTGTTATGCTAACCGTGGATTGACATTGCGAATGGCTACGGTAACCGGTGTACAGCCATCCTGATTGATGTTGTTGAGGAGCTTGTGGACTTCAGCAAACTCCCAGAGAAGCTAAAATCATACGTTACGCTACTTTTTAGCCAAAATTATAGGCGAATGATCCCAGCATTTCAAATATATTACCTCTAGCATCGGAGACCCTGTGAGAGCAGCTATGTGTAGAACATTATTTCCATTAATATCCCGCACCGAAGCATCCGTACCGATCTGCAGCATTCTCCTCACTAAAACAAAATTCGTGATTTTGAAGTATCCTCTCACCGATTCCGATCCGGTTCATCTCAACCGCCATCAACAAGGGATATTTGCCTGTATTCTGGAGCACTTGTTGCATTTGCCTAAACTTAAAAGTATAATTTAGAACGAAGACTTACAGGTCAAATGAAATGCCATTTTTGTTCATATACTCAATGTTTTCCTCCTTGAAAAGATCTTCTCGATTACAAGCGATTGCGACGTGAATCTGGAAAACCAAATCAAATAAATGACTTTCACTAACCATTCTCCACAAAGGATTCTCCCGCAATCGATTGATCACTTCACGTATCGGGCCACGCGGATCTTTTTCGTCTACAGAACTTCATCAGCGACAGTTTATCACTTACCCGAAATCATAATTAACTGCTGGCATTCCAAACAGCGCCTATACAAGTCAAAAGCATCTTCCTGGCTTTGTTCCCCGCGGCATCGGTAGAGGCTAAGAAACGTTATAAATTTACAATGGAAACTACCTGAGTGCTGGCTTCGTCTTGTCCTTTTGGAAGACACCATGGAAAATTGGGGTCCCAGGATCGTTCTTCAAACTTCCTTGTACGATCTTTAGTGTCGCATCTTCGTCCTTTGGGTATATCACCTACGCATTTATGTAGACTGAATTATTACTCTCAGTATACCTTGTGTGCCCTCAAAAGCTCATTTGGGAAAAAAATTATTTCATATGAGTCGCTAGGGATCCAGTAGTCTTCACCAAATATCTGCTCGCGAGCAGTCGTCCACATTTCGCCTAATTTGCTCGTGACTTGTGCCAGGGAGAAGAGGCTAAAAAAATTATCAATATGCTTGCAATATATTGTAAATACCTCGGTCTACTGCTGACTACTTTATCCTCTTTCTCTGTTGGTGAAGGCGGGGGTGTTTTCAATTCTTCTTCGTCTAGAAAAAGCGTGGCTATGAACTTCAAAAATCCCCAACCTTCGTAACTACTATTTTTCGGTTCAGCATCTGTCCTAGCCAGCGGCGTCTTTTTCCCATCATTTTCACGGGACAAATCTTCATTGCTTGCCGCGGATTGGGTAACGTCATCTTTCGCGCCTTCCTCAGGATCGTCATCCTAAAAAGAAGAACTTATATTGCTCTCTTAAATATACCGCTCCCGTGCCAGCCGCCGCACGTTCAGCCAAATCATAATGGCCTTTTTCTTTCATACTTTCGATAACGGCGGATATCGCCAGGCTGGCATCCACCTAGAAACCAATCATTTACCACAAATCAGCACTTACATCAGGGTTCCTATCATTGTTATTCGTAATTTGCGCTAGTCCGGCCATCTTCGCATGGGTCTGAAAAATGGTTTAGCTTGGAAATATGAAGACAAAAGGCATCGAAGGTTGACGCAGAAACGCAAAAAAGACGTACAGAAAACGGCTGAGGGCGCGGTGTAAACAAGCGAGTATGCGCCGCTTTCGCAAGCCCTTTTTGGCGATGAGCAATGGGGGGCGCGGCAGGCTAAAGCGCACTGCGGGGTGTCATGTTTTCCCCTCGTGTCCGAAAGGCAGGGTGCTTTTGGGCTTCCGCCGCTGCCCAACGCCTGGAGAAGCGCTACGGAAAGAATCCAGCGCTTTTGCAAAATTTTGCAAAATTCCATGGGGATTCAAGGCTTTTAAAAGTTTTTGCTGTTTCAAAGCAGAATTCCGAACGTTTCGCACCATTCCGAACGGGCGCGCAATTACGTGCCAATGTACTATCCAAAAAAATCAGTAAAAGAAAAAGCGAAAAAGGAAAGTATAGTAGTAAGAAAACTCGAGCTATAGTACAAATATCTAAACCTTTTGAAAATGAAACTTTGAGCCTTTTATCGTGCTGTCGTGTTTTTTTGCGCACTTTCACGCAAAATTTTGGTAAATTTCTACCGAAAATGTACATGTAAAGCTTTTAAAACCCCTATCTTACAAATATTGGTGCCAAGCCGTCTCTGTTTCTTCTCAAATTGTGTCTTTGTCATATCCTGATCAAAAGTTACATTTTTTCAGCTCAACAACATGTTTCGGCATACTTTACTACGTCTTCAACGGCTGCGAGCCGTCGCCCAAAGTGTGTCGTCTCCTCAAACGAGCCTTCGGCAAGCCTCCGCTTGGATAAACCCGATGCTTTCGAACTTGGACGCCAAGGTGGCTGAGGAAGTGGATGCTGAGCGTCTCTTCACAACCCCTCAGGTTCATGAACTGTTACAGGTGCGTTTTTTACAGGGAAAGCGTTCCGATTTTATTTTGCTCTCACTTTACGTTTAATTTAGAAGATTACCGGTGTCGACTTGGAGAATAAAGTCTTCCGATCTCGAAGGATCTCAAATCAACAACGTCGCTCGCATTTTGCTTTGATGACCGATGAGCGGCTCGAGAACACCATTGAGCGGATGAAGGATGAGGCCCAGCTATTTCTACAGTTTGTTCCGCTGAAGGAGCCTCGTGAGATCAAGACCGAATTGCTGGCGCACGACGAAGAGATTGCGGGCTTTGACTCGTCAAGATTCGTCTTCACCGATATCTCTTTCGACGCCACCGACCAGAATCGAACCGTGGTGGTTAGAGAAATCGACGGAAAACTGCGCACAGCGACCCCTGAAGAACACGACAGGATGAATAGGACCTATTACAACAAGCAGAATCGACCCGTCGTTGATCCAGCTGTCTTTTCCGATCCATGGCTGGACAGTGCCTTGGCCAGGGACGAGCACGAATTTGTGATGGATTGGGCCTGTCTGTATTATGAGGCCGACGATCCGAAATTTGTGGAGACGACGAAGGTCGTTTTCGATCGAACGATTGCTGCCAACAAATTCGACGTCTTCTATTCCACGCGCCATTTTGGAACACTCGTGTTCTACATGGCTTTGAACAACAATCTGCCTCCGCTGCTGAACTATTTTGCCGGGCACGGAGAGCTGCGAGAATGTGCGCTGCTAGTTCGACTCCAGAAGACGCTGTACCCGGAGTGGAGGACGGCTATCGGCACCAATGATACGGATTTGAAGATCGTCCAGGATTTCGTGAAGCAGAACCCGCGTTTCAAGCCGAAGCTCACCGATCTCACAAAGTTTTTGGCACAAGGCGGACAAAAGCCCTTCAAACACGCGGTGGCCCCCAACGTGCGTGCATCGTTGTAATTTTTATGATTGTGGTTGATTTGTCATTACGATGGTTGAATCGTTTCATAGTATCAATAGATCTCTAGGAAATTGTTTTCTTTTTTTTGTTACATTTCAGTCGATTTCCAATGAATAAACGCTTTATTTAGAGCGACGGCACGAGCCTGAAGCACCTCTCTGCTCTGCGGCAGGAATGAACGACCTCATCGATTGGCTGAGGTCGATGGATGGCCAATCGATTGAGGCTCGTCACTTTTTCTTGATGATGGATCTTTTTAGGAGCTGAAATCGCAAGTGGGCGCTCGCCTGCTCGCTTCAGAGAAGAATATCGACGTCTCTCGAACGGAGCTGGCAAAAATTTGCCGCGAGTGTGAGGAGCAGGAACATGCGTATTTTTTACCAGGAACTTGAAATTCTAACTTCCTCAGGTTGGCGAATCTTGGCGACGTCGATACTGCTGTACATCGCGTGCTCGGATCGCTCGAAGATCATATAAAAGTACTAATTCCACTTTAATTCTAACCTTATGCTAGACGCTGCGCATGAGCGAAAACTCTCTGACAGTGAACCAAACGATCCTGCAATACGAAGCCGCCAAGACGCGTGCTACAACATTACTAAAGTGCATTTCGGTAAGCCCCGTTTCTTTGCGTTCAACTATGCTCTGAATTAGGCTGGTCGGCAGTACGAGAAAGCCTGGGAATCGCTGAAAGAAGTCTCAAAGGAGGATCAAGCTACGATGCTCGGCACGTTGCAGGAACTGCAAAGCAGCATAGATGTGATCAGAAATGTTCGTTTCTAGGGGTTTTTTTTACCATCTTTAGCGTTCTGTCAACTCTCACAACTCCTATTTACACTTATTTAGCTCGTTCCCACGGCCGCTATGAACGTCAAGGATTTGGAAGATCAGAAGGATGCCTTCCTCGCGTGGCAATCGACCGCCTTCTTCTTAGCTCTTCAGCAGGGCGATACGGCAAAGATTGCAGAGATCCATAGCACATATGCTAGCTTGGATCGAAAGAAAGGTAATTGAGTAAATGTGCGCTTTTAAATTGTTTTTATAGAGTTTGTCGCCATCTTCTCGAAGGGTGTCTCAAACCGTTTCGCCAACGCCAATTTTGCGCGCACCTCGGCCAGCCGTTTCTTGGAATGCGTGAAGCACGAGATCGAGAATCAAATGTACATCTTCTTCGGGTAATTTTTCATAAACAGTGTAGGCAACAATATTTCAGAGAGAAGTCCGGCGCGAAGCGTGAATTTTTGGATTCGGACGAGTGCATTTTGCTAGTGAAGGCCGCGATGAAGAAAGCCTTGGCAGAATATGGGTTCAAGGCTGTCGTCACGGAAATACTGCATGCCGAAAACGATCCACTGGCTTATATTTATGATTTGGAAAAGGTGGGACTTTCTCCTGAAAATAATCCTTTTTCAGAGCGTACCCGCTGTTACGAATGCTCTTCCGGATACGTTTACCGAAGACATGCGGGAAATGGCAAATGAGCTGTTGTTGTATATGAGGTAACCTTACCGCGTTGTCGTTATAGCCTTCCATTAGAGATACGTTTTTGGACAGCGCTGTGGATCCGTTAACGTCGGCTCTAATCAAGCATGTGCAATCTAAAGTTGACGCAATGGATTTGGTATTGATCTACATATCTGTAATTGATATTTTTTAGGTTACCGGATCCCATCGCACAAGGATTGCGGCATTCTCCTCAGCCTGCCATGACATTGTAATTATCGAATTGCTTCGGACTCTGCTTTAGATTCACCTGTTCGACAACTCATTAACTAGATTACCAAAGTTCTTTGAGCCGGCTACGATCAAGCAATTACTCCAAAGACCTGTTACGGTAATTCTATCATCAATGACGTTCAATATTTCTAGACCGCCGTCGACGCGATTATCAACAAGGCCAAGAACTGGAATTTCGCCAGGGACAGCCAGGGCAAGACGAGGCCGATTGACGACCTTATCAAGGTACGCATAATTTGTGCACTGGATCTTTGAGTTTAGGTAAATTCAGCCGCCGGGCAGTTGATCGCGGGCTTGTCACGGCTGAAGATATCGGCTGAAAAATTGGAGATTGATGGTATGATCTGTTTTCTACATATGTCTTTTCAGGTTTATTCTCGGCGAAAGCAGTTCGGGCGTGGAATAGTCGTGTCTGTGATGCTACGCTCAAAAATGTCGCCACGGCGATGTCCGGCGAGGTGCAGCGAGGTGTCGCAGAAGTGGTACTTTTGATTTATCAGCGCTTTTGTATTCTTGGTTCGGCTTTTCCATAATTTCCGTCGCGTAGGCTAGGGTTACTTGACCAACACTTTCGTTTTAGAAGGAAAAGCTGCATAGTGGAATACGCAAAGGCGTGGAACTGCCCTCATACGCCATGATGCCTTCCGAGTATATCACCAAGATCGCACAAGAGGTTAGTGGAATGTTATTTTGTAGATTAATTTAATTTTAGGTGCTTCAAAGCTTCCACAAGTTTGAAGTGTTTTTCGCTGACGACAACATAACCCATTCTTTCGCGATGTGGACAGATGTCTCTGAGGAGCGTGGTGAGCTTATTTCTAGCCTGCAATTTTATTGGAGTTTATAGAAGAAGACTTGCTGATGAAGGTGATGCGAGACCTGTGTGCCGTCATCGTTCGAAGCTTCATCGAGACGCTGGGTGATGTCTCTGCCTTGCCCCCGGTACCCGCGAAGCAACTATTCTGTGATGCCGGTAATTCTAGATATCTTGTTATTGACTTTCTATTAGTTTGTCAAAATATCATTTGAGCGAAATATCATTTTGTACAAATTTAGTTTTCGCAAGTTCAATGCGGTGAATTTTAATTTTTTGATATAATGAACAAGGCATTGAAATTTCGATAATGAAAATAAGCCCTTAATATTATCTTATTCTCCCTCTTTTTAGGTTACTTTCGAGATGCCCTACAAGATCTACGGATACCAGCTCCTGCCTTGGATGAAGTCATCACAAAACTCACGCCCACATAATTTTTTGTCTTCTTTTTTTTCTGTACTCATTCTCGTTCTCTCTGTGATAATTACTACTGGCTTTGTGATCGATCATCATGGGTATTTATGTTTTGGGAAATAAAGACAAATTTATTCTCTCGTAAAGGCCGACCCGTTGAGACCCCAGAAAATCGAGATGGCCAGCGCAATGACGGCGATACCACCAGCCAGGCCGACAGCAATGTACGAAGTTTTGTGTTCAAGCCTGTAATGGTGGATTTGATTTGGAATTGTGGCAACTTTTTCAAGTCGTAGTCGGTCGCGTAATATTCCATCTGAAGATCGGTGAGTGAGGAGCGGATGCCAGTCTTTGTGAATATTTTTCCATCCGGCTCATATAAGCAGGTGGAGAACTCGAGTGTTCGGCGGACATTTTCGAGTATCTGAAGCCCTACGTTGCCACATTAACCAACGTACCTCCGCGGGCGCCAGCTCCACAAAAGGCTTGGTATACTGGTTATGGTGGATCAAGGAAACCAGTAAACAATCTTGGGGCATCGAGACGAGCCGGCGGAAAAGCGTCACTAAGGCAATAGGATCCCGAGACGATATCGTTACCAGCAATCTGATTCTCGATTGGCCGTTCCAACAGTATGGTTGGTATCTTGGTACCAGCGTAGACGACACGAGCCACGTTTCGCCAGAAATCATAGGGGCATTTGCTGGAATTGGTCCGTTGTTGCTTACAGTCTCAAATTGCGCACTTTGGGTCGTGAATAATGAGGAGAAAGGCGTTCTGGCATTGCTCGGCTTCGGTCAGATACGCATCTAATTCCTGATGTGATTTCGGGATCAGGACATCGCTTTTGTCAACGCTGCGCAGCCATTCGAGGAATGTCGTCTAGAAATAGGCCTTTTTCATAGTATTATAGACCTTGTTCAATTTTCTATGAAAAATACGACATAATGCCGAATTTCAAAGCACCGAATTTTCATAATGCCGAATTACAGGATTTTCCAAATTGTGACTTTTAATATTTTATTTTGCTGTGCAAAGGAACGGAATTTTTCCGAAGGACCATGGCCCGGCATTATGATATGCATCCCTTTCTCCCTTACCCGATCACTCGGATCCCCCTCGTACTCTTCCACGCTGCCCGCCGAGATGTACAACACCGCGGGGCGTTTATTGACGCGACTCGTGTTGTAAAACGGCAACGACCCGCGTAGATAATGATAGTGGTACGAGATCAGGTCATCACTGCTGTACTCCTTCAGCTCGTTGTAGTCGCGCACCAGCTCGGGCACCTGGGTCGGTTTTACAAGTGAATTTTTGGACTTACAATAGCGCGCAGCGGCTTGCAAGCTTTTTGGCATACGAGTAGCACAATGCGGCCCAAAGCGCTTCGATGCTCGACGACGGAGAGTGTGCGTTGGAGGTTGCGTTCTGCGTCTTTCGCCTTCGGATCTAATTAGGTTATCATTGAGCCAGATTTCGTGGCTGAGGCTTAGGTTTAGGCTTAGCTTGGCTGGGGCTTAGACGTAGACTTAGGATTAGGCGTATGCTTAGCTTAGGCTTAGGCTTAGGCTTAGGCTTAGGCTTAGGCTTAGGCTTAGGCTTAGGCTTAGGCTTAGGCTTAGGCTTACCCGCGACAGCTTCTAAATCCAACGTATCATTCGAAGGGCGACCACTTGCCGCTAATAACAGCAAAAAGGTGATGAAAACGCCGCGTAGTATCATCGCGGCATCTCTAGAGCGTAGAGGGTTGGAAAAATCGGCTGGAGAGAGTGCTGCACCCCCGGGTCATATGGAAGATTACAACTGGGTAGGTGGATGGAGGAAGAGAGAAAGACAGAGAGAAACGAGCATGTGTTGGCACATGCACCCGGTTTCGCTTTCGGATAGATGGCAAGTGGATGAAAATAGGGCCAATTGTGATAAATGGACAGGTGTGATCGAGTATCGCAGCACTACGAGCCATATTTCGCACCTCGTAATATTTACAGGGTGGCTGATAAGTATCCGGAAAAAGTATAAGGTCCTGGTGTAAAAAGGAAAGCACGAAGGTAATCAAAACCAATTATTTTATAACAGGTAGGAGCTATATATTCGTCGCTGTAACAAATTTTTAAAGTGACATATATCCGCTTTGATTTATGCTTCAATTTGTGGCTATCCTAAAATGGCTGTGCGCCGCGGGCAGTTGACGGCTAAACCCACCTTAACCCAGAAAATTTTCTCGTCTAAACATTGACTACCCCAGGTGCGGCGCACCTAACTAGGGAAGTGCAAATAAAAAATCTGGAAAACCGCTTAGCAAAAATCCGGGTCTGATAGAGTCGACGACGGGGATTCCGAAACTGCAATCAGAATTTGCAAAACGCTTAATACAAAAAAGTTATGAGCATTTTAAGTTTTCAGCACTTTTCTCGCCCCGCCTTATGAGCCCCTCCCAAAGACGGGTGTCCGCATGTCGAGTGGTGTAGTGGCTAACTAGCCTGCCCCTGGGGCGGAGGGTCTTTGGTTCGGCTACCCGGTCATGCCAATTTTTTTGCTTTTTGGTCAAAGTCAAGAACTTTAGACTTTTTCAAAGTTTCAAAGTCCGAAATTTAAATTTTTGAACATTTTCTTTACTATTAACTGCGTGTAGGCTTACCTTACGAAAAAACAGAGGTGAATTTTTTTTAGTACCCTACCCGTACTCCCGTACGGGCGTACGGGTAGGGCAGTACTTGCACTCCCGCCACCACTTCGTAATCGGTTTCATGAATTTAAAAATTAAGAGGACGGGCTTTTCGACTTTGAAACTTTGAAAAAGTCTAAAGTTCTTGACTTTGACCAAAAAGCAAAAAATTTGGCATGACCGGGGAGCCGAACCAAAGACCCTCCGCCCCAGGGGCAGGCTAGTTAGCCACTACACCACTCGACATGCGGACACCCGTCTTTGGGAGGGGCTCATAAGGCGGGGCGAGAAAAGTGCTGAAAACTTAAAATGCTCATAACTTTTTTGTATTAAGCGTTTTGCAAATTCTGATTGCAGTTTCGGAATCCCCGTCGTCGACTCTATCCGACCCATATTTTTGCTAAGCGATTTTCCAGATTTTTTATTTGCACTTCCCTAGTAAGCTTAAGGAAATGACGGCTAAAGACTGCTTCTTGACGCCCTGATAATTTACTGTCCTAAACCAATTCAATTTTAGTCATGAAATATCAAAGTATATACAAGAACATACACAATGGCTAGGATAACAAAATATAAAACTCGATGGTTTTTTTTGTTACGCCATCATATGACAAAGTTTTTCCGGATACTTATCAGCCACCCTGTATTTTTTGTAGGTTTTGGGCACTTTCTTCTTTTTTCCAAGTTTTCTTGCGCCCCAAAAAAGCCTTCGATGAGGCGTATTTTAAAAAGGTCGCGCAGGGTAAGAGCGTTCACGCGAAAAACGGGGCTTCAAATTGTTATAAAAAACTTTCTAAACATTTTTAGCATATGAAAACAGCTTAAGATTGTAAATTAAACTTCAGCCTCGAAACCCAAGGCGTTTTACGTGTTCGTTGTCCATGGAATAGCTTCAACTGTCGTTTTTCGCCCATAATTTGTGGTTTCTTCCAGGTATATATTAATTTTCTACTCTCTTTCTCCTTAATTCAGCATGGTCTGGTAGTGTACGACGCAAAAGCGGAACGCGCCAAATTTTATTTTACCGAACGACTCCGGCCCCAGGCGGAAGGTGGAAGGTCGCGGAACGGGTGGTCCCAGGCCGTGGTGGCCCTCTAATCCCCGGCTTCCGCCCGAAATGGGCCCGAATCCCTCCTCCTCCCGCTGCTGCCCACCCTGAAATGGGCACCACTCGGCCATCGGCCAGCTGTGGACCCCCGTGGCTGGCTCGATGGCCTCGATTTTGTCTCTGTCTCTGTTTCTCGATGGGTGGCGTCGGTGGCCTACGACTTTTCCATAGCGGTTTCGTCAATTTTTGAAGGGTTTTGGTTGGGAGGCCGATAGATTGTCCCCACCTTCTTTGGTTATCTTGTTTTATTCTGGTCTTAGAATGCGCTGCGTACCTTTCACCCCACTGCCTATGGTACTACTGAACTTTCAGCGAGGGGTGGGATTTTTAGCAGCGTGAAACCACATTTCCCTGTAATCCTGAACAGCCCTATCACGAAATATCTAGCATTTTTATATCATCTTTCACAGTTTTTAGATATAAAAATTGGAAAACCGAAAATTATAATGAGTCTCGAAAATGTCGCCTTATTGGTCAAAAATTGATGAGAAATCGCCTAAAATGACCCAATTTTCGCTTTTCATAATTTTTTCAATTTGGTATTAATGCTTGTACACCTTGCAAAATATTTACCGGGTGCGACCACCCCCAACTCGCCGGAGCATCTGGTCGAATTTCAGCAGAAAAACGCAAGCACTCCTATTCGGATGATCAAAAAAAGGTCGGAATGTCTGCCGGGTGAAGGGGATCCAATTCATTTTATAGCCGCCCCCCTGGCCTATGGCCGCTTTTAAGTCGATCAAACCGGCGGCTGGCATTCTAGGGGATTCGCCCCAAAGCCGAGATGAAGCTCTTGCTTTCGTTCGGAACTGTCTGTATGTCTGTTTGCGTAAAGGGGTGGAAACGTATTAATGTTTGCACGTACGCTTAAGCTTAAGCATTGTAATTGTTTGACGCATTCGCGGGTACTATACCCTTTCAGAAATTTTTTACTGCAAATCTCACAAGCCTCTACAAAATCCACCATTAATCCATGATTTTTTTGCAAAGTGAACATTGCCATCGCCGGAAAAGGTGACTCCCACCCCCGAGACAATCAAGTAGGATTAGACGCCGCTCCAACGGGTACTCCCTGCCCAGCCAGCAGCCGGAGAAGAAGAAGAAGAAGAAGAAGAAGCGGTCCAGTGCTTCTCCTTCTTCTTCTACTGGCCGCCCCGTCCGATACACTACTATCGACGACTAGCTGTGGCTGAAGAACAATGGACTAAAGGACAATGGATGGCACCCCATTCCCTTCCATTCCCTCCTCTGCTGCTCAACTCCCAACCCTTCAGGGCCCCAAAATTTCTAGAGATAAGCCCACTTTTACTACATTTTGCAACTTGCTGCTCGGCCGTTTTGTTTCGAGATCAGGGCGCGTCTTAAAGAATTTTGCGATTTACTGGATTTTTGCCTGAACAGCTACAATTTGATCTGGGCTTTACCTTACCCCCTCCCTCAGCCGGAAGCCCCGAAAAAATGTTTTAAGACTGCCTGTAGGTAGCCCTAGGATAAAGCTATGATCCCTGGCCGGAAATTGCAAAAACATATCTATTAAATTTTATAAAATTAACTTAGGGTTTAACAATATTCCCGATTTTGCATGTTTTGGCTGTAACTTTGTTAAATTACGTTATTTCGGGCTGAGAATTTAAACACTTGCTATATTTTTGACGCTCTATGAAACGGCGTTAGAACAATTTGTAAAAATATTAATTGACCTCTTCAAATCGCCAAAGATCTAGGAGAATATCAAAACCACCATTTCACCTCCAGCTTCAGAGGTTATTAACGTCTTACTCATTTTTAGTTTTTAGAGTACATTATTTTAAGGGGGCAAGTAATTACCTTATTTTCCATATGCTTCCCTACCGAAACCACTAGGGTCGGGTTTTCTGGCTTTAAAGCGCCCGTTTGACTACGTGGCTGGCCGTTGAAGCGGCTTCTCCCCTGCCCACCTTGGCCCCCTCGAACAATTAGCCTGAGCCCCCCTCTTGTCCCGTCGTTGGCACCTGTTGTTCACGGCTCAAAGGCCGTTGATGGCGGCACCTTGGCCTTCCGGAAATTGTCCTTCGCCCCCCCCCGGCCTGCAAGGGTCCAATACGTATAAAGCCCTCACCACATGCCAGCAATCAATTCTGACGCTTTTCGGCCCGGCTTGCAGAGGTATAGGGAAATATTTTTGCTAGAAATTTAGATTTAGACTACGTTGTTTAGCGTGGTCGGGATTTCAGTTGGGACCAAGCCTATCTTGCGCTGAATGATTCCGAATATGGTTACTACTTGCCGAGCCTCGATATTTCGAAGGTTAGCAACGACCTAAGACCGAGAAACGCTCAAAATGAACAAGTTTCCATGGTTTTACGCACTTAAATCATGCGTAACTTTCGGACATGACGATTCCGCAAAATTGGTAAGCATATTTGGAATCACGGAAAAATTCTACCAGATAGGCTTGGTTCGATGTCGAAAAACGCATAGCAAATGACTCCTTGTTGGCCCCTTTAAAGCCAAAAACTTCTCCCCTCTGACAAGTCTCCAAAAAAAAACTGGTGGAAGTCACTAATTGAAAGCGCACGAAAGGGGGCTGACTAGCCGAGCTTGACGGGCCAAGAAGGGGGTGGTGGTTGGGTATTGGGGTAAGGGGTGGAAGTGACAGATATTCGTCAGTATCCATCCGCCTCCCCATCCTCCCTCTCCTCGCCTTCCGTTGAGAAATTGATGCAATGGCTTCTGCTGCTTCCTCTCCTTCTCCTTCTCTTCCCCTCGCGTTGACCACTCCAGAATTTATTGCGTCCGAAAAGCCCTGCTCTCCTATTCTTCACGCCGTTTTTGGGGCGATTCTCTTCTTTTGTCCGTCAGTCGCCGTGTTGTTCATAATTCTGCCCGTTCTGCTGGGTTTCATTTTTTGCAAGGTTTTTTAAGCTTGTACTCGAGCATTGATGATTCTGATGATAGCTCAGCGGCGTTTTTCAAGGATTCCCATTTCCGGAACGCCCCAAGAAGCTGGGAGTGTTTTTGTTTTCCCACCGCCGCATACGCCATTCCAAAGAAATCCTATTTCCGCTGCGGAAATTTGGCTGGCCAACGCGACTTCCAGGCATTTTCCGGGGAACCCAAATGTCATAATCTGGCAGGAGATATGGTCATAAGAAACGGGCTCATTTATTCGGGAGTTGGTGGCATCGTGGTTTATTCTAAGAATTGTTTACTTTACCGCCGTTCGCTGCGGATGCACTCTCCAAGGCAACTGCACTGAACCCCAGATGGCATATGGAAATGCGCCGATGGCCCTCCAAAATTTTATACATGTCCGAAAAAGGCTCTTTCGGCCTTTCTGCCATTTAGAGTTGTAAAAATGGTTTAAACCGTCGTTTATCTGGCTGTTTCATTTTAGCCCGTCAATTTCTTACGGTAAAGAAGGATTGCCGAAATCTTTTTGACTAATACTTAGGAAGTTTTGTCTCACGGGAACCCCATAAAACTGAAAAATTACGTTTATTTTTGCTGTAACCGAAAATCTACTGAAGCTAAGGGGGGGGGGGGGGTATAAGTGTGGATTGTTGTTACTAAGGGTCTGAAACATGTGCTATGTAATTTCGGGTCCGATCCGATGTAAGGCGTCCAAATGTCGGATGGGCCTTTTTGGGACACCCTGTATACCTGCGTTGAATGAGCCGTCCCCGGATATTTCCATTCCGTGCAGCCAACCCCCTCGGTCTGCTAAATATTCATTCCCTCGGGCGCGCTGTGCCTCCAAAATAACCCATCCTCCCCCCTCCTTCCCCCCCCCCATCCTCCACAGCGTCTAATGAGGCAATCGGCTCATTTGGGCCGGCCGTTTGCCCGTGAGTCCATCCTCCTTCAGCTCCTCCTCCTCCTCCTCGTCCCATTTTCGGGTCCATTTTCGGGGCCCTTCACCCTCGCTTCACGATGCGGCGTGCTGCGCGTGAAGCCGGGTTGTGGCCGGGCTGTGGCCGGTGTGTAGCAATCGAATTTCCGGAGTGTGGCACCCCGCCGGCGGACGAGCGAATCCCCCCCCCCAAACTCTTTTTTTTTTGAGCGATGCGACGTCGATCTCACTCGGGATGGGTTCACTCGAGATCATGACTTCAACTCAAATTGTTAATTTTTGCCACATGCGAAAATATTTTCAGCAAACCGGCGCAATCTTTCATATTCGGCTCGCGCAAGTAAATTTGCATATGGTCTGTGTTGTTTATCACCACCTGCTGCATTCTGTCAAAATTTAATTTTGCCGAAATACATTTTTGTCGTAGCGTTGTTTTGTCATTACATTTTGTCGAAATTTCGATGCGCTAAAATTTAATTTGCTATTGGAGATCAATACTTCGGTCTTAAACGGCAATGAGATTTCAACAAATTCAAAGGGCGACAAATTTGAATTTCGAAAAAATTATCCTTCGACCGATCGGGAATTTCGACGAAATGATTGCCGATGAAATAAAAATAACCCCCACTTACAGATCCCGGTAGAGTTCGTCGTTTTACTTAAAGTTGTACGTATACAGCATATTTATTTGCTTTTAGGAAACAGAACTTTGGGACACCCTGTACTTTACCCCTTCCCAGCAAACCCGAGACCTTCGCCGAGTTTTCGATATTGTCGCTATTCTTCCCATTTTTCTCGATTCCGCAGAGCGAGCCGTAAATTGTTTTTCGACATTTTTGATATTTGAAAAATTCCTTGAACGCCGTTCGATGGAGCGTCAAGGAATATATATGAGAATTTTTATTTGCAGCTTAAAATAATGGCAAATAAAAAAGTTATGGCAAAAACAAGCAAAACCCGGCCAATCGCACGCCAATTTAAATGCATAAATTTTATTATCTATTTTTACGCAATTCCCGGCCCGGGAATAATAGCTGGGTCCCAGGGCTACCGTTCGGCGGCCTTAAAATAGATTGTTTTAAAGCAAAATCGGCATCTGTATTCGTCAACTTTGGTCATCAGAGCCGTGCAAACCGGGCCAACGTGTTGTGCGAAGGTGAAGAGAACATTTGTCTCCCCCTCGAAAACCTCTCATCACTCTCCGAAGCTGCCCCTCCTGTAGTTGGCAGCCCTGAGGGTCCTCTTGCTCTCACCCCCACGACACTCCTTCTGTCTCTGTTACAACTCCAACAAATCCACCTTTACCTCGCTAGAGTTTATGCCGGGCGGCGTCCTTTGGAGAACAGGTTTTTGCTAGTGCAGGCTAACAATATATTTTATATCCACAGTACTGTATAAACTACACACTACTTGACAATTTGTTGCTGGGGGGATCGACAGATGCCGCCGGCGGCCCTTTAAATTACGAAAATATCGTCTAAATAATGACTTTTCATAACTTATTATGATCACAGTCGGTGGAAACCCACCCGAAAACCATCATTTTTTTAGTAATTGTTCGAAGTCCGTATGTTAGTGGCGAAAATCTAGCCGAAAAAATCATTTCAAAGAATTCAAAGAAACATTTCAAAAAAACCAGCCTATTCTTTCCTTATTTTTAAATCTTTTACAGCGCTGTAAAGCTCGGGCTAAAAGTGGCCTTAATTTTGCGAAGATGTCGTTTTTTTGTCGCGTCGGTTTTAACCATTTTAAAATTGTCGCGCTCAGGGTTTCAGAGCCTGTAACAATTTTTAAGTAGCAGAATACGAGCAACAACCACGATTCTATTTTAGCAACACACCTGACGCGCAATTTGGCCTTCCCTCTTTAGTTTTTCGGTCCCTACGATCTGCCCAACCCTCTAAAACCTCCCAAAAATCCATTTCCAACGAAATATTATACAAGGATTATTTTAGTATACAAAGGCGATATTTGCGGGGGCTGGAATCTCGCGCTGGCTGCCTGGCGAACTTCCGCCCCGCGTAGGCTCAGATTTCAGGCTCCTTGGGAGCCACAACCAGCGGGTGGTGAGGCTGACACCCTCCACATACACACCCACAGCTCGATAGGATTTTCTCATTGGGCCGCTAGCCGTCGGGGTTGATAAATATCCACATTGAGTGTGCGGAAGAACGGGGGAATCTATTAACCTACCCAGGGACGTAGCGTAATACAGGCCCCGGGGCCCGGCCCCCCCGAAATCGGCCGGGGCCCGAAAATTTCATAAGGGGGGACCCTTATGATTTTTATTTACTCAAAAATTTTGCTGCCTGCGGCGCTATTTTTTCACGTTTTTACTGCTATTTGTAGAGCTATGTACCTTTTTTTCAAAAATTTTTGCCTGCGGCGCTGTTTTTTCGGCAATTTTTTGAGGTTTTTGGAAAAATTTTTTGGGGGCCCCCCCCCCGAAATTTTTTTCTGGCTACGCCCCTGAACCTACCCACCACACGCAATCCAACCCGACATCCTATCGATCTTTTTTTGGAAAAATTATCGGTTTTGTCCGGTAGGCCCAGAATAGTTTTGAAAACCTTTCAAGGTTTTTGTCTACCACAATTTTGCCCAACTTTTATCTCCTTAATTTCATTATTTTCGTATTACTTGTTCTCATCCACGGTATCCTCTTCAAAAAACCACTCGCTATTTGGCCGTAAGACCTTTCTATCTGATCGTATTCAAACTTTTACCAGCGCAGGGGACTTACAAAAGCTAGGGGCAGCCAAATTTTCAAAATAATAAAATGGAAAAGACAAAAGTCATTACCAAATTAAGGTTTATTTTCACGATTGCAATCCGATGTTGACGGATTTCCATTCGAAATTTTTCTATCTGGCGGTACTATTTGAATTAACGTACAATATTGTTTAAATCAGAGTTTAGTCATTTTTTTATCATCTAAACCTGCAGAAATTGATCCGAAAATGACCATTTGTGGCAAATTGCTCCAAATTGGCAGGTTTTGAAAAAACGTAGCCAGAACCGCCTGCCAACGTTTACAAGAAACCCTGTTTTTTTGCTATAGCATTTTTGTTTTACAATATTTTGCTTTGAAAATTTAGCTGCGTATCGTTTGGATGGCTGCCCAGAGCTAGAATTTGGACGCACCCGGTTAGAAGATGGCGAAATGCCGAGGAGTGTTTTTTTATTGGGACACTAGAATCGTCGCGTGGTGGTGTAGCTGTACTTCGATTATTAAAATCGTCACAAAATCGTTCCGTTTTTCTGTCGTTGTATCCAATATCTTGTGTAGGTCTGCCCGTTGCCATTTCCTCCCCATTCTCGCGATGGATAAACGCGGGGGCACTATAAAGCCGCCGTTATGAGCCCCATAACCAGCCCATACATCCAAATGGCTGAATATTCATTTTGGCATCGCAGGAGACCTCCGATATCCCCCACGGAGGGCCCACGCCAAATTATCGAGGTATTCAGGAGGCCCACGTCTATACGGGGGCTCTTGTCTTCTTGATTTCAGGAATTGGGGATTCAGGCTGATTCGTTGTTTCATTCTCGGAAGGGTGGAACGTTAAGCTTAGGTTTAAGTTACGCTTACGTTTAGGCTTAGGCTTAGACTTGGCTTAAGTTTAGGCTCAGGCTCAGGCTTATACTTAGGCTTTGCGCTTCGGCTTACTCTTGGGGCTAGATTATGTAGAGCAGAAATTCAGCCAAAGATTAATTTGAATTTTAGAAACCAATTCTATGTACCATTGTCGCAGCAATTGCCTCAAAGCAAGTCTCCTTGCTTTTTGGCTGCTTCCTGTTTACCTAAATATATGTTGTTTTCAATTAGAGGCCGAAACCCGGAAACCTTCCGGCCCTCCGACGGCTAAAACAATCCGAAAAAGGGCACTTCCCCCGAACCTTTTCCCGCCCCCCAAAAAATGGAAGAATGGGGCGTGCGACTCGCTTTTGGCCTTGGGTTAGGAGGTTATGTGCCCAAACCCCCCACCTAACTGTTGCCCCCCGCTCGGTGCACCTCCATCGCTTATTCATCAGGGCCCACCCAATTTGAGGGGGCTCATCTGAATAGACGGCATCCCCTTGGTCGCCGCCATCCACATTCCGTTTTATTTCGTTTACCAGCGCCCAAAACCCGCTTCGCGGGCCTTGGGCGCTGGAATGCGGCCTTTGCATGAGAAATTTGACTTTCCGATATCTTGGGTCCTTCCTCCGACCAAACCCGCGCGTGCAACTTGCAAGAATGAGGAAATTTGTATTTTTTGGCATTATGCAAAGTAGCCTTCCCTGGCGCCGGACACACACACACACACAAAGATACGCGACCAAATTATATAAGGTAGGATACACTTCTCCTATACTCCTTTTATTTCTGCCGCCCTGCCCATCCGAATCTATTGTTCTGTGCGCATCGGTGCTCTTTTCATTTAGCGCCACCATGCAATTTATTTTTGGGTGTGCGGAATTTTTGGGGGTCCTTCGGGGCGGGGGGCAGGTATTGATTTAACGTAGTTATTCTGTAGGTGTCGTGGTTTGGACCTATGCCCATTTTTTACGCATTTCATCTGCAATTGAACGTGTCACACATCCAGCCCTCACTTCTTATAATTACGCCATCGTACATAGACAACAATTTCGTTATTATTCCTCCACCACACCCTCTTTCCCCAATTATGAGGCATGTGGCTATGGCATCGGCTTGATTAGTGCTGGAAGATTGTGGGGGGAATTTCTGTTTATGCGATGGAAGGCCCCCGCTATTTTCGCTCTTTGAATCTCAAAATAAAAAATACTTCATGAAAGACCGCAGTACAAGGGGTGGAGGCTTCCTCCGCCACTTATGAGGGGAGACCTGCTTCATCCACCCAACTATGCCACTTACCCATCCGTCCACAGGCGTGCCTCGGAATTCGTGTGGATTCGGGTAGACGAGGGATGGGGGTAGAGGGCCCTCCCCGACCCACTAATTACCGCTGCGAGCTTGAGCCTCAGACCCAAACATTGCCTCCAATTTCGACACCCGCCCTCCCAAGGAGACGGATCTCCTAGCTCTCCGACGGAAGTTATGATACTTTTTTTGTAGCTGCATGGTAAGGCGTACACTCCTCATCAACGTTTTTACAACATCCTAACTATATAGATAGATATTTCGGTACTGGGCTGTTAGCAGGGGGCACTAATTTTTCCCAGTAATCCTGTTTTGCCATTAAAAACAGGAACGATCTTTATCAGATTTTACACAATTTTTGGACATAAGAAGCATCCTATCCTATAAGCGAGAAAAGTATGTTTGTTTTCTGTGCAGCCGATTTCTCGGCCGTCCGGCTGAATTTCAGGCTGATTTTTGGCATGGAGGTGTGTAATGCCATTTATGAGAAACGGTTTTTTGGATTTTCCGAAATTCCTTTGTCTACCCATTTTACAAGTAAAAATGTGAAAAATCGTTAACAATCTCTCGAAAAATCGGTATGTTCAGAGGATATCTCGCGATACCGATACGCTGGCCCTGGCGCCGCAGGCCATGGACTGGCTCTTTAATTCAGGCTCTTGCGCCGCAGGCTAAAAAAAAGAAGGTGTTCAAATTCATCGTTCCTGGACGGGGTCCAGTGGAAAAGGGCCGCGAAGCGGTCTTTTTCCACTGGTCAACGAATATATCAACATTTCCGAAAATTTGGGACTTTTTGGCTAAAAGTGCATGAAGAAGGACAAAAAAAAAGGTTTAATTTTGAATTTTTAAAAATGCTTAAGAGAAATAAAAAGAAGCCGATTTTCTCCTTGATTTCATCAATTAAATGAATTTTCCGCTTTTTTCTCTTTACGTTCCTTGTATCATTATCGTAAAACATTGGTAATTTTAGGAAAAAACAACTAAACGGATGGTAAGATAGTCGGCCTGACACTCCTCCTGCGAAACTCCAAAAGATGGAATCCCTCCCCGTCTCCAGGAAAAGCACGACCCGTGCCGGGCGCCGGCAGAACCAGCAAGTGCTCGAAAGTACGTTCTACAGCTGATGTTCCGTAACCCCCTTTAGTGCACCGTCTCGAAGACTTTCCGCTGTGCGCCTGGATTCTGACAATCATCACGTATATTGTGGTCGGGCTGACGTTGCCCTTCTCCGCGTGTCTTTTCATTAAGGTCCGTTCGTTTTTTACATAAAATTAAGGAAGGCTCAATCTTTTGTGGTGACCATCAAATATATAGTTTCTAAAATCTTATACAGCAAAGACTTCTGAATTTTGATTTTTCGAAACGCTATCATTCCGAGATTTTCCGGTTTACGGAGGGTAAACCAGACTTTTTTTTACGGTTAGGCGTAAGCAGTGAATGTAAGAATGTCGATTTACTACAAAACTATCGACAATCTTTACGAACGAAAAAGAAAAATCATAATCCGAAAATCCACGATGCCGAAACCACAAAGTCGAAACCTCATAATGTCGAAATTGTTTGCATAGGATTTGAAAGTTTAGAGTTAGACATTTGTTTTTGTAGACTGGAATATTGCAAACATCGAAATTAAGAAATTTCGACATTATCTATTTTCGGCATTTTGAAAGTAACCCACGATTTTCAGGTGGTACAAGAATACGAGCGCGCCGTTGTCTTTCGCCTTGGTCGTCTGATGCCCGGTGGGGCAAAAGGGCCAGGTAAAGAGCGTCTATTGCGCACTGTATCCCATCCACAATTTCCAGGCATATTCTTCATCATGCCCTGTATAGACTCGTATAAGAAAATTGATCTCAGGGTCGTGTCCTTTGATGTGCCGCCGCAAGAGGTTGGTCGCTCGAAAAGTTGCTAGTTTTGACGACCTTTTTAGATCTTGTCAAAAGACTCGGTGACGGTGGCTGTGGATGCTGTCGTCTATTTTCGAATATCAAATGCAACAATTAGCGTTACCAACGTAGAGGACGCGAGCAGGTGAGTTGTTCCCTCCATGAAAGAGCTGGAACACGTTTTCAGGTCGACAAAACTGTTGGCGCAGACGACGTTGAGGAATATTTTGGGCACGAGGACTCTGGCGGAAATGCTGTCCGATCGCGAGAACATTTCCCACCAGATGCAGGTAATCTTGAAAAACGTACATCGTTATCCGGCGTAGCGGCATAGCTTGCGCTTATCCCTAATTTAAGGCTGCATACCATGGATTTGTCTGTATAAAGTTACATTTTTTTGAATTTGAATAGCCTTTGATGTTTAGCTGACCCTCGACGAGGCTACCGATCCGTGGGGTGTCAAGGTGGAGCGGGTAGAGGTGAAGGACGTCCGACTGCCCGTGCAACTGCAAAGGGCTATGGCCGCTGAAGCCGAGGCGACACGAGAAGCCGGTGCCAAGGTGCGTATAGAATTCAAGTCTTCTGACCGTCCTAATCTACAAGGTGTCCAAAAGATTGGCACCTCACTAGCGGTCCGGAGGAAGCTCGGATTGCGACGATTTTTAAACCATTCGAAAGCCCTCGCAAAAGCGATAAAACAGGCGCGTTTGTAGCCTTCACTCGATAGTGAAACCTATCCCAAAAAAGCGTGAAATCCGCGTAGTCCTGTTAGCTTTATATCACCAATTAACATGCGGATCCAAAGTTTTCAAGGATGGTTTGTGTACTAAAATTTGTAAATCAAGATGCCTGAATTAAAAAAGAAAACAAAGAGCTCGTGGTTTCTCACCATATCGGGAGTTTTCGGTAGACATATAAATTGTCAAAATCGGATGCTGCTGCGAAAGTCGATTTTCCTGAAACCCTGTATTAAAAACCCCGAGAAAATCACCAGATGCTCAAAACTGGCCAACAAATTTCAGGTAATCGCCGCCGAAGGAGAACAAAAAGCTTCGCGCGCTCTCCGTGAAGCAGCATCTGTAATCGCCGAGAATCCGTGCGCCATTCAATTAAGATACCTACAGACGTTGAATAGTATCAGGTAAGGAAAACCCTGTTATGATCCATTTAAACCTATTTTTCAGTGCCGAGAAGAACTCGACCATCATCTTCCCATTTCCCATCGAGTTGCTCCAGAATTTCCTCGCCAAGGCGCCGAGCAGCAACAAATTACCAGGGAAAATGAGCTAGTCTTCGACTGACTGGCTCTATACCGGTAGTGGGGTCCATAGAAAAAACCGTGGTCCATAGAAAAAACCGTGGTCCATAAAAAAAACCGTGGTCCTTAAAAAAAACCGTGGTCCTTAAAAAAAACCGTGGTCCATAACAAAAACCGTGGTCCTTAGCCGAAAATGGCGGAAACCGTGGTCCATAATAAGTATCGTGGTCCAATGAAGGTATCGTGGTCCATAGATCCGGAAAAATTGGCGGTTATGGACCACGATACTTATCGTGGTCCATAGAATCGGGATTTCAGCCAGAATAAGGACCACGATACCGGACAGGCCGCAAATCGCCGGTTTTCGCGATTTTTACCGGTATTTTAGCAGTTTAAAGGCATCTGCATCTGTAGGAAAGTTTCGAGAGCCTATAATTGTGGTTGGGAAAGGCATTAAAGTCTAGAAAACCTGAATGTCTGAGAAAGCCTGAACTGGGAAGATACGGTACGAAATCCGGTACTGTTCTAATCCGGTACTGCGAAAATCTACGCCGGGGGCAAAACCGCAGGCGAGGGGTTTACGATATTTTCGCTAGTTTTCAGGGTGTCTTGATACCATAGCATCGAAAAAATATACTAAAAGTGTAATTATAGCCCAAAATAATGTTTATGGTTTTTTGTCACCTAAATGTTGATTTAGGCGACAATACCGATGAAATATGGGGGTCAGACTAGATAAAATTAAATTCTCTATGCCTAAGAGGTTTTCGTATAGCTGTTATGCTTCGGGTCTGAAGGCAGGAAGGAAGCATAAGCCTAATCATACTTGTCTCTTCTCATATTCTCAGCGGATCTACGCCGCGGGCGAATCTGGGATTTTTGCCATGAATTTTACTTTTACATAATTCCGGGCTAAAATTAACACTCTTAGTTTATTTGTTGACGCTCTATAAAATTGCGTTAAGCAAATCCTCTGAACATGACTAAATGTCGAAATCTAGCGTTCCGCTCGACGTTCCTAGATGGAAAAGACGTTCAAATCTTGTTTTTTTTTCTATACTCCTCCTATATTACATTATTTTCAGTTTCTATTTGTTGACGTGCTATCTAATCGCGTCTTCAAAACATCCAAAAAATAGAAAAATATCCAAAACTCAGTTTCAACCCCATTTTCATATGCATCTTTGAATTTGCTGTAACTTTTTTTCTATTACATTATCTTGGGCTATAATTACACTTTTAGTATATTTTTTCGATGCTATGGTATCAAGACACCCTGAAAACTAGCGAAAATATCGTAAACCCCTCGCCTGCGGTTTTGCCCCCGGCGTAGATTTTCGCAGTACCGGATTAGAACAGTACCGGATTTCGTACCGTATCTTCCCAGTTCAGGCTTTCCCAGACATTCAGGTTTTCTAGACTTTAATGCCTTTCCCAACCACAATTATAGGCTCTCGAAACTTTCCTACAGATGCAGATGCCTTTAAACTGCTAAAATACCGGTAAAAATCGCGAAAACCGGCGATTTGCGGCCTGTCCGGTATCGTGGTCCTTATTCTGGCTGAAATCCCGATTCTATGGACCACGATAAGTATCGTGGTCCATAACCGCCAATTTTTCCGGATCTATGGACCACGATACCTTCATTGGACCACGATACTTATTATGGACCACGGTTTCCGCCATTTTCGGCTAAGGACCACGGTTTTTGTTATGGACCACGGTTTTTTTTAAGGACCACGGTTTTTTTTAAGGACCACGGTTTTTTTTATGGACCACGGTTTTTTCTATGGACCACGGTTTTTTCTATGGACCCCACTACCGGTATAGAGCCGACTGACTACGTCTTAATAACTGTATAATATCGATCTTGTCCCCCGCCGTTCCCCCGTGATTGTTTGATATTTGGTGAATATATCTTTTATCAAGAGTTTGTTGGGGGTAAAAGATCGCACGTGACGCACACCATGATGGCCTTGAAAGGATGAGAGGTGCCCGGTTTGAGTGATCCGGATCCCATCTTGGAAAATCTAAAAAAAAATGGGATGAACCGAAAAATAGAACCTTTTTAGGAATAAAAAAGAAGCCTGGGGTAATATTTTTTAAATACTTAAAAACAGCAATAGTGAGAATTACAAGAATTTTGGTAAGCTTGAACCTAAACCAAAGCCTAAGCCAAAACCTAAGCCTAACGCTAGGCCTAATTTTAAGTCTAACGGAAGCCTAAGCCTGAGCCTAGCCGAAGCAAAAACCCTGGCTTTCCGGAACTTCTGCCTGCTCTTCCCTTCGTTTGGTGGTGAATAGTGGAGTTTTCCTTAGGGCAACATCTTTGCAATTAGTAACCCCCGCCCCCCTGCGGGCCCAAAAATAAGCCGACATCGCGCACTTGATTGGCCAAATCTAAGGCCAATTCTGCGCACTAGATAAAAATAAGCTGTCCCAAAACTATACAGCAATTATTCTGGAAAACGCTACAATCAAGCTATTTAAAATGTCAATCCATAATACCTCTAGAATTTTCTCGCCCTAGAGCTACCGCAACGTTCTCGGGTGTTGCCTTTAAAAGAGAGCCCTACCCGAAATGCCAGCATTTTCGGTAGGTACGTGATAAGACGATGCTGATGTTCTGCCCCCGCCCGAGTGGATGCCGATCAAAAATGAGAAAAAGGCAACGATATCAAAGAAGGCCCAAATAGCGCGATCCGTTCAGCCAATTTCCCGACGCCAACGATGGCCGGGATTGGCGAAGGGATGGGGCGGATTTTGTTGAAAAAGGATGGCCGGCGATCCGTGTCCCGCCAATATACTGATTACCTCGTCTCGTCTGTCCACGATTTTCGAAAGCTCGGAATCAATTTTCCTCCTTTCCCTTTAAGAACAACTGATTCTGATTCGATTTTCAATTTGCAGATGTTGCGGGCCATCTCGATAGTAGCAGCAGTTGCTGTTTGTAGTGTTAGGTAAGTCAGGCTTTTCAGGGTTAAAAGTTGTTAATTTTTGGCCAAAAAACACCGATAACTTTTTAACCAGCCGGTTTGCGAATATTTCGCAGCCAGATTCGGAATGAGCAAAAAATTCTGCGTAGGATATGCCATATCACTGGCAAAAATCCTGAAAGTTGCGCCTTATTACCCGTAATTTTAGTGCCGGAGGCGGTTACGGGTACAACTCGTACAGCAAACCCGTACTTCCACCTCTACCACCTCCACCGATGCCCGAACCAATCGCCGAACCCCCGCCACGCGTCTACAATAAGCCAACCTACAATCCAGTGCCGCTTCCGGCTCCCGAGCCCGTACCTGAGCCCGTTGCCGAACCTCCGCCACCTCCTCCTCCGACTTACAAGTTCGTGAACAGGGAGTTTTTGTAGGATTTGGTATCAGAATGCCGAACAAGGTAATGTTAACCTTTGTACGGTCGAAATTCCAGAATTTGGAAATCCCAAAGTCATGACCATGTCAAAAATGACGCTATCGAAATCGAGAATGCCAAAATTCACATAGGCAAATCTCCTGGAAACAAACCCAGAATCCTATGCAAAAAATTCGACATCTCAAAATTTCGACCTTATGATTTCGGCTATATGAAATTTGGACCTCATGATAGCAATTCGTGAACAGGGGCTTTTGTTGGATTTGGTATCTCGAGGAAGGTAATGTCAACATTTATTCATATATCCATAATTTTGAAATCCATAATGTCAAAAAATGTCCCATAACCGAATCTACCGAGGGATTGATTATTCCAAGTGTCGCGATTGTGCAATTTCGGCATTATGAATCGCGACATTTTGGAAGAAAACTCTGGAGGTGTATACTTTCAGTAAGCCTGTCTACTCTCCTCCTCCTCCACCGATGCCGGAGCCTCTGCCAGAGCCCGTAGCGGCCCCTCCACCACCGCCTGTTGTCCCTAGTTACAAGTATGCAGAAATACTCATATTAAGCACAAGACAAAGCTTGATTTATCTAACTTTACACCTATTAAAGCTATCAATTAGGAACCAATTTCAGCAAGCCAGCGTATTCGGCGCCCCCGGTAGTCCCCGAGCCTCTTCCTGAGCCGGTGGCCGCTCATCCACCTCCACCAATGAACAGCTACAACAAGCCCGGCTATAACAGCTACAGCGGAGGGCATGGTCATGGTATGGGAGGATTTGGAGGGCGCGGAGGACCGACGGTTATTGAAGAACGGGTCGTTAGGTTCGTTAACTTTTTATACTAGAACGAAACGAAAAAGGAGTGTTTTTAAGTGACATTGGGCTTTTGCAATGTGATACGGGTGTCGCGGTCAGGCCCGTAAGAGGGGGGGGGGCGAGCCCCCGAAATCGGCTGAAGGCCGAAAAGTACATAAGGGGGGACCCTTATGATTTAATTTTTCCAAAAATTTTTTTGCCTGCGGCGCTGTTTTTGTCTATTTTTAACACTAGTTTTAGTGTTATAAACCCTATGTTTTCAAAAATTTTGCCTGCGGCGCTGTAGTTTTAGTCATATTAGTGAAAAATTTTTGGGGTCGCCCCCCCCCCCGAAATCTGGGTTTGTTACGGCCCTGGTCGCGGTACAGGTCGAAATTTTAAAAAAGCCACGCAAAAACCGTTGAACGATACCGGCGCTCGAAAGGGTCGATGTTGCGCGAGAAAATCAAACTTTTTGAAAGTTCCTCGAAGAAGGTTACGTTCAGCAGTTTTCGAAAGACAGAAATTGTTCATAATCTTCAGATCTATCGAATTAGCGGTACTGGACTGTTGGCAGGGCAATTTCCGAGTTTTCAAAATCTTGTCAAAATGTGCAAACTTTCCAGCAATCAAAAACTATTGAAAACCGTATAAGGTACATTATTACATCAATTATTTTCAGCTTTGGTCCCTCATTTGGCGGTGGGGGCGGCATGGGCGGCGGAATGGGTATGGGCGGCATGAACGATATGGGCGGAATGGGCGGGGGTTTTGGCGGTCAGTTGATCAGCAAGCATTTCAACCTAAGAATTTCAGGCAACTACAACTCGCACGGAAAGTACGGTGGCGGGAATAGCTATGGCGGCGGTGGCAATAGCTACAGCCGAGGCGGAGGATACGGAAAATAACTTCAAACTATCGTCCCAAATTATGTGCCTATTCATATTACGAGTCGCGAGTAAATATAAAAAGTTTATCAAAACAGCCCGTGAGATCACAAACATTAAAAAGGGTACAAAACGACAGACAGTCGTATTATAGACGCATAATGTTCTAGATGGTGGCATTTGGAGGACCAGAGTAGTGATGGATAATTCACAAGTGGAGATGTACTAAAAGATGGACCAGAGACAGACTGGCAAGATGATAATTTTAGAGGCAGTGAGCAACCGCGAAGCTAGACAGAAAGACGGGGCGGATTATAAAAAAAACGGGACCCTGATATCAGCCATCGATGAAGGCTTTTGAATGGTCGATGAGGTAATTTTCCAAAATTCCCGTGGCGGCGCGAAGGCCAGAGAGGTAGGCGCCGTGCATTGTTTGTGGGAAGAAGCGATGTGTCGCCTAAAAACAGAAGGTTTTTTGGTCTTTGGCATTATCGGGGGGGGACTAACTAAATAAAAATTTTATAAAAAATATAAAAATACCGATAATTCGAACAAAAATCGTCGATTTTTCCCTACACTCCACTTTTAAAGATTGTTTTGAAAGATTTTAGATTTTTCTAGTTCAACCATAGCTATTTTTTACAAAAAAAAGCTACAAAAAGTATTCCTTTTAGTTTTTTAGCCATTTCCAGACCAATACAAAAAGCTCGCCCCCACCGATAATGCAAAAAAACAACAATTTTTCGACTAGCGTTTTGTACGTTGTAAGGAGGATTCTGCCTACCTCGCCGGCGAAAAATATTCGATCGTATGCGGGTGCAGCGAGACTATCATAGTCCTCCGGCTTCGAATTGACGCCCATATAAGAGTAGGACATCCCAATATCTTCGTCCTTCCCCCAGCGAGAAACCATATGGCTGATCGGCTTTGGAATTTGCTGAAAATAAGGTAACACTGTCAGGATTCCGAAACGAACCTTTCCCGGGAATATTTTCTTCAGCGTGTCGATGAACATTTTGATGACTTCTTCGTCTTTCTTCTTGTCGATTAGAGCCAAAGATTGGCCACACACATACGACATTAACACGAAGGATTTTGGCGGGCCGTCTTGCTGAAAAAACAACGTATTTAAGAGCTTAAAAACGGTCACTACGCACTATACAAGCCATTATCAAAGACGCACCCGATTTGTGAAATCGTATATCGTGTGGAATAGCCCGCGCTTTTCCACCGATCCAACATGCGCAAAGTAGTCGAAATTCTTAGACTTGCCCTTCGCGTCCCGCCAGAAACATCTCGGGAACGCAACAGCAACCTATAAAACAAAAATTAAAATTTGGTGACGTGTCGATATACCTTTTCTATACGTCCGGCGCCGACCCTTTCAATCGCATCTAATTTTCGCTTTGGCAGTGGAGGATCGAAAGTGATTGTGTTTTTCTTCAGGATGGCCAATGGGACGGTCACCAGCACCTAATAATGCGTAAATTTTGTGATATTGAAAGATACCTTATCGGCTTGCAACTCGGTGCCATCTTGCAGGATGACGGAGACGCCCCGGTTGTTGAGATTAATGTTGGAGACCTGAACATCTCAATTTTTGCCGAATACTGAGCAAAGGTTACCTTTTTGTTGAGCAGGATATCTGTTCCCTCCGACAGCGACTCGACGACTTTTTGGGCACCGTCGACGAGCAGGGAGTGCTTTCCATCAAATTGGCCGAGTGCCTCGTTTTGATCCCAAGAGGATGCCGAAACCTAAAGAATTTGGTTGACGTTTTACGCAAAAAAACACAGTCTAAATGAGGAAAAATACCCACATTTTCCAATGGCGCACCGCAAGCATATTCGCTGTTGGCAACGTGCCAATAGAAGATCCGCTTCTCCAGCGGACTCATCCGGATCAACGAGCTCTCATCCAAGTGGACGCGCTGCTTCTCCAGCAAGTCTAAATCGAAATTAGATCTGGAATTTCTAAAGTTTTTTGTTTGTTTGCTGTTATATTTCCTTGCTGATGTAATCATAGAATTTATTTCACCTAAGTAACCGTATCAAGGGTGGAAAAGTGAGGGGAAGGATGGGGGAGAACAAAGTTGGATATCCTAAGCGAAGGCGATTCCTTCGAACTTGTGCGTCTCCGGGAGCAGTTGATCTTGCAGCAGGATGTGACCGTTGACATCAAAGACTGACGCGTACGAGGCAACCGGGATGCCGTCCTTTTCGGCGCTCTATAAATTCCTGAAAGTACAGATGAATATCGCAAACCTTCAGCGCAATGATCACGTGATCTTTCGTTCCGGGTACAAATTGGAATGCTGAGAATCCGGTGCGCGGATCATTCGATTCCCCAATAGAGACGACGTCGAAGCGAGTGAAATCTTCCGAAACGACAATCATCTTGTTTGTCCCTCGGATCTCGTCGGCTTCTTCGCTATATGTCTAAAACCAGCAGATTTCAACGTTTGATCGAAAGCATTATGAAAAGCTACGAAAAGCACTGGACTGTTAGCGAGGGGGGAAGGGCTTTGAGCAGGGGGAAAAACTACGTTATTTCGCTTATAATTACTTGTTAAAAACATATAATGCATTCTTAGACCGTTTTTAGTAGTTTTTGATTGCTAAAAACTTCAAAACATATTTAAAAAATTTGACGTTTGCGCCATTTTTCATTGATTTCAGATCAAAACCCAAAAATTTTAGATTTTTTTTAATCACTTTATGAGTTTTTTATCTCTGAAAACCGTTTAAAATACCATAAAAATTATTTTATTTCTTGATAGGGCCGTACGGGATTATCTACAAAAATTTTATTTCCCTCTGCTAAACCCCCCGCTAACAGTCCAGTTCCCTAAAAATACGAAACCTCATTGGATGCCCTTCTCGGCAAGAAGAACCACTTGTTATGAACATCCGACCACTGAACGGCTTCGTGGATCATGTAGCCGGGGTATTCGATTCCGAGCGCGCGTCTCACCTAAAAAAGCTATTGGACTAAAAAAAAGATTAACACACCTTGACAAAAATGTCCTTCCAGTTAACGTGCTCTACGGCACCATGCCTATCGACAATCTTCACCCACATTGGGTTATCGTTCACATATTCACCAGCCGGTGTCGTCCACTCCTTGCCGAGGCCACCCACGTAGAGCTTCTGATCCTGTAATCACACTGTAAAATGGCGGTTCTTTTGCATTATCGGGAGGGGGGTCCAGAAATGTCTTGGAACGTAATCGTGTTTTTGGTAAATATTTAAATATATTCTACGTGGAAAAACACTAAAGGAAAACCTAGGCAAAATTTTACGTGAAAATTTCGTCGAAAATCGGCCATTTTTGATCGAAAAACGCTTTTTCATCAAAATTTGTAAGTTTTTAGGTTTTAGAGGTTATAAACACTGCACTACATCATAATTTCAGCGTGCCAGGTATCATTGCCTGCCGAAAGGGCTCTCGAACATACCTTTACGGTCATCCATTCGCCTTTCAGCGTTTTCGCAGTGCGGCCCGGGCCATCATTCAGCAGCAACCACGGCATCACCTAAAATCCAGATTCTAGAAAGGATTCTTCGAGCCTTACATCTTTTTTCGAGGTGCACAGCTCGTAGACGATCCCCGTTCGATCGTCGACCGTCAACAGCTTCCCATCGAAAATTGCCAGATCGGAGAGTTCCATGGCTCGCCCGCCGCTAGCCAGCTGCGAATAGACCTTGAACGCTTCGGATTCCCAGGCCACCGATGCTTTGTGATCTTTTTTGTGGTATCTAAAAAGGTATTTATATCGCAAAATGGAAATGCCTTACTTCAAAAACCCTCGCCGGGCATTGCTGTGCCATTTCTTGCCGTTGGGTTCCTTGCTTTCAGTATCCAGATCCGTGACGACGACTAAAATCAATCAAATGTTTGCAAAAAAATTAAACATATACTCACCCATCTCGTACTCCGTCCATCCATCAGCAAGCTCGCGGCTCCGCAAAAGCTGTGTATTATTGTAACCGGAATCGACGCCGCGCCCTTTCCAGCAACCACATGTCACCAAATAATAGGTGATGATTGAGGTGACTATCGCGGTAAGGGCAAGTTCGTAATTTGAGAATTTACGCCCCTGCGCCGATTCCTTATGTTTAGTTTCGGAAGTCATTACCTGAAAAGAAAGAATTAGATAGATTCAATTATGCGGTTTAGAAAAGTAGGAAAACACTCAAGTGACCCCGCAGCCCAGCAACGAATTGCCGGGCATTAGGTGCTGCCCCGAGTGATAAGAACACACAAATACACCGCCAAATATAAACCACAAATTAGCAGTGAGGATTGCGAAAATAGTCTGGGTAGCCGTGATGCAAGAAATCAGACATCAAAGATTACATCACCAGCATAAATTAAAGAATTGTAGTAATCACGTAAAAGTAAATTTAAAGAACGGTTATAACGAGAGCACCGATTTCAGGGACATATTTGCAGAGGAGAGCCTGTGGTTTGCGTGCACAACCCATGCCCAGCATCGGGTCAGGGGCCAAGGTCACAAAGCACAAGTCAGGGAAAAGGGGCGCAACGAGTCATGGAGGGGATGAAAACGAAATGGAAACGTGTGTCGTGGAAAGTGTCTTGTTTTCTGTATAAGCTTTTAGAGCCGTGATTATCCCACAAAAATACCTAGTAACGAGTGGTCCTTCTTTTTCAGGGTACGCCAGTGTACCACGCCATCCATCGCCGCGCCGTACATGATGCTGGCGAGCTCGTCCGTCTGGAATTTTAGTTAGTACCGGCGTGCCCAAAAAATCAGCCAGGCCGCAGACACGTCCTGTTTTTATGATTTAGGTATCTATCCAAGCTGTTGGAAAGCCCAGGAATTCTCCACTTGGACGCCAAGCAGGTGGATTAAATGGAGTTTTTAGTAATAAAAGTGTAACTTTTGCATCGAAAACGGCAAAATCCATCGAAAAATTCGCGAATTTGGTTGCAGAATCGAGCAAATATAGCTCCTCAGCTCGTGGAAAGCTTTCAATCTTTCACGACCAGTAAATGAACCAATTCTCACCTTATAATCGATGATATCTCCAGTGGTTGAATCAAACGTCGGACACGCGTCATTCAGCGCCCGGTAGCGAAAGCCTTTCTGAATAGGTCTGGTCTAGAAAAATGGGATTGATTACCTGCTTACAAATAAGCACTATTGGACTATTGACAACGCCAGTGACAATCTGCGCGCCTCGGCCGACAGTCGAACCAAGCCCATATTCATCCTGAAAAGCTATTTAAGGCACTCTAAGGATTGAGTTACATTCATCCTGCCGCCGATCCTATTCTTCGCCTCAAGCACGGTGACATTGACGCCGAACGATCGTAATTGTCGAGCCGCCGTTAAACCGCTCAAGCCGGCGCCGACGATTAGGACCGATAGACGACGCTGTAAATTTATCTTAAGTTTTTGTAAATAGCATTGATCGACGAAAACCTTCAACGAAAGTAAAAACCAACATTTAGCCTGGTTTCCGGTAGTTTTGGCAGCGAAAGTGCCCCAATATTGATGATCCCGTGAGCATTCAGGAAGTCATAGACGAGGCGCAGGAGGCGAATGTACCAGATTCGGGATAGTCCACGGCAAAGCAGATGCCGCTCGCATTCGGAGAAGGTCAAATATTTCTAAAAAGCTTTATCACTACGCATTTCCCGGCTTACAAATGGGTCCAACGTCCACAACGAGACGATCAGGTTCCGGACGGCCAAATAGTACACGGATTCTTTGTTGAATGCCGGGAACTGAAAAAACACCTCGTAAAACGCGCAAAATACGATAATTAGAGACAGCGGACCGGAATGGTAGCGGACCTTCAATTTCTCATCGTATTCCATATCACCAGCGCCAAATACTAAAGCAGCCGGGTCCTTATCGTCTTCATGAAATGGCCGCGCCCAATCAGAAATCTTTTCTAAATATATTGTAAACGATTAATTAAAAAAAACTACCCATATTTGCACTAAAATGGCTTTGCGCCGGACTCATTCCGATCAAATCATAGTAGTACGATTTGGAACTGATGAATGGCAGCGCTGGAGAGTTAATGAGCAGCGGCAGCGTGTTGGATCCTTTCATCCAATTGAACTCCCAAGCCTTTGCGGCCAACTGAAAATCGGGTTTCCAAATCCTGAATTCCTCTCACCGGGTCGATCACGTCTTGACAAGAGTTTCGATTCGACAAAGTTCCACACGTAAAATGTCCGATTGCAGTCGGCTCAAGTGGCTCCTTGCTGGGCACCTAAAAATTTGCTAAAAATACGCATCTCACACTCACGTTTCGGAATTTGTGACACTGGGTACATCGCAGCCAAAACGGCAACAATTTGTCTTGGACAAAAAACTTCGCGCCTGGGTTTTTGCGACAATGCTGCGAGAACTCTTCTTTCCATCCAAGGAATTCTTTCTCGAGGCTCCTAGATGAGGTAATTTATGGAAAAGGTTGGAAACGTACCCCTGCGTGATCTCAAATAGACAGGTCTTGCAAAAATGTTCGTCTTGATTCAAATCCCAAAAACGCCCGCTGTCCGTATCACTTCGGGTACATCTCGACGATAAATTTAACGCACATGTCAATTCTTGTTCGGCCTGAAACGTAAATTTGCAAGGTCGGCTAATTGCAAATCTACCTTTCGTTTTCTTGACTTTGTCGCTTTTGGGTGCTGTTGAAAAGATGGGCCCGGATCGGTAAGATGACCATAGCCGCTGGGTTCATTCACATCCGACTCATAGCAGTCTGGAGGCTCTTGCTAAATTAAACATATTAATATTGACGGAAAATCCTTAAGAATACCTTCACGGCTACGCCATCGGGGATTGTTGCATGTGGTTCGCTCTTGGTGCTGCTTTTCATCGACAGGGTCGATTTCTTGCTTTGCGGCGAAGCGCTGGCCAGATCTAGAACAGCAATGTTATTTTGTGATACATTTATGACATGGATATTCTGGCAAGGCGTTTTGAATCGAATAATTTTTGTTTTTGCCTCAAACTACAAAATACCGTTTTCCGGTGACATCCGTGCAGCCGGGCTTCGCTCGGGAAGTAGATTGGCTGGCAAACCATTCGAGCCATGGGAGCCATTAGAACTGCTCGCATTGCTGGACGATGGATAAGAAGGACTGTTGCAGCGCCCATTGATGATTAGCTGCTTTGCCGGATTGTAGGGGACGAAGGCATCTCTTAAAAGAAAGTTTTTTAATTTAGATCCTGTATAGTTTATAGTCTGTATAAATCCTCGAATCTCAGAAAACTCAACATTTCAAGAAGATTTCGCGGTTTTGACGGTAGCCACAACAAAACTGTTCTTTTTTTCTCACCTGCTATCCTCGTCCTTGTCGTCTGGAGTCAGCTCCATCCGCACGAGGGCCGCCAGCTCATCCAGTCTGAAAGTTTGGCAACTGATAAGCGGTTCCCGCAAAAGAATACATGCCGTTTGAAAGCGTTCTACCCCCAGTTTTTGCCCACCGACCTTTTTTATATAAATTGAGAATCTGTATCAATCCCTAGTAGGAGGTCTGTGCTAATTTCGGTCCGATGAAGCGTTCTCGGGCGTAATACTCATTAGCCGCGATCAGACTGAACTTTCATGTAGGCTGCTCTGCCCCGTCCCGGGAATGCTACCCTAGCGGGTCGACTACGGTATGGTATCCACGCCCGTTGCCCCCGGTAACTTGCAGGATTAAAACATTCGGGCTGTGTTAAAACTGTAGGTGTGTGGTAGACACGATGGTTCTTTTTCATTATCGAGGGGCCAGGAGTTTCTTGGGGGCGGGACTTGTTTATATAAGTTAATAAATGTCTAGCGATCTAATAGTGAGTGCTTTGATAGTATTTTTATTAAAATTTAACTAGGTTTTAAGTGGAAAAACAATTCAAAAAGATTAGAAAAATGGCATATCTTGACGTTTAGAAATAGTAAAAAAATGTTAGAAACACTTCCGCATTCGTAGTAGAAAAACGGACCTTAGAAAAAGGAGTTGGTCCCCCCCCCTCCCCTGATAATACAAAGGACCGACACGAGCAAATTTTGCATGGAATTTAGGTGATATTGGTATAGACGTTAACGAACTGTCCTTTAAAAGGAACTCACTTTGCAGCCCTCCGCATTGGCGGTCGCTTGATGGGTGGTTCGCGCATCTTAGAAAGCTGTAATTAATTTTGATAAATAAAAATCAATACTTTTGAAACAGCAATGAATAACAGTGTGAAAAAAGATTGTGCGGGAAAATATTTGGAAATGTCAAAGGTTATTGGCAACATGTGGGTTTGCGGAAGTGAGCCCTGTCATGATAAAGGGCTAACGCATTAAGTGAAATTTCGACCGAGCATTTGCAAAGAATCAAATTTCAACCGGAAAAGCTAACTGTTCAGGCCTAGGCATTATGTGGCAAGGAAGCGTGACAGATTGCGCTATCAATATGCGTGCGGGAACGGACCGCCGATTCATCGATGCCCATCCGATTCGCTCGATTGCGGGGCGGAGGGGGGCGCTTCGGGAGCGTTTTAGCGGCACGCGTTGTACGTTACGATCCCGTGCCGCTCGATTCTAGCAATCGCTCATTGCAGTGAGTTCAATGTGCGGGGGTTTAGACGTGGTTAGCTACCAGCATAAGCGGAATATGACAACGTGTTTCTTGTTTGGCTAGATAATAAGGACAGTCGAAGCGCATGCAAAGGTCGTTTACACTAAAAACGGTTGGTTTTGATGTGCCTTTGAAGCTTTGCGAGATTGATATCGATGCTTATTAGATAGAGGCTCAATTTTTGAACAAATCCCATCCCTCAAAATAGATACTGAACAACCACGGTCTTAGAAAAACTTGATCTGAAATGGTTGTTTTTCCATTCTTGGCCTCTGCTTTACAAAATGTAAAATTCGAGAGTGTATTTCTCGAAGGCTGTTGCCGTTCAGCCGTTTTTCAGAGATGGGATCTCTCCAGTATTTGATGCTCTATCGAACAAGCTATGTCACAATGTGAAACTCTAGCACCTAAAAACGACTCCCGGCAAGTAAAAAACACAGCTGATTTATTGCCAAAATCGAAGAGCAAAGTAAAATCGAGAAAAGCGGTGCCGGGAAAGGTAAGCGACAATAAAGTGTCAATTCTCGAGTGGCGAGCGATTGTTGTCAGCTCTTGGTTGGCGAGCATGTGACCTTGTTGAGAGGGAACATTGGCAATGCTGGCAGACAACGCATGAATACAAATCAATGGTCCAGATGAGGGGGTGATCTGCTCCATAGCCGGAGGACAATTAGTCCGCGACGGAGCAGAGATTGAACACTGGCACTAATGACACATAAAAGCGTCAAGCGACTAATAAGTATCAGCTGGGCTAAGAATTCAGAGCCGTAAAAAGGGGGAAGAGCATGATCATGATCCAGTCAGACGGAGACAAGGAAAAGGGTGGAGCCTTCGAAGCGAATATAACAAGGAGACGTTTTTTCATCGGGGCTTCGAGTTGGGACCAAGACTATATTGTGCAGAATTTTGCGCTGAGTCTGACTATGTTAACCAAATTTGCGAAACCGCATTTT
Source organism: Mesorhabditis spiculigera (assembly GCA_958295435.1). Lineage (NCBI taxonomy): Eukaryota > Metazoa > Nematoda > Chromadorea > Rhabditida > Rhabditidae > Mesorhabditis > Mesorhabditis spiculigera. Next base: position 49,097 of record CATQJA010001066.1, on the reverse strand, counting down.
CCAAAAGTTATGGACGTGCTAAGACCTAGAAACGCCCAAAACGAGTGACTTTCGGTGAAGTTGAATCGCTCATAACCTCGGAAAATCACGATTCCGTTCAGCGCAAAATTCTGACAATCTAGACTTGGTCCCGGCCCGAAACCACGACGTTACTAAAAAATGTCTCCTTCGATCTATCGATCTGCAGCCCTCTGACGAATAATTGAAATATCCGTAAGTATAAAAGTACGTTAAAGAACGTCTTAAAATCCGGGAATGGTGCCGTGCATGGGGACAAACGGAAGTGGTGGGCGAGCGGACGATGAGGCGATCGATGCGTGGATGCAGGAGGCCCTTTTTGCCCCGTGGGGTCAGCCGGGCAGCTGTCCCGGCTTTGGGTGGGGCACCCGGCTGCCATGAGACACACCTCATAGGATACATGCGAGACTGCACCATAATTGGAAGGGCCCTCGGGGGTATCCACAGTCAGTCGGATTAGTTTCGCCCCAGGTGGGTGGCCCCGGTGGTCTGCGCGGAACGGACACCGCCGCGACGAGCTAATTAGCAGCACTCCTGAATGTGCATGAAAAAGCTCGTGGTTCGGCGCATTGTAAGAAACCAAGTGCTTTTAAAAAATGGAAACAAGGATTCCGAAACCTGCCCTGCGAAACGGCCCTGCGAAAAAAGAACATTACAGTCCGAGTGACGGGGGATCTCGCTCCGGCTGATGTTTGTTTGGAGTGTTATAGGCTATACTGTTTACTTGCCACAAAAAGGTAGTTTGATGGTTAATAAGTAAAAAGCTAACCTAAATACAAAGCGGTACCCGTTCTGAAGGCTACATTTAGTTTTCTTTTTCTTCGTACCTTCGTCTGCTATGGTTACGGTGGCTTGGGGTGTATGAATTTCAACTTTTACGACCTTGATTTATTATAAACTCTATACGAAGGGTGAGACTTTGCATACAAAATCGGGATAGACACGGGCCGAGTCGAGCTTGTCGATGCCGGCCATCCATTTGCCACCACCACAACCGAAATCGCAAGTGTCCGGCATAGCACGTAGCTAAAATTTGGGGGTTGAAAAATGAAGACTTTTCCCTAGGAAGAACTTCCAAAACTGACCAAAACAGTTGATGAGGCCATATTAGCGTTATGGTCGCAGAAGCCGGTGTAGTCGACCTGGGTACCGTCCATCCAATATGCCAATGAGGCGCCTGATAAACGAATGGTCTAACAAGGATACCTCCCCAGCTCGAAGTTCAACTTCGGTTAGCTAGATAGCGTATCAGATGCCGTTTTTCGCGCTGATCACGATCCCGATATTTATTTTTGCCCAAATCCATAGGAACACCATGAACAATCATTTTAAACATTGTGTATTTTTTGCCTAGCTGGGCGTGATCCGCCCTACGGGCTTCAAAGCCTCTTTCCAGAGGGAGGCATCCATCGGTGGCATGGTGTAGTCGGCAAGTACATGGTCTACCAATCTAGGGGTCACTAGTTCGAGCCTTGCCGCTGACGGCTTTTTTGCTTTTTGGATAAAACTTGCGGTGATGGCCATATGGACGCCCAGTAAAAAATTTTCTAGTTCTTTTTGGCCCATTTGTCGCCAATTGAAGTATTTTTGGCAACAACACAGCATTAATCTCATAATGATTATCAGTAATTGTACCATTAGAAATTCTCCTTCCTACCCCGGAGCGATAAAGCCACATAAAAATCGAGCGTAACCAAAGTCTAATAATTCCTTGTCGGAAACTCAAAACATTTTTGAGCAAGCACTACAATTAATGATGATGATTGACACCTCGATAATTCGAAATTTCTTCCACCAGAAAGAGTAAAACTAAACGTAAAATCCCAAGCGAACCGACCAACCGATGCAAAACCGATAAAATTTTTTTACTGGGCGGTGATATGGCCTTCACAGCAAGTTTTATCCAAAAAGCAAAAAAGCCGTCAGCGGCAAGTCTCGAACTAGTAACCCCTAGATTGGTAGACCAAGTACTTGCCGACTACACCATGCCACCGATGGATGCCTCCCTCTGGAAAGAGGCTTTGAAGCCCGTAGGGCGGATCACGCCCAGCTAGGCAAAAAAATACACAATGTTTGAAATGATTTTTCATGGTGTTCCTATGGATTTGGGCAAAAATAAATATCGGGATCGTGATCAGCGCGAAAAACGGCATCTGATACGCTATCTAGCTAACCGAAGTTGAACTTCGAGCTGGGGAGGTATCCTTGTAAGTTAGAATCCTGTTATTTTCTGGAATATTGTAGATTCGAAATTCCCAATTTATCTCTAGCTCATTCGAAAAGCCTAATTTCTTTTTCCTAATTACTTTCAGCGAAATATCTTCTCTCGAGTTTTTACGGGAGTCTAAATTATGCCATTTTGAGGATTTTCACTCTAAAATACCCTTTAACGTCTTGAAAACGCTAAGAAGAAAATTTGCAAAGCAGATCCGGTATCAGTGCAAAATTATCAAGTGTAAATAGGCTCGGTCCTGCTCAAAACCGCCACTCAAAAACGTCTCCTTGTGAGAAGGACCCTACCAGAATAGACTCCTCCCGTCAACGTCGTCCCAGAAACCACTGGGAATTCCCCAGAACAATCCTCACTATAGACCAATGCTAAAGACGATTGATAGGTGGTAAGCGTGATGGAACAACCTCGGATAAACTCGTTCTCAGCTGCACTGTGAATTGAGGTTAGAGATCCCTTATGGCGAATGCAGAATGCCTGCGCGTCGGAAAAAGTAAGGTCTTTACCGTGCTAAAAAGGATTTTGTTTTGCAACGATCGGCACAAGTCAGATGTAAGTATGGTAAGACCTACATAATAACACATGGACGTATCATTGTTATAGACCCAGCCGTCAAGACATTGATCTAAATAACAATTGTCCTGGCAGAGATTTATGAAAATTACTCGGTGCTGTCAGTTCACACATATACGGGATCTGTTCGCCGCAATTGACTCCATACCATAATTTATCATTATTGTCCAGAGCCACACAATTTAGCCCAGCCGCTGGTTCGGCGCTTCCAACTAGAATCAATGTTTTGACGATAATCATAATGCTATGGTATGCTGGAAAATACGTACCCCAATTGCGATATGTATTTGCTGAGCCATCAGACCAGTACCAATTCGTGTCATTGCGCTCCGGGAATCTTCGCAGACCGATCATCGCACGATTTTGAGCGAAATCTACGTCCGCAAGTGACCGCATTTAGAGGATGCGCTACCTTTCATAACGTATGCAGCGATCTGGTTATTTTTGAAGATACTGTCGATGGAGACGAGATGACCTCCGTATGTCTGACACGAACGCTCATCGATATCGTAGCCGTGGCCTGAATATTTGCTTTGTTTATTCGAAACGATTTTTGCCGGTTCTTTTGTATTTTTGTTATCATCCAATTTTAAAATATGATAACGGTTGGCTCCTATTCATAAGCGTAAAAACCTGACATTATCATTATTGAAAAAAAAGCCCTCGGTTTTCGGACAAAATCGCCAATTTAAGACCAAAACGCCGGTCTTTTCAAAAATGCTTTTCGTTTTTAATTTTTTTCTAGCTCAAATATAGATAAAATTTATTGAGAAAACTATAAAAAACTGCCGATTAAGTCGTCGGATATTTCTAGACTTATACAAAAACGTCCGTCCCCACGTAGCTAACAAATGACCAGGGTTGAAAAGCCGCTTCGCGACTTTTCAACCCTGGCCCCGTCTCTGACCCCATAATTCTGCCCTTTGCATAATTGTCCTTCATTCAGAAGACAAAAAAAAAAATGAAAAACAACCCCTTCTGCCTCTTTATATAGACGACCGCCCAGTTCCGGTCTATGCAAATTATTCCTAACAAAGAGGTTTTTACAAAAACCTAAATTTAATAGCGAAAATGGCTAATTTTTAAAAATCTGATATGTGTGCAGTCATCCCTGGACCATTACGCACCTAATGACGTATCATACGTAGCCTAATACCCGTCCCTTCTTGAGATATCCTCCGGACAGACAGACGGAAGTGGATGCAAAGTGGCACACACACACACAGACACTATTTTTTTTATACATAGTAGGATAGCGCGTAGTCGGACCCGACTTACCAACAATTTCTGGAGATCCATAGCACATCGCGAATTCGGGAGCATTGTCAAAGCCATCGGGACAACCACCCAATACCAACAGTGGCAACGTGGCGAAGAGGAAGAACTTCATTTCCCAGGTGGACCTCTCGTTTCCAGGCTTGATCATTGGCCACAAAGCAACCCTTTATATGGTGCCCCCGAAAAAACCGGGAGCGGCTACGATAAGCGCCTAACGGTCATTTAAACGTGATAAGTGCCACCGAGTCGTGCACCTTTACGACTTTTTATCGCCCGAAATTAATGTAACGGCCTGGAGGCAGGGGAAGAGTCGCTTCCACGGCTAAAAAAAGAGCTGGGGGTCGTCTGACGTATCGTTATTTGTCGCCAAGTGGCTGTTTTATTAACAAAATTTATTCGATTTCAGATATCTCCGCATCGGTCCGGGTCATAGCCGTAATTTGTGCACGTCCAATAGGGTGTCCTCACTCCCTGAAACGGGTGTTTTTCTGATTATTTTTTAATGCGTGTACCTTGCAGAACGGAGCATTAATGGTAGCTCCTTTGGCTAACGCCGTCCGGCATTCGCAACTTTTCGTGGCGTACTTTGTGGCCTCGGCCGAGCAGTAGGGCCCCGAATCGTGTATCGTATTTCCTGACTAATTCAGTTTGGCCCATAAAATTGAGGATGAACGATACCTCATCGTATAAACGAAATCTCATGAGTTCGCGATCAGCCACCGGCGAATTAGAATTGCTTTTGCAGCCGAGAAAGCCCGTATTTGGTGCGCAACTGGAAATAATTTGCATATGCGTATGGCTAGGTTAGGCTTCGGATTAGGCTTAGGCTTATGTGTAGGCTTAAGCGTAGTTACATTGCAGCGAGATAAAGCTGGTGCAGCCGAAGCCTAAGGCTATGCTATTAAGGGGAAGCCCGTTCCAAATAAAAATTTCAAAAATTTACACGTCTTCAATTCCATCCGGCACCCTTCCAAAGGGAGGCCCCGTCACAATCGGGCTACAGATGCAATCTGAAACGGCGAGTGAGGTGATAAGGATTTCGTACCCGGCAAGGGATGTTGTGTGGTCATTGCTGTACTCGCTGTACTGTTCAACAAAAGTCTTTCGGTGATGAAAAGTTCGGTCGTCTTCATAAAGTTTTCTGTTGTGGAGGGCATAAATTCTTGAGGTTCGATCGTAACCATAGTCGTGACCATAGGTGTAGGTTGTACTATTTTTTCTGTTAATCTTGTAGTTTTGGGACGGGGGATACGAATCTAAATCGGCTGTATTAAAAAACATCCGAAGAAATACCGTAGTACTTTCCTGGATTATTTTATGCATGTTCGTGACTTTAGAGATCGCTAAATAGGTGAAAGATTTTTTTGAAAAGTTGAAAGTCTGGCACTGGACTGTTAGCGGGGGGGGGCTAATTTTTCTCGGTAAATTTGTACGGCCTTCTAACAAAATTATAGCATTTGATAGCAGTTTGAATAGATAGAAATGGCATAGAAATACACTATTTATTATTAACAGGTAGATTTAGTGGAAAAATGGGTCCCCCTGCTAAACCCACGCCCCCCTGCTAACAATCCAGTACCGAAATTTTTACCTACGGCCTCACGCGGAATGGTTTTTAAACAGGCAGCGGCGAATAACGGAAAGAATAGGATTCGAAGTTCAAGGTACATCTCCAGGAAGTAACGGTCACAACCGCATAGCTAATGCCTGGCGGTCGCTTCCAGACACCCCTTCAATTAGCGCCCTCCCGCTGGCCTAACAGTTTTCAGTTTCTCGCACGATTTTCAAGGTGGCCGAGGGATTTCCCGATTTCCCCCGCAGTCTGTCGTGTTGTGCTTTGGACGGAACCGTACGTTTATTCATTCCCTAAGTGGGAGAAAGAGGAGAAGTCAACGGATGGGCAAATGAAAGTGCTACGGGTGGATGGGCATGGAATAGAATGTCAAGAAGATTCCATTCATAAGGGTCAGAAAAAGGATTGATGATGAGGTTTAGATAGTTAAAACAATTTAGTTACAAACTTCAGTGATACATGGATGATATGTGCATCTGTTGTTCAAAAAAATTACCGGTGAACGGCTTGATAGGCGAGATAGTCCTAAACTATTGTATTAAAGAAATTGTAGAGTACGCCAAAAGCTTACAAGGAAATGAATGATTACCTGATAACTCATGGTCAGCTTGCTCGATTGGAATCGGACAACTTTTAGGGCCCGTCGGATATCCTCGCTGATCCGGCCCCGATAGCCGCCTTTTTTGATGAGATTGTCGACGGTTTCAACATGGCCCCAGCCTATAGAATTAAATAGATTTTAAAATAACTATAATAGATATGAATGCTAGATTTCGTACCGCATTCTGGCGCGACTTCAGGCAGAAACACAGCCGAGTAGTCGTGTCCATCGATGTGGTAGTGGATTCTGATCCCATGGACACCTACCTGTAAATGTTGAATTTGACTACTTTACAAAGTTAAATATATTTAATAATAGATAATATCCAAGACAAAGTTTTAATAATTATTGGTTAGAAACTAGAGTCTTATGCGTTGACATACCTCCCAATCCAAATAATCTCTAGCATCCTCAAACTCGACCAACAACGACACCTAAATCACGATTTTTTATCCGCTCTATCCCTTGTTACCCCACAATGCAGCTGCTCCAATTCCGAGAAGTGTATCGGATCGAAGCGAGAATCATTAAACGCGCTGGTCAGCGCATATTCCCGGATACCTTTCGGCAGGCTCAAGTTAGAAAAGGTGCCTGAAATGATTTTTCTTATTTTTTTTTGCGAGAATTTTCTCACCTATGCATCCCCGCAACCGTTTGTCACTGCCCTTCTTCCAGGTGACAAAAAGCGGACTAAAAAAAAGTAAAGAAACGCGTCGGAACTTACTATTTCGCAGCCGGCGAAATTGACACGGGGCACTGGGCCGTTTGATTTGTCAATTTCCCGATGAGAACGTCGAAACAAAAGGCAACCATGTCCCTCGTCGCGCATATTTGACCCTAAAAATGAAGGTAAAACAATTTTCGGAAGCAGCTCTTGTTCGTGGTTTTTCTCTAAAATCCCGTAAAGATGAACAAACCCCGGACTGTGGCTCTGGCGGGTTCGGAGCCATACTATTCCTAGAAGAGAATCGAAAGAATTCAGCCCACGGAATCCTGGAATTTTACGAAGGACAGTCCGGGGGATCGATGTTAGACCCCGGGGCACGAGGTGGTGGGGTAATTTATGCCCAGGCATACACCGGGAACAGCCGCAAAGAGGAGCGTCGCGTACTCACCGCCTCACTTTGCGCAAAAACTCAGTGTTTTTAGAGAAAGCTGTTGCTTCTAAGTCGCCGCATAAAATTGCAAGTATCCAGGGTAAAGAGAGCAAGACGGAGAGCCAGAGCGAGCGCGAGTGCGAGAGCGAGTGCGAGAGAGAGAGAGGCATACAAATTTAGGAAAAAGCGCAACTTCGGTCTGGTAGGTTGTGAAAGAGCCAAAAAATCTAAAAATTCTCGATTCGAAAATTCCGGAAAGATCTATTTTTGAAAAAAAGCATCAAAAATATAGTTTGTGAATTTTAAGTGAATAAAGCTGAAAAAAATGTTTTCCCTGACGTCTGGTCTGGCCTAGTCACTACGATAATTCAGTCCATGGGGAGTCATGGGTACAGAATGGCTCAGACGTTGCATCATACTTTTAAGAACAAGATACACGTAAAATTAAATTAAATGTAAATTTAACTTCATTTCCATACCAACGTGAACTGGCTAGGAACTGAAACTACATGGCAAATGCTACCAGTTTTTACAGTTCCAAAAAGTTATCTATAACGCAAAACAGAAATCCAGGTAAATTTCGCAATTATATGAAACAAATAGAGTTTGTAACTCTCCGATGACCTCCGATCAGGATACGCCAAGAACAAAGCCTCTTCCAGAAATGCCAAATAAAAATACGGCTTCGAATCCCCGAACCAAACAACTGCCCACCAGGGATTTGGGTGACACAATGTTCGCCCAAAATAAAGATAAGCGCAATGGAATAGGAAACCAACCCCCGATCAGCACCGTACTCCCTTCACTACACCCTCAAAATTCCCAAAGGTATTCCATTTTTTGGGTGCATGCCTAATGCGCTATTTTCACGAAGAATGATTGCTAGTGCTCCTCATTCATTTCCAATCCTTTGTTCTACAGCGTTCCGTCTGGATGGGTCAGCTCTATTCACGGGTGAATGCTACATTTTCCCACTATGGTGATGCTTCATATGTTAATAAATCTTATTGGACGCCCTCGATGGAGTCGTCGGTATAAAACGAGCCTCATGTTTGATGTATGTAATTGATGTTAGATTTGCGGTGTGCCGTGCACGATATTCTTGGCGATAATTTGCATAATTTTTACCAAGAATCGAGGCTTACGGCAAAAATATCAGGTAAGTCGCTTTTTAATTTGGGATTGTGGGAAGAACACCGTTGATCGCTAGCTAATGAGGTTGTACATGTAGGTGCACAAGTATCGTCCGACAAATGCTCCCGTGTTGGAATAGCTTTACTATCAGACAGTTCACTTCATAACGTTGGAATTTCATAATGTTGATTTGAAATTAAGTGCAATTGGGAAGCTGCCATTTTTCCATGAAACAACTTCCGAAATACTACACAAAAAACCCCCCATAAATCCCGGAGCTATTTAATTTCGAGGGTCTGAAAATCGCAACATGCCACATGGCCCGTTTAGCATACGATTCCGAAACTTTTCCAGAACACGATCTCCTTCATGACGTACGGGTGCTTTATTCTGGGATCCCCAATCGCGTGGTACAATTTTATGATCTACACGGGAATGAACGTCACCGGCGGCAATTTTCGTTTCACCGCCTTTTCGTGCACTTTCTGGAAAATCCTCGGGCTCACCACCTGGTATTGCTCATTTTTGGTCCCAGCGGTGAGTGCCATCTTGGGTTTTTTTACGGAGAAGCCGACAAACAGATGAATTTGCAGAGCTAGACTCTAGGCAGATCCCTAGATTTTGATCGCCGCAAATTACCTTGCAGAGCAAAGTATAACAAGGACAAGATATGCGCACCAAAAACGCGATTAAATGTATACTAAAGGCCCAATTTCCAGGTTGTTGCCCTAAATCGATGGATAACCATCGTCCGCACCACACAAACCACTTGGCAATTTTCCTGCAAAATCTTAGCGCTTATCTATATGCCATTGGTGATCCGAGATCAAAAAGAGAGATAACGCTTTATTTAGTTCCTCGTCGATCTGGCAAACTTCTTCATCGGCACCCCGATCTATAATAATACCTGCAATGTGTTGCTCTATTCGACCGTATCCCCAGTGCCACAGGTGGGTCAAAATGTTTGAAATCGACGCTTATTCTGCTATTAGCTTTATAACGCCTACGTGCTCACAATTTGTACTGGCGGCGTCATTTGTAATTTTCTCACCTATCACCACATCCAGGAACTGCATAAAAGCAGTATGGGTTTTGAGCGCGTTTAGCAGCCAATTTTGCTATTTTTTTAGAAGTGATGAGAACCGAGGATCGCCAGCTTCTTTATTCGATTACGGTGCAAGCTTTTGCGCCATTTTTTGCTGCCCTATTTTTCTGTTCAAATAACCTGGGATCGATTACGGGATGTAAGGCAAATTGCTGTATAGGCGTGTATTAGTGAAATTGCAGGGTATTCGTTTCCTGACTGGGTTAGTCGACCGATGAATAAGTACGCGTTGATTGCGTCGACGTTGGTGGTGCCGTTAATTTCGATCTTAGTGGTAGAGTATAAAAAATGGGGGTCTAATACATTGTTATACTTTGCATTTCAGGTGGCGCGGGTACGAAAAGCTATTATCGGCAGCCTAGTGTCAAGCTGTGGTCTACGAAAATTAGCGCCAGCCGTCACGATGACCTCCGAAGCATCCTCCAACGACGACAACCGGCCGAAGCTCTTTACTAAAAGCCCGTTCACGCCGGTACAGTAAACTCTACGAAAGTATACTCATTACACCAACATCAAAGTGCAAAAACACAACAAATTTATGATTTTTTGCACTTCCCCGGTAGTTTTTGGTGGGGTTTTTGGACTCCCTCGAGACGTCAAAGATGCGGTACTGATTTGCTCCCGAAGAACTTTTTGTGATACTTTGGCGAGGAGTGTCGTTGTTATAGGGTTCATGGAAATTCTCGGTTTGATATATTGATTTTTGGGTCACCGTATACGAAGGAATGGGCCAAGTTTTGACTAGGGTGCAAGAGACATTTTCGCATTATGGGGACGCCTCGTATATTCAAACGACCTACTGGACTCCATCGATGGAATCGACCGTATTGAGGTCGTATTAAAAAAAGATATTTTTTTGCAGATTTGCGGGGTACCATGCTCCATCTTTCTTTCTATAATTTGTATCTTGATCTTCAGGGACCAAAAGCTGATGAAAAAGTATCAGGTATCAACTGAAGCTTGTTAGCTAGATATCTGTTACATAGGACACGGTCACGTTCATGTCGTTTGGTTGTCTATTCCTGGGTTCCCCAATTGCCTGGTATAACTGTATGGTCTACATGGGGATGAATATCACCGGCGGAAACTTCAAATTCACCACTTTTTCCTGTACGCTCGGCAAAATGGTGGGGTTGACGACGTGGTATTGCTCCTTTTTGGTGCCCGCGGTCCGTTTGTTACCGAAACACCGTGACCCTAAATTAGGTGGTGGCGTTAAATCGATGGCTGCTGCTTGTACAGGTCAAGCGGACCACATGGAAATGGTCTTGTTGCGTGCTGGCTGGTGTTTACTGCCCAATGGTAAGTCATACGGCATAAACGGTTTCCCAAAAAATCCCTCTCCCCTAGCCGGCCACAGATCTGCCCGATTCTTGCGGTTTAGGTATTTATTATTACTCGAAAAGGCGAGTCCAGCACGTCTCATCGATTCATAAAATTTTCAAATTTTTCTATCGGTTACTAATGCTTTTGCAAAGCGGGAGGATTTTCTGATGTTTTTCTGATCAAGGGGTGTTTTACGAAAATCGCAATATAAGCATCGTGACTTGTGATCGAAAACTCCAATTTTTTTTTTGGTTTTGGATCAAAGTTTGCAAAGCTGTGATGTTTAAAAATTGTAATTAATAGATTGTTTTGGTGCAATGTTTAGTTGATAATCGATCTGATGCATTTCTTCATTGGGACCCCGACCAAGAATGATACCTGCGCCATTTTGCTATACGCAACAATTTCTCCGATTCCACAGGTTGCCCGCCCCTCCCGAAAGTAATTATTTTCTACAGCCTTACAATGCCTATGTGCTATTGGTATGTTCGAGTGGGGTTGGCTCCAATATTGCCACCTATACTCATATTCAACAGCTGTACCGGAGCAGTTGGCCGGCCGCGAGGCAATCGAAACCTGTTTAGAGAGTTTTAAAAATGAGGACAGGCAGCTTTTTCGATCTTTATTTGTGCAGTCGATCGTCCCATTTCTGGCGGCTCTGTTTTTCTGCTTGAATAATTTGGGTGCGATGACTGGTTGTAAGATGCTAACGTCGAAATCCAGCGCTTATCTTTCAGGGTACACCTTATCATCAGCATTCACCCGGCCCGCCAATAAATATTCGCTGGTAGCGTCGACGTTAATTGTGCCCTTGGTGTCAATAGTATTCGTAAGTAGCGCATAATTCAATCTTCCGGTAGATTACCTGAAAAATTTACTTGAAAAGAGACGAATTCAATTTCCAGGTGCATCGAATGCGACTGGCCATCGGATACGGATTCCTTGGATTAATCGGCGCCAAGACAACTTCCCCTCAAATTTCGGAGATTAAGCTTTCTGAAAGACCGGATAAGTCTTCGAAAAATCCACGCGGCCACCGGATCCCTGAGATTACGGTATAACCGGTCCTTAAGTATTCGCCGTGTTCCGATAGCAACTTAAACGTAAATACTTTATTTCGTGCCAGCCCAGATTTTTTATATAAATAGCGGATACCTTTATGCATTGTTTTTAGATGATCTCGTGCTTGAAAACTTTATAATTTTTAAATATATAAAAAAATAGTGTCTGTGTGTGTGTCCGTGCCACTTTGCATGCAACTTCCGTCATTCTGTCCGGAGGATATGTCGGAAAGGGAAGGTTTTTAAGGTATGCTTGATACGTCATTAGATGCGTAATGGCCTGGAGATGACTGCACATATAAAAGATTTTACAAAATCAGCTATTTACAACGTTCAATTTAAGTTTTTCTAAAATTTTCAGGGACCCTCTTTGTTAGGAATCAATTAACATACACCGGAAGTGGTAATCGCCCATATAATGGGAGAGAGGACGTGGTTTTCATTTTTTGTGTCATTTGAATTCGTGAAAATTATGTAAAGTGAAGAATTTTATGGGATCAGACGGGGCCAGGGTTGAAAAGTCGCGAAGCGGCTTTTCAACCCTGGTTTTTAATAAAAGATTTAATTTTAGTAGAAAATTTGTTTTTTTCGGCGAAATTTCGACTTTCTCAAATGTTTGCCCACTTTTTTTTGAAAGTTTTTCTACTTATATTTGAGTTATAACTATAGAAGAATAGAGGACAATATATAAAATTTCTTTTATTCCTTTGATGGGTGAAACTGGGTCCATAGGAAAAAAGTTACCCCCCCCCGCGAATACCCCAAGAACCGCATAACCGAAATACAAAAAACAACAGCTAAACTTACTTTTCTTTATTTGAATAGTAAGTGTAATGCAATAAACCGTTTTTCGATTTGTTTCGAGACAAACGATTCTACAGAGTTGTAACCAGGACATATAGCTGCCCCCAAGTTTCCCGAAAGATAGTCAAGTATTCAACATACGACGAAATCCCGCCCTCGCTAACGATCCAGCACTTCTGTTTATTACTGATTCTAAGGCGGTTTTTCTGCTATGAAGCCTATTTTTCCAAAATTTTTCGCCTACGCCGCGGGCTTTTCACAAGTGCATCAATTATATTTAAAAAAATTGCACCTGTCATGCATTTTTTTGCGGCCTTTTCAAACGAATTTGAGCGTAATGAACTCGGTTTGCTAATTTTTTGCCTGCTGCGCTGTTAAATTTTTGGGTGCCCCCCACGAAATATCGACTCCTGTACGGGACTGCTTACCGCCCTGTAGGCGAATTTTGAGCCGAGCCACGAAAGTTAGTTTTTTGAAAGAGAAGAACGCGGGGTGCGGGGTCCGGGGGAATCCTGACCGATTCTGGGATACCTTTGAATCCTTGCCTCAAAACCCAAATCCGCAGGTTGTAGCGATGATTCGTAGATATTAATTTATGATATAGTCTCAAGATATGCTAAAGTCCCTTCATCCGAGGCGTCGGTCTTGCCAGTATTGTTCTCAACGGATTGTACCCACCAAAAAACGCCGCGAGGCGCACACGCTCTAATAAGCATCTCTTCGGGTGGGTTCCCTAAACCGAATGCCAGTTCCAACAATTCCACCCCGACAAGCTTACCATCATTTTTTTGAGAAGCACACTGCTGCATCAAAATTTTGCCAAAAATTTAGCTAATCCCTGGGTGTGTTCTCAAATTGCTGGCCAGCGCAGTTTTTGGATTTTAGATTAGAAATGGAATATTTTGGAGGCGACTCATACATTCAGCCAACCTATTGGAAGCACGCTGCGACGTCCATGGTAATGAAGAAGTGTTAATAAGGCTTATGCCGGATTAGCTCGTCGCATACTGGGTTATGGGCAGGAAGAAAACATCCTCATGTAGCTTCACACGCCCAAAAGGGCTACCCATCATCACTTCTAAACCCATACTTCTAAGCTGCTTAGGATCGATTTGCGAATAATTATGACCAGATTTGCCGAAAACTGATAGTCCGATGTACCAACTTTTAAAAATAACGAACTTTAGAAGTGATGATTTTAGACGTAATTGACTTTAGAAGTAATTATTCTTAGGAGTAAAATGGTTTTTAGGAGTAATGATCGTCCCCCTACAAAAGGCGATATTTTCTAAATCTTCTTATAATTTTTGTCCAGTTTTGAGAGACGAGCCTTGCTCAAGATGACTTTAAAACATGCAATCACCCAGAAAGCTATTGCTATTTTTTTGGCGAAACCCAAACGAGTGTTTTTAGTACGTCGGTATGCCCGGCGTTATCATCGGAGGGATATTGTGCATGATATTCCTGTTCGAGCCCGGTTTGAGAAAAGAATATCAGGTATTAACGGTTATCTGTCACTACTAGTTAGGCATTCTGCCCTCTTTAGAATAGCGTGACATTCACCGTATTTTGCTGTTTCTGCTTGGGCTCCCCGATAGCCCTCTATAATGCGATGGTCTTCATCGGGATGGCGATCACCGGGGGAAATTTTCATTTTTCGGTGTTATCCTGCTCACTGTTGAAAATGTTCGGGTTGTCGACGTGGTATTGCTCATTTTTGGTGCCGAATGTGAGTTTTAAATAGCTAACAAGGAGCCCTTTTTAGTGTCGTCGGGGTCGAAGTTAGGGCGAAGGCCATATTGTGCAGAATTTTGCGCTGTTTCCGCTTAAGTTTATTAAATTTGCGGAATCGCGATTTTCCGCAAGCTTTGAACGAGTGCCGCCTCCGGTTCCCTAGCTTAAATACAACAACTTCCGCAAAATCCATTTTCGCAAATTTGGTAATCCATATTCGGAAACAGCGCAAAATTCTGAACATGAAACTTGGTCCCAACTTGAAACCCCTACCGGAGCAAAACAAAACGACTCCTTTTTGGCGTTTTAACTTGTTCTAATAACTTTCAAATTCTTACAGGTAGTCGCCTTCAATCGGTATCTCGAAATAATCCGTGGCTACCGGGTCTCTTGGCGCAAATCCGTGTTTTTCTTGTCTATCGCTTTTTGCCCTTTGGTAATTGACAATCTCTCACAAAAATCAGCGTTTCGTTGCAGCTATCCCTGGATATTCTGAATTTTCTGATCGGCGTTCCCACGGCAAACGATACGTGTTCCGTGTTGATATTGGCCGATATGCTGTGGTCGGTAAGTTCAATAAAAGTGGTACCCTTGAGAATGAATAATTGCGTGCAGTTCTACAATGGGTATGTGTGGGCGATATGCTTTGTTGGGGTGGCGCTTCATGTTATCGTATATCTAAACACGAGACGGAGAAACTGGCGAAGCGGTATTTCCATGTGATGATGTCATTTAATGGATTTATAAAAAGGAGAACGCCGGCTACTCATCACTTTGAGCATACAAA
Source organism: Mesorhabditis spiculigera (assembly GCA_958295435.1). Lineage (NCBI taxonomy): Eukaryota > Metazoa > Nematoda > Chromadorea > Rhabditida > Rhabditidae > Mesorhabditis > Mesorhabditis spiculigera. The sequence goes on along the minus strand of CATQJA010001066.1, from coordinate 33,776 downwards.
CTTCAATTCCACTCCTGGCGACCACCTTTTTCAGCATCGCGCATTTTGGGGCATTGACACATTGTGAGTTTCTCGGCATTTCAAGTTAAGTCACGGGCTTAGGCTTAAGCATAAGCAATTACTTTCTATACCTTGTGACCAAACGATCAGCTTGAATGCGCCCGGAACCAAATTTCCAGGGTTCGAGACGCCGACATACTTCAGCGTCCCAGCCAATTTATTGGCGCTCCTCTCCTCGACACTCCTAGTCCCACTGGTCGCTGTTTTTTTCGTAAGTCTCACATGCTTTTTGTGAAATTGCTGATTTGAAAAGCCGAGCAGTTTCACAAGCAAAAAAGTGTGGCTTGTGGGATGGGGGAATTTTTTCGATTTATGGGAATTTCTGGCTTGTAGGCAGCCGGGACCCTGGGTGGCCTTCTTACGGTTTTGTGAAGTAATCGAGGGGCGAAAAGGTATACGAAAAAAGGTGTAAGTGGGTACATAAGGTATCCAAAGTATACACACTAAAATTCAGTCAAAAATTTAAAGGTAACGAAGGCTCGAAACGCCGTCCTTCGACACACCGTCCGCCTGCTGTGCATAAATACGCACAAGGGAAGTGGCGGCATGTGGACGACGACGGTGAATCTGAAGTTGATGGCTAGGAAGAGGAGCATGTCACTTGGTCGGATGAATCACGCAATTCGGGAGGAACATGTGGAGGCGGCGATCCCTCTGGATCGGATACCTGACGCGCAGGTTGTTTCCGCCTGGCCAAAAACGCCGGCGGAGGCTCAGCAACCGCCTGATGTTGCGCCATAAAATTTTTCGTGCAAGTTTAGCGAGTGATTTTACTTTCCCGTGATTTTCCTGATTGCCGAATTTTCTTGCGCAAAATTTCAAAAATAATGCAATATTCCCGGGTGGTCATTTTTTAAATTTAATTAATAAGGCTATGACAACGTATCCCCCTTCAGTCCTCAGGTCAATTTTGCAACTCTCCTGTTGAAATAAATATCTTTATTATTGCGCCACATTATTAAAGGAATACACCCGTGGAAAATTGGGCGGAATTGTCGCGACAACGGTAGAGAGGAGCAAATTTCGGGTCAAGATTTGGAAAAAGTGAGGCCGGGTCCGTTAATTAAACAACTCCTTGGCATAAAACGGTAAGATCAACTCCTTTGACGTCTTCTTCACATCTGACCCCTGCAACCCGACGAACTTCGCTTTTCTAAAATCAATGTTTAGAGAAACAATGCAGAAGATCGCTTACGATAAGCTGAGGGATCCCTCGTCCGGGGGCAGAATTTGCGTTTTGGCCCCTCGCATCTTGTAGCGCACTAAAAACTGTCTAACCTCCTCATGCTGTCAACCCACTTCTCGGTATATTCAAATTTGCATGGATTATCGCGCCCGGGTCCAGCAACAAGTCGTGGCCATGCAGAACCGGGTTCGTCAAATTTACGCTCACCTAAAAACAGGTTATTTCCATGTCGTCGAAAATAATATTGTCGAAAATGCCGACAGATTAATTTGCCGAAGTATCATTTGCTCGAAACCTTATTTGATCGAAATTAATCTTGCCGAAATTGCGATTTGTCTGAATCTCAATGCCAAATTCGCGTGAAATTTCGACAAAACTAATTTCGATCAACTGATAGCAAATCCCTGAAAACATATACAGACTTATAAAATATTTTGTTCAACCCAATAAAACGATGCTGAATACAAATTTCCGGTGAGACGGAATTTCACAGCTAGGCGGCCCAAAAAAGCTGTTATTCCCGTCTGGCGGGGTGAAAACCATGAGAAAATTCTCAGCGCCGCGGGCATGTAACTAGTTAGAGGCGCGGTAGATAAGGGCGAAGTTCAAGCGGTTCAACAAATGATGCGGGAAAAGAAGGAAATGCCGACGACAATGCATTAAAGGGATGATTAAGACAGCGGTCTGGGTTTTGTTGGCGATGGGTACGCGCTGATTTTCGTCCAAACAAAAAACTCCAAAATTGAGCCAGACCAAAATAATCGAACCAACCTCCTTGCCATTGATGAGTTCCCGCCGTTCCTCTACCACTTTGGACCCATTCCGGTGCATGTAGATCGTCGGGATATCGGCGTCGAGTTGATTTGATTTCTCATAGTTTTCCCGATTCGACGGATCGATTTGGCCGTCGTTGATCATTGTCAGGTAGTCCTTGCTCAATGGGATGGCAACGGGAAGGCTCTATACAACATTTAATCAGTCTTGTTTTCGAAATACCTTTTCACCACGGGCTCTCTTTTCAACACTTCCATCGAAAAATCCAGATTCGTCGGATTCATGTGATTCTGATTCGGGGCGATATTCGTAGTAGCTTGGGCCTGCAAATCGATAGGTGGGATGTGATATTATTAGGCTACCATATATCCCAGCAACCGTCCCATCCACTCGTGAATCTCGATAGATGCTCGTCCCGCTGACGATATACCTTTAAATCGCCAGAATTATTTTATTGAAACCGGCTCACCGATCCCGGCCACTCGGATCCCTCGTCACTGTGAACTCGGCCTCCTTTTCATAAATCGGGGCCGTCAATCCCAAGTTGTTATCTTCACGATCAAAGGCCTAAAATCATCAGTTCTGGGATGGAAATTACTAGACAAAAACCTTGTCCAATAAAGCAGTGCCCTCGAATTCGTAGGGGTTTCGTCGTATCCCTTCGTATGGACTGGCCGGCGGCGGTTGTAATCTGGAAATTGACGTACGTTGCGGGGTGAGGGCGCGGATTCGGGGGTAGCGGGCGTAGCCCGCTAACCCCTTTTGGTTTGAGGTACCCCCCCATACGACTCTTTTGGGGTCCTTATCTGGATTTAAAAAAGAACCATGCATCGGATCGCGAAACTAAATACACCATCGGAACCGGCGACACTTTTTACATACTATAAGTTTTTAAAAATTTGAAAAAAGTTAAATTTCGAATTTTAACAGCCGATTTAAATTGCGTTTCGAGGGGGGGGGGTCTGCGTTTGTTTGTATGTATGTATGCCCGCAAAACCTTTGTAGTCGTCAAAAAGTGCCTTCCCAAAGTCCGTTTGGGCTGAAATTTTCCACATATATTGACTTGATGTAAATGAAGGTGAGGAAGAAGCGTTTTTTTCAAAACAGGCTTTTAAAAAATTTATATTTAATTTTTTAGTTTAAAAGCTAAATTGCGGCCAAAACAAGTGTTAGTGATGTCCGTTTAGGCTGAAATTTTGCTCAAATATGCATTAGACCATGCTGGAGTAAGTAAAGAAGAAATTGCATCGAATGAATGCTTCCCCTTTGAGTTTTTATAACTTTAAACCTTCGCCATACGGGGCGCCACCCTCCCCTTTCGCGGCCACAGTTCCGGGTCAGCAGGGCGGGTCTAGGTCCCCGAGGACAGGCCTCCAGTCTCCCCGTTGGCCTAGTGGTTAGCACGCTGTATTGGGAAGACTTGGCTCCCGAGTTCGAACCCCGCCCGCAACATCATTTTTGCCGATTGGCCCGAATGCATCGTTAAGGTTTTTAGTACCGTTACAAAGCGCCGCAGGCAAATTTTTTTTACGTTGTGCGTACAAGGGTTCATCTGAATACGTATTCCTTGCCTTATTCTATGATCTTAACAACAAAATTGAGGCAAAAAGGGCTAAATTCGCTCTAAGGCTAAAAAGAGTCTTTTTAAAAAAGGGCTTTTGGTTTTCGCAAAAAGAGATCAATTCTCGTGGCAACAAAAAGTGCTAAATTCCTTTAAAACTCTGAAAAATGCCACAAAATGTGGGATCAACCAAAAGTTGCTGGCACCTTGCTAAAAGGGACAGACTCGTTTTTAGCCGTTTCGGCATATAAATAAAAATTTCTGTATTATGATCCATTTTCTTGAAATTAATCTGTGGACCTGACCTGTAATCTAAAGCAGTCCCAAGTTTATTAAGATTTTAATTAGCCAGCAGCTTTTTGTTGTTCCCCAATTTGTGGCATTTTTCAGAGTTTTAAAGGAATTTAGCACTTTTTGTTGCCACGAGAATTGATCTCTTTTTGCGAAAACCAAAAGCCCTTTTTTAAAAAGACCCTTTTTAGCCTTAGATTTGGCATTGTTGCAATCGATGATCGCAGGGAAAAATGCCTTGCTATCCCCTTTAGAAACCCAGATCATCTACCCTGAAAATATAGCCTACAGCGGTTCATCGGCCGGCGAAACTGGGCTGTGCCCCAGCACCTCTAATCGATGGTATTCAGAGGCTGGTGGGGCGGCATCTGTAGCATCGTCACTAAATTGCAAGCAATTGCTATTATTGAGATTTCTTTAACCACCCCTTAATTGCGTACTGATACTCATGACTGGTCGTAGGTACGGTTGTGGATTCGAAGCTATCCACGGTCGTTGGCAGCTCGGAATCACCCTGCCAAAGGTTGAATTGTTAAAAAATGTAACTGACGTATCGGCCCATGCCCATCACGGCCTCATTGTCGCTTGGAGGGGCTGGCGGGCTGCTATCTAGACCCTGAATTGTTGTCGGCAGCTCCGAAGATATCGTCGTCGTTTCGGCAGCTAGAATAATTTGAAAAAAGCCTTTCGCAGCGTACCGGCAAATTCCAACATGTTGACCACAGATTCGGTGACCGAGAATGGCATATCCTCGTTCTCATCCGGGTACTGCAACGATAATTCATGGTATAATGGATTAATAGCTTAGACCTTAGAATTCATGCAATGAAGGGCAACTTCCCCAAAGAATTCCCAAGCAAAAACCCCTACCTGATCATCAAGGGAATGGCTCAATTTGTCTTCAGTGCTGAAATCTTCTTTGGCGGCGTCCGGAACGGCGGGATCGGCAAGGCCACGACCGGTTGGCTGAAAATTTGACATATTTAGGGGCTTCTTCAACCGATTTCCGAATTTAGGACATATTCCCCTTTTACTCACCGATTTCCTAATGTCCACCCCTGTCTTCCTAAACACTCGCAGCTCCTTGCTGGTGGGCTAAAGTCGCGGTTATAAAGTTGTTTTGGTATTTTTACCGCTTTCCCAATATCAAGCTCAATTTCCGGATCCCCAGCCGTCGAGACCTCGACCGAACTGTTCATCTTCTGATATAATCGATCGAAGTTGTCATCTGTGACGACGTATTTTGGGCGTTTTAGAGAGGCGGGGAAAAGCTAAAAGAAATTTGGGCCATCGTCGCTTCCTACCATTGGCTTCTTGTCATCATTGATTTTGGTGAAAATCGGTCTTTCAGTTGGCACGCTAAAACGTGCTCAAATTTTTAGATCAAATTCACGGGACCAAACCTTTCGATTTGAAACATTGGGAGACTCATCAACAATTTGTTGCGGCGTATCTTTTGATTCAATGTCTCGCCGGAAAGTTGAGATTTCGAGGACCAGGCTGAAAGCGAGGTTTTAGGAATGGGTTTCGCCTACGAGATGGTATCGTCACATCTTTGTACCGATGATGAACGTGGCCATCCACTGAATTTTCGACAATTTCTCGTTTCAATAGACCTAAAGAGGTCGTTAGGAATTGCTGTATGGATTGGAGATACTTCGTGTTTTGGTTAATGGCACTGTTCCACCGTAGCCAAATAGTAAGAGGAGGTACAGGATAGTCATCTTCGGCGAAACATTAAGGGTGGGGGTCTGAAAGGGGTGATTTAGAAGTTTTGTTCTTTAGCCGGAAAATAAGGAAAACAAAAGGGTAAGAAACGAGGGTTCTTTAGCATTATCGGGGGTCGCGAAGTCTGGAAAGGACCAGTAATTTAATAGGAAGCAGTTTTGTCTTGTTTCTAATAAAATATAATATTTTTCAAATAGGGAAACCATCCAAAAACTTCAAAAAAATTTGGATGGGGCGACACTTTGGCCAACAATCGGTCACTTTTCGTCAAAAAATCGAGCTTTTTGTAAAATTTTTAATAGAAATTTGGTCTTTTTCTAGGTTTAGGAATAGTAAAACACCGTTTAGAAACACTTCCGATGTCTATACTAGGTAACTGATATCCTAAGCAAAAAGTTGGTCCCCCCGATAATACAAAAGAGCCGAATAAAATGGAAATCAGAGTCAACGCTGAAGGCAATACTCTCTGTCATAATATTAATTTTTTTTCTAACAGGGTTTCCCAGCTACCGTAGTGAGAAATTGCCGTTCGGCAAGCCCCGGGGGCGTCAGACTGTCTGCCGGTTCCTTCCGATGTTCCACGGATCGGCCCGAAATTCCGCGTGGCTACTCGAAACGGGTCCCCCGTTGGGGGTCACATCGTGGTGCCGTTTTCAATAGCCCGTTCTTACCCCGCCCAACAGCTCTACCAAGGGGGTATTCGAAGGGAAATGAGGCGGATAAACGGAACGAAAGTCGACCGGACCCCCTCCGGACGACTCGTGCGCCCCACCGCTTCCTGGATGCGGATCAGCCTCCCCCTCCCCCCTCAGATACCGTCTCCCCGGTATGAGCCCCAATGTTACGTGAACGCCCTTTTTTGTGGGAACAGCTTTAGCCAACTGGTTTTCAAGGAGGGTTTGAATGGAAATTTGAGGGGTTGAGGAATTCCGGGGGAGTGAGGGCAAAGGGCAATAGCCTGTAAATACCTGACAGAAAATACACTAAAGGTATCACGAAGGCTGATGCCCGATCTAAATCTAAACGATCTAAAAATTTGTCGCGATCCGTCGATTAACAATTTTCTGGAGCGTTGTGTTGCGTTCGCTGCGCATTAATCATAGAAATTTCCCTAAGCAAACCGGTTATCGGCAACAAATACCTCAACTTCTGCAAAATTTCGAAGTTTTGAAATTTCGGCATTATGAATTTCAAAATTATGAAAGAAAAACTAGAGAAACTAGCCTTAAATCGATAAATTCCATCCGTTACAAATGCAAATCTCTGTAAATGCTGGGTAGCGATAAGCGCTGCCTCGCTCAAAAAAGGCCATCCAATGGTTGAATGCGAAAATTTCAAGGATTAAACCTCAAAAACTCCAGAAAAGCACCCAGGAAGGTCAAATTGCCAATGCCGCAAAAAAAGTGGCGGCTTCTCCCATGCGGGGGTCACTTTGAAAACCGGACAGTAGCCGCCGACCCTAACTTGGATGGGGCCGGTCCCAAACCGCCCAACCAAGCAACAATCCGACCTCCCTCTTCCCCCCAGCCGTAGTACACCCTTTTCCTCTTTACGGCCACAAATGACGCTGCTCACCCCATCCCGTTTGCGCAGAAAAAAAACGAACGGTGAGAACGGGCATTTCGACAGTGACCAATGGAAATTTTTAAAGGTGCGGAAACAGGGGGGACAGCTGATTGACAAACACTCTTCTTCACGATTCTTGGCAAACTTCCATAAATCCCCACAAAACCTGCCAAAAATCGTAAAAACGATGGCAAAAGGGGCGAATCCTTGGAAAAGCCAGGGAAGCGCTGTACATAGCTCCTGGGGCTACCTGTGAAGCCACCTATGCAAATCCCAACCCGCCACGGGGGGATTTAGGGCATCCCGGAGAGCGTCCGGTTCAACACCCACCACGGAAAAACGACGATCCACGGCATCATCCAGCCATGACAACACCCACATCGCGACCCCCCAACCAACCCGATCCATGATAGTTGCAAAACGGGGGAAGATGTGGAAATGAAATAGGAATGTGTGTGACACTTGTGGAAATTCTGCGATCCCTTTAAATAAATAACTCCGGTTCGTTTTTCGGTATGGAAATCTCTGATTACATGTGAATTTTCTTCCACTTTCCTCCTGATCGCAACCACAAACTTTTTCCAAGACAGTTGGGATTGCAATTATTTAACCGGGTACGTTTTGTAGCCCCCGCGCCGAGAAGGATTCCAGAAAAGCCCGAAGCCGTCTCAAAATTCGTACGGCAAGCTTTTTACCGCGTTAATTGCCTCGGACTACAGAGAAAAATCGGCGGTTTAGAAATTGTCAAGGATTGAAGAGATAGCGATCGGGTGGACAGGCCTCCCGCAAACAGCAGCTGCTTCCTAGCAATGACTCACAGATTTCACTTACCAAATCGTGTCTATCGTTAGTCAAGTAGAGCTACAGTTCAAAAAGTAAAACGAAACCTTCAATGCCCATTTTTCGGCAACCCCCGCCCTGATTCAAATTTTAGACGCAGCCGAAATCGGGAGCGGAAATTCGACTCAACCGCGTTGCCACGTAACTGACGAGTCGTTTCTTCCCGGAAAGTTAGTGCGGATTAATGGAAATTTGAATGTTTGTTTTCAGATTTTTAGACTTCTACTCAGCCGCCGTTTTGGTATGCAATTACCGCCAAAAACAATTTGATGTCAGAAGATCCAGACGTCGTCCGCCGGAGTACTCGCCGCTCACCTCAATGATCCAAGATGTGCGCTCCAAGCCGCTCATCCCGACGTTTTTTTTTGGTTCACCCAACGTCCAGCTAATCCCTACATATAACATGACCCCCAGGGACTGATGATCCCCATCTGTTGCGACGCTGCTTAATAGCGTTTTTGCTCTCCCTGATTTTTCGGCGGCTTTACAAATCCCCGGAGATCGAGAAATAAATTCCGCGAGGCACCGCCGGGGTGGGGGCTTTTTGTATCTAGTAAAGAAATTATGTTGCGATGTAGTGGGGTGAGGCTGGAGAGTGGAAAGAGTCAAAAGAGTACAGTGCCCCACGGCGGCCAAGCCGCCCTCCCCCTTTTTGGGCCATTCTCCGACACATCTTTGTACAACTAATACCCGGCCAATTTCCGGTCACGCGTCCGGAATTTGTTTTATAAATATTTTTTGGTTGGGCGATTGGTACTTTTAAGGTGTAACGTATCCATGCACCTTTTGATGCCTGGGCTCAGTTTTGGACTACGCATATCTTTATTTTTATGATCTTTGGCTCTGGATCTACTAGCTACCCGCTCAAGCTACCACTTTTATCAGATGTATGGTTTTAATTTTGTGTGTAGAATCCAATAACCATCCCCCTCAACCGTCCCCTGTTTTTATCGGATCTTTCGCCGGACACCTGCGCCGTTGTGCATAAAAAAGCAAGCGAGCCGCGGGGCGCTGTATTAAAAACAATTCCACTCACACTGACAATCCCAAAGATTTCTTTTTGCGTTTCGGGCACGGCTATAATTTTTACTTTGATTTTGGCTGCTATCTACGATAGCAACAATTCCCCAGGGGCAAGAATCAATGTATGAAAGTTCCGAACAAGGGAAAATTCAGTTTTGCCCATAGCGCGAGAATTTGTTGATATTGATTTCCCTTGGTCAAGCAAGGGCCGAGATTTGCTTATTTATATATATTCGATACTCCGAAATTCGACGTTCTGCAACTTGCACATAATAAATTTTTAAGTTTTGAAATGTCGACGTGATTTCGCCATTATGATTTTCCACATCTTGAAAGTAGCCTTACCCTGCACCCGTAAATCCTAAAATTCTACATCATTGCTTATTACATCGAATTTGCCAATTTGCATAAATGATTTTAGAGCTGCCGATATCCAGCACACATCCCTGCCAATTAATTCTGATGGACCTCACCGAACAGCAGGTGCATTTTTTCGTATCCCCGCGATCATTCGGAGTCGTTTCAGTATTATTCACGATAATATCACTACAAATTTATTTGATACTATACACATTCATTACAAACAAAGTTGATTAGATAAAGATGGACGGCCACGAGTACTGCCCACCCCTGAAGCGTCGCGGCAGCGTCACCACCGTAACACCAGACCTTTGAAACATAAATTTGACGTGTTTCAGGAAGTGGACAGCTCGTCGGATGAGATTGAAGAACGAAAGGTGGGCATCAAATACCAAAAAGTTTTCGCTTATAAAATCAAGTAAAAGTCGATTTGAGAGATTATTCGCCGAAGTGGATGAGTTGCGGCGCCAGAATAAGCAACTGGAGGGCAAAACGATGGTTAGTGTTTTGTTATAGAATTGAGCTTTTAGCGGGCGCATGGTTCAGTTTTCCAGAAACAACAAGCTTGCTCGTTCATTTAAAACTTGATACAATTCTTGACAATTTCAGCGACAGCAGGAACTAATCCTGAATTTTTACCGGAATGACAGCCGTGTTCAGCTCGAAGTAATTCGGACCAACGAATCGGTAGAGCTTCACGGACCAGATTGATCCCATTTTAGGCGATTCAGAGAAATCGTGAACAGGATGCACAGTACCAACGCCTTACGCAACAATTAAAAAAGGCAAATGTGGGTTTGGTTTGATGGATGGAGAAAACTATACGGCGTGGCTTTGGGTCCGCCTACAAAATGCGCAAAAAGCTTATTATCTTCAGGAGAGGGCTGAAGAAAATCACCGGAACTACACTGCCATGAAGCAGGTGGGTTATTAATTCGGTGCAAATCTTCAAATGGGCCGGTAAGGCTGGTACGGTAAGGGTATGCTTGGGTTTTAGGCTTGGGTTCAGGCTTAGGCTTGGGCTTAGTTTAGGCTTAGGCTTCGTTTAGGCTTAGGCTTAAGCTTAGGCTTAGACTCGATTTAGGCTTTGGCTCAGGTTAGGCTAGGCTTCGATTAAGCTTAGGCCTCATTTAGGCTTAGGTTGGGCTTGGGCTCAACTTAGGCTCACATAAAGTTTTCAGGACCGGGACCACCATTCAGAGCAGGCGGCCAACTGGCAAAAAATTGCCATGGAAGCCCAGAACCAGCTGGCTGTAAGTTTTTGTGCTGCACCAAGTGGACTCTACATGCATTTTGCCCCAATTTTACCTGGCTTTTAGCATCTACGGTGCTCGAGACGCCTGTCCAACGAGAAGCCGCAATAAAACGAGGGATTCGAGTCGAAGGCTAGGAAAACTTTTTTCCCGCGCGATTTAGCGCACGGTTTTTGTCCTTAACTCCCCGATGTCGTTTGAATTTTCCACATGACTTGCCTCTGTTGTCGCGTTTGCCCTCTATGCATTGATTTTCCTGTAAGCATCATAGTTTTTCTTTTTTCTGTAAAGCACCTAATCGGACCCTCAAAATAGCAATTAAAATTCGCCATCCCTCTCCCCTCCCCCATGATCCTCAGGTTTCGATGCGCAATAAAAGTGCTATAACTTTAGAAATTTCTCAACCCACCCGAATTTTCTTAATGATTCGAAGAGCATATTCCGAATAAATACTTGTTTACCGGACGGCAAGTTTGACAATCGAGACACTCGAATTCAGAGACGGCGAAAAATAACGTACCGAAAAACGGTGAGATGTAAATTTTGGCTGAAGTATACTACTGTAGGTCAAATTGCGCCCAGCACTGGGGTGGTAGCCATTTGGCATTGCGCGATGATCTCCCAGTTGACCCGGGTCGGGCTGGATGCCGCACTACGAGCCCGAAAATCGATACGAGGCAACCCGGTCCGGCCCGAGACTCTCTTTCCCTCTCTTTCTGCATCCACACACAAACACACCCTCTATTAGCCCACCATACGGGCCGGTCCATCGATTCAAATCTGCAATCCGTAGCTACAAAGCTTAGCTTTTTGACTTATTGCAATAGTTATTGCAGTCTTTTACGTTATTAACCGGAATTTCACCGGAATTGGGCCTCGGAATATATGATGAAAATGAAGCCACTCACCTGTTTTATCGGAAGGAATTTCGGCTTTGCAAAATTCGGTTCCAAAATGTTGGAAAAACAGTATTTGTGCAATAGCTCAGAAATTACGGTAGCTAGCGGGCTAAAAAATTCCTTGAAGCATTTTCAATTCCCTTGTGCACCTCTCTTCATAATTTCAAGTTGATCAGACTTAAAATGGCTACCAGCGTAACCTTTCTATTCGGCACTCTCTTTGACCGCTATCCAATTCGTCGCAAATACCATTCCTAGATACCCAGAATGTCGCGCCGCACCCGCGCCGACGTGTGGGAATTCTTTTCCAAGGTCGACCAATTGGCCACTTGCCAGCTCTGCGGGGCACAATTTCGATATGTTAATGGGACGACAAGCTCAATCCGACGGCATCTTTTCAAAAAACATGCTGACATCGCGGATAAAATCGGAATATCAGGCAGAAAAGATGTAAGGGTAAGTTGAGCTTCAGCCAGTCTTCTGAGTCGTTTTTCAGCTCTCCTTTAAGATTTGTCAGGATCATAACAGGGAGAACATTCCGCTCACATGCCAATTGCCATCAACATCCACATCGATGTTGAACATCAGCGTGAATCCCGGCCTAGCATATCCAGATGTTGGGAAGGATATCAAAGATGAAATAGGCTTTGAGGAGGATGTCCATGATTACTTCTTAGATGATGGAAATACGAACACCGAGGCGCTTCTTTGTAAGTTCTTTTTGGCTACGGTTTACTTTACCCCTCCCAGCTTGAGGGTTTCCAGATTTCCAGCCAAAACGCAGAAACCCAAAACGCAGAATGCTAAAACGCAGGCAGCCAAAATGCAGACAGGCCAAAATGCAGACAGCCAAAACGTAGACAGCCAAAACGCAGACAGCCAAAACGCAGACACTGAATATGCTGACAATGAATATGCTGACACCATTGAATATGCAAACAGCCAAAACCATCTCATAACTCAACACTTTATTCTTCCCATCCGAAATACAACTGCTGGTACAAGCACAGGAGAAGTTCATTTTTGGGATGTTTGAGGATTTGAGATTTTGGGATGATGCGAAGATATGCGAAAGTTGTCATCGTTGTCGAATTAGGTGAATCAGGTGTCTGCATATTCGGTGTCTGCATATTCAGTGTCTACTTTTTGGCTGTCTGCTTTTTGGCTGTCTGCGTTTTGGCTGTCTGCGTTTTGGCTGTCTGCGTTTTAGCATTCTGGGTTTTGGGTGTCTGCATTTTGGACTTTTCCCCAAAATTTTGGAACTCTCAAAAGCTAATTTCCGACAATTACAATATTTTTACGAAATTTACACAACTGTTAAGATAAAATTTTCAGATGCCACAGGCACATCAGTTAATAGCCCGACTGAACCGTCACCTTCGCAAGAGGATCGAGAACCCGAGCAGGTCGTTTTTCTACATTTAAGATTTCCGGTCTAAACATTTCTGTGAAACGTTCTTGATTTCAGAAACTGGACGAGCCATCGCCATTACAAGGACAACTAGACCAGGCAACGTGGGAACTCAAGATGTCGCGCCTCGAGCTCAAAAACGCGAACGTCGAGTTGGAGAAGATGCAGCGGCTGTACATGAACAAATCGATTGAACTGGACCTTATGCGGGAAGAGGTAACGGACCTCACAATACTCCAATCAAAGGTTTAGTACGAAAAGATGAAGGGAAAATTGGCGATACTCGAGAAGCATAGCGGCATCCCATAAGCATCAAGTTATCCTTTATATAATATTAATGACGGGTCTTTTATAATAAATATAATTGCTAATTTGAGCGTGTTGATCTAATTGCACTAATGCTCCTCCTTCAAACTTCGAGCTCATTTCAACCCCTCGCCGCCACGTACAGCAGCACCGACCTTGCGGACTGTCCGCTTTTTAGCACCGGACAGGCGGTCGACTTCAACGAGCGACCAAACCCTTTCTTCTGTCCACGAGATAACACGCGCCGTGTTGGGTGTTCTCTGCTCAAACACACCCCAACTGACCGTTCAGCTCCAGTTTTTAGTCAGTTGAACGGAACTTATGGCGACCTTCAATGGTACGACCGAAATGTTCTTGCTGTAAAATGTCATCTTCAACTGGACTGGAAATTCCATTCTGACTTACAATTAGTCTAACTTGTGCAGAATTTTTCGCTAATTCCGAATCTGGTTCCCGAATTTGTAGCAGAGCCAGATTTAAAAAGTTTAAAGCGTTTTTTTGCCGCAAACTGGCACGAAATCGTCCATTCTCTAAAATATGCCTATTTTCATAGATGGCCTCGTGTTCTGGAAGCTCGACAAGCCCTGCTGGTATTAAAAGGAGCCAGTCAGAATTGGTAACTTTCATCGGTTCGTCAGAATTTTCGTTCACAGCTAGATATTTCCGGCGAGGTGATTAAGAGGAGCAAGAGCGAGACCATTGGAGCTTTTGTGACATCTACAAGATCTTCGTCGTATTCGAGCAATATTCTGATGAACAGAGCGTATAGGACGTCGGAAAGGCTGGTAAGCTCGAGTATTGTTCCTATCGATGGTCTAGAGAACGCCTGCAAGCCGTTCCACACCTACTCATGGTCCAGAAGACCTGTCTGGTGCCAGTGATGAGGTATCGTTTGTGGAGGTAGTAATTGACGATAGTGACCCTTACCAGCAATTAAAATATTTGCAAAAATAGTGCTAAACATTGGTTTTTGGGCACGCTGTTGCAATGATCGTCGACACCTCGAGCACCCTCTGAACAAACAAAAAAAACACTTTGCAGGAATTGATGGGTGAATTTTTCGAAAAGCCCACCGCATCGGGGATTTCGACCAAAACGCGTACTCCATTTCAAAGAATGCCGGTGCGGTATCAAGGTAAGGCTTTTGCGTATGCTTAGGATCTTGCCCTAGAATCTTGCACTGTTTTTGACGGCATCCGATGCGTGGCCTACACCCAAACGATACAACTCACCGAAAATGAGGACTCAAAGTTGGCCGAAGCCCTGAAGCGAATCGCCGCGCTAGAGGCCGAAAATGAGAAGGTCTGTTGAGCTTCACGGCAATAATTAGTCAAAGCGTTTCAGCTGTATTCTACCCTGGGGCGGTGCAGAGTTTTGGAAGAGCAGTTGATGGAATGCGTGAGTTTTAAAGGGACCGTGACTGATGATGAGTCTCTTTTTCTGATTTCTGATTTCCGAATCGGTTTGCCAAATTTGCGAAATCGCGATTTTTCGAAAGTTATGAATGGCCTAAAATCGAGAAACGCCCAAAACGATCCACTTTCTATGATTTTCCTGAGGTAAGCCTCTACTTTACCCCCCGCCCCCCGCCGGAAGTTGCCAAATGTTTATTTCACATTAGTTTGGGCTGCCATTTAGGACTCGTAGTCTATTTTTTTGATGCTCTACCGAATGGCGGAGCGAAAATCCCGACAAAATAGCGGAAATGCCGACAAATTTTTGGGACCCACGGGCTGGGGGGGGTGGAGTAAAGGGCTTTTCCCCTTTCCTGATTTAAATACTTCATGAAGTTCCAAAAATAGCTTTTTAGAAAATTTGTTAAGCATATTAGGTATCAACGCAAAATTTTTGGCAAGATAAGCGGAACCCCAAATTGAAGACTAAAAAACGTTTTTTGTTAGCATGACTTTTTTTAGCTGATCTGAACTTAATCTATAAGATGCGACTTTTGCACCTCACTTCAGCTGGTGGCTTTTCTTTCTTCCTGGATAGTGATTGCCTAGATAAAAGAAGCAGAGGGGAAGAAGGCAGGCGGAGAGCACACAAAGAACGATCAACACCCAGACTGCCAGCCAATATGAGCCGCATTCTTGCAGGGTGGCCACTTTTAGTAGCCATTCTTAATTTTCAAATCTTCTCATTCTTAAGCACATGTCGTTTGGGTTTATTTTAATAAATTCATTGTATTTTATATATATTGTGGCTTGTCATTTTAATAAATTATTTGTATGAATGATCGAATACCCGTTGCATACAATGAATTTATAAGGTGCAATTTTGCACAAAGAAACGATTTTTCCTTTCTTTATTTTTTAAACGAGCGCGCCATATGGACCGGGTGGTGCTTCGATTTTGCCCTTTCCTTCTTTCGCGTCTTGCACTCACATGCACCAACCGTAAATAAAAATAGATATTTGCCATATGGAGCGATTACCCGCTGAAATATTGCTGAAAATTCTCAATGAATTGGCGCCACGGGATGTACTGGGCGTGGTGCGCATGGTGTCACGGAAATTCTATGCTATTGTGTCGAAAAATCGAGACAAATTCGGCTTCCCGAAGATAGCCGCTTGCTTTGTGGGACTGGTGAGGTTTTCATTAGTAGACGGAGTATTTGTAAAAGCCTAATTGATTTTTAGAAGCGCTTTGACCCTGAGACCTTCATTGTCTATCGGACGAAGGGAAAGCAGAAAGAATTATTAAATTTCGACATTGCTTGCGAGGACCAGCGGATAATTAATGCCGAGATCGACGTGTTGATAATTCAATATCAATTGCCGGTTTGTTCTTTTGCTCAGGAATTGTAAGAAAAAAATTAGGAATTGAAAGAATACCAGTATTTGGATTCAGGCAACGCCAAACCTCATCAAATTCCTATCAAAAATCTACGTAAAAACCCTGCTCTACGCCTGGGAAGACCCGAAAATTGTGTAAGCTACCTTGCTCTTTGAAAATTCCATTGTTCCAGCAGCTTTCGCGATGAGTGCAAGGAATTTTCGACGCTATTGAGGGGGTGGCTAACGAGGTACATAACGAAATAAACCTACACGTTTTATTGCCATGTCTAGAAAACTTTACCCGCCCCGCTACCATGGTGTTCTATCCGCCGGTGTTCATGGCGTGCAAATATTGTCACTACCCTCTACGCTAGCCATCGATTTCGACAAAACGTCGTCGAATAGTATACGGATACGAAAAATTTCCACCGAAGAATGTATTGAGGTATTGCAGGTTGGTAGCATTTTCTGTATTTTATCGGGATTTTGTCGACGCCATTCGATGTAGCATCAAAAAATACACTAACTTGGGAAGCCCGTATACACACCGACTCAGAATTGGCTGAAAAATTGCACACAGATAGAATCGACCACGCTGATCATCACCCCGTTGCCCAAACTACTGATCTTTAAAATTCGAGATATGCCACTTTTAAAATGATCCTTTAGTTGAAATCGTCAAACTTCATGCACGATTATTTTGATCTTCCCAGCCTATTTTCCAAAAATAAATATCGCCATCGTATTTAGAAAATTTTTCTCTTTCGAATAAGCCCTCTAACTCAAAACTTTCGGAAACTCGAAAAAATGGAAAAATCGACGATACTTGTTATACGGGCTTCCCTAGTAAGAGTTTTAGTAGAGCGCAAAATATTGTAATATTGAAAAGTTATAGCAAAAACAAAAACCGCCAAATGTGAGGTAAAAAGCTAGCTTTCGATATTTTCGCTATTTTCTAAATTTTAAAGATTCAAAGGTGGAACATCAAGAAATATAATAAGGGTTTTAATAAGCGAGTTAAATGTTAAAAACAAGGTGATATAAAATAGTTACAGCAAAAGTCAGATTTAAATGCGATCTCCTTAGTTATTGACTTATTCCATATTTTACAAAATTTCCTAAACACCATACGATAGAGCGCAAGAAAATAACACTACGAGTTTTAATTTCAGCCTAAAACAATGAAAAATAAAATAGTTATGGCAAAAACGCAAAATTCGGATAACAATTCAAACACTAATTTAACTGTATAAATTTTAATACTTATTAAATTCTCTCGCACCTTTACGGGAGTCAAACAGCGGGCGTGCGCGTTCTCTTCGCATCCCCTGTTCAATACAGGGCCCCCTGTCAAGGCTGGTGCTGTGTGTGTGTGTTCTCCGTCTGCTTGTTGCCCTTCCCCAACTATACCTCCCTCTGGCCCACCCCCACACCAGATACCCCCCTCCACTGTTCCCCAAATACCTCTGGTTCGTGTGCATTTGACCGAGAAAATCTTTCGCCTTTTACTAAAGATTTCCGTGCACACGAACAATTATGAGTATACTCTAATTTTTGGAGCCCCCTCGCGAGAGCGGGGCAAAAATCGGAAAGGGTTGTAATTACAGAAAGTTGGCTTGTGAAGACAGTATCTAAGCGGGTTATGGTTTGTAATCAGGTGCTGGAGGGACCGAGTTGCGTCAATTTCACCGGCACCATCATTGTGGACATCCCAAAAGCTCAGATGGAGAAAATAAGGTGGGAAATCAGACATAACACTCCCGATGAAAAGTTACAATACGATGACAACAATTTCAGAAATCGGCTGTCGCAGGATGAGAACTGGAAATGCGTAAACAATACAAGTTTTTCGCGGCGGACCCCCTACGTGAATATTGAGGTAAGCGTCGCTAAAGCTAATTTTACAAATACACATTTTTCAGGCAAGACTCCCCGCGGATCCGGGCCTGCATATAGTTGTTTCAAGGCTCGGCGATTTTCAGCAAAATGCTTGCCCGGCCGGAATATTGAATGTCGTCTCTGACTACCTAATCTATTCACCTAGCCGGTACTTTGCCACCATGTTTTTCATGTAGATTTAGCGAACGTTACGTGTTTATGTTTGTGTATATAAATGGTTTTTATTGCGTATGAAATTCCACAAGATTTGGCGCTCAAAACCAAAAGCTCATGCAGGATAGGTCGCGGGCCCGGTTTTTCAGCTCCAAGGTGCCGAGGTTATAGGGCTGAAATGGTAGAGTGATCAGTACTCGACTGTTAGTAGGGGGACGTTAATTTTTGTTCCCCTTGCTTACTAAAAATTCATAGAAAAATTTGGGCATTTTGATTGGATTAGGGGCCTAGATTTTGATCAAAAAGTCAAAAATTTTCGAAAATTGTTAGAATCGTCATAGGCTTTTCTAGTTCAGTATCAAGTTTCCCGTAACTTTCTAACCTTGTGCTGATGATTTGCTTAAAATTTACTTACTTACTTGAGATTTAATTGGTGGTTAAATCGAAAATTTGGAAAGGAGCTAAAAAACAACAACATACCTCAGCTTTTGCACCTCTTCCCCTGCCAATATGCTTGGTCGGGATCGGGAATTCCACTTTCAAGTAGCAGATATAATAGTATTTCTAGAAAAAAGATTTGATAACGATACGCTACGATACGGTAAGATTGCAGCGATGTAGAATAGTCAGCACAGGGTTCAGCCAGGTCAACTGGCTGGTCGTCGCCTCAACGTCAAAAGTTCCGGACTCTTCGGTGATGACTTCGGCAAGTTGATCGTTAGGGGTGACTTGATTTGTTTCAAAATAGACTTTGCTGAACTTGTAGACCTACCAAAGTCCTCGTCATAAAGCCGCACTTTTGCACCCTCATAGGGTTCCCCATTGCAGGTCAACTTCCCAATTGCCCTCACATGTTCATCTTCATATTCGTGGCGCTGTGCCAAAGATATCGACAAGATTAGAAAAATTAGAGCTGGTCGTTTCATTGCAAGATATTAGCCAATCTCTTTGAATGGATTTGAAGGTTGAATGCGTTGTTTTTGATGAGCAATTCCGCCAAAATACGCCGCCTCATCGATGGCTCAATTTTTCGATCGGTGCAATTTGACAGCCCACATAAAATCCCGAAATATCTGATGAATTTTGAAAAAGCACAAAGTTTATTACAACATAATTGCACAACCAAATCACATCGACTTCTAATAAATGAAAACGCGGCAGAATACCTGTGTACGAGGGGGGCAAAAGATCTTTTATTGCTTGCCTAGCGTTAATTCAAGCAATCACGTTCCTTCTTCAGCATGGACAGCTCGATTGTTTGTACATCGTAGGGCTGAAATAGGTGTTTTTCGTGGTTTCATTAATATAATTTGGATACCATATTTGAACAGCTGCTAACAATGCTTACCTTTTGTGCCCGGGGGCCAGTGGAGATATAGGTGTATGGGATTGGGAACGTCGCCTTGTAATAGCAGAGTGGAATCTAGAGTTACCGATATATAGTTTGTATCCACTACCGTACCGTCTTATCGCATCGATGATAGATATTTAATTGGACATTTAGCCGGGTCCTCTCCGAACCGATTCCCTCAATTTCGAAAGATCCGTCGGCGTTTGAACGGACCTCAGCCAGCTTGTCGTCCATCGTGACTGTAAGCAAGCGGTCTCGTAGTTTAATAGAGGGTTGGATTGAAAATGTCTTACAAATTTCAAAATTTCAAAGTCCAAAGTTGAATTGGTTCTTTCACACCAGCTTTTCCTATCGTTCCATAAATGCGTAGTAAGGTAATAGCAAATTTTAGTAGTGTTTTTGGTAAAATTCAAGCAAAAAATAATCACAAAAATTAAAAACATACTGGGAAAATATCTTGTAGGCGAATTTTGGTCGAAAAGCCTATATTTTTGTATTTTAAATAAAAATTTGTAAAATTATCGATTTTAGGAATAATAAAAATGTCTAACAAATTAAATAATTACGACGCTATTCTTATTAACAATACCGGAACCTTAGAAGAAAGTGATTTTATATTTTCAGGCCGCGAAAGTTTTAAACGTTCTTTTAAACTTACACGTGTCATGATCGTACAGCTTAATCTTGGCATTTCCGTAGGGCTTCCCTTTACACGTCAACTTTCCGAGCACCCGAACCGATTGATAGCCGCCGACCACAGCTCCAATCAACAAACACAGCACCAACACGCTTCGCATCATCTGAAATTTATTTTGTTTATAAAATCTCATTCAATCCACGAAAAAAGAGCACCGGAATGGAAAACATGGCATGAGGTTTGATAAGTTGGCGTGTGGAGCAAATAAAGTAAAAAGTAAGAGCACTTTCAAGGGTTGAGTATCGAAACGGAAACCTGCGGAAAGTCAATAGCTTTTTGGGGGAAAGGATTATTCCTGTCAAAGAAAGTTAGATGAATTATTTCTTGTTGAAACAGTCGCGGTTCTTCTCCAGCATGGACAGTTCGAGGGTTTGGATGTTGTAGGGCTAAAGAGCGTTTTTATAAATAGTTACGCCAGGTAAATACGTACGTTCTGAGCTCGCGGTCCCGAGTTGATGTAAGAGTATGGGATCGGGAATGAGTATTTGTAGTAGCAAAGCGGAATCTGGAACGAATGGATTACTAGTCAGAGGCGAGCCTTTCTAACGCACCGTTTTGTCGCATCGATGGTAGATGTTCAGCTTGACGTTCAGCCGAGTGCGCTCATTTCCGACACCCTCGATGTCAAAGGTACCGTCCGAATTCGATTGGACTTCGGCCAATTTATCATCGAGGGTGACTAAAAATGGCAGTTCTATAGGTGGATTTGCTATTATAATGCCGAAATTTAATGATGTCGAAATCCCAGAATCTCGACATTTCAATATGATAAAATTTTTTGGATAGGATCCTGGCTTTTTCTGGGAGAGTTGCTTGTACAAATTTTCAAGTATGATTTTCGACAATTCAAATTAACCCCTATCCGTCCTTTCGCGTCAACTCACATGTATCATGGTCGTACAGCTTGATCTTGGCTCCTCCGTACGGCTGCCCCTTGCACGTCAGCGTGCCGTACACCCGAACCGACTGGTAGCTGGCCAGAGTTACGGTAGCCAGGGCGAGGAACACCACACAGCGCAACATATTATCTGAAAAAAATTTATTGTTGAATGCGGGGTCGGTGATTATAGAAGAGGCTTATGGAGAAGAATCCGAATGATAGAGGGTGAGTTGCGGAGGCACTTGATAAGATAGGAACCGGCATTTAGACAAGGAACTCGGGTGTTGAAGGTGAAAAATATAGCCATCAAGGGTCAAGCGAAGTAAGCATAGAAGCAGAACAAACAATTCGTAAGCCGAAAATTGTCAAGGTCTTTTCCGTTTAGTTGATACAGTCACGGTGCTTCTCCAACAGGGACAGTTCGATGGTTTGCGCGTTGTAGACCTGGAAATTGGAGCTGTGGATAGTATGAATTGGTCAGCAGTGGAGCCGGTTTTTCCACATAAATACCCCGCGTTTCCCCTGACGATTATGAAAATCAGGGTCAAAAGTGCGGGTGAGTCATCGGGTATCGCGTGCTTTGGGGGGGGGGGGGTATGCTTTCAACGTCTGTTCTGTTGTTTGAATTGATATCATACTTGGGAAAGCTGAGAGATTCGGGAAGGGAAAAGCATGACCTCATAGGGCATAGTTTATTATTGTTTACGTTAGAGTTTCGTACCTCCTTTCTGCGGGAATAATAATACTGAGAATGCGGCGGCGTTGATTGATCCCACCCCCTTGGTACTGGTCTGTTAGCAGGGGGGATTTTGTTTTTCGGTCCATTAAGAATAAATCGTGTATCTTTTAAGTTTCTAGTAGTTTCGGTTTGCTGCAAAGTACCAAAATATTTTTAACACTTTTGAAAATGCAAAATCTAGGCACGTTTGGTAATTTTTCTTACATTTTTACGAACAAGTCAAAGATTCTAGAAAATTTTTATTGGATTCTATGAGGTTTTTATGTCTCGAAAAAATGGTGTAAACAAGCTAGAAAATAGTTTCTATTTTGTACCTAGGATAACTCGGAAAAATTAAGTTCCTGCTCCAGTACCCCATCCCCTTTGCTTTACTAGTAATTTTCTGCTCGTCCTACCTTGTTGGCATAGGTTCCGGTGTTGACAAAATCGTAGGGGACAGCGAATGAGAACTTGTAATCGCAAAGCGGAACCTGGAAACGAAACAAAATGCGTTGCCGACTACAGTAACGCACCGTCATGCCGCACTTGTGGTAGATGTTGAATTTGGCGTTCAGGCGGCTCACCTCGCTGCCCGTACCCGCAATCTGCAATTACAGAGGCATTTTGTGTTTTAGCTTTCTAAATTGTATTCTTTTGGGACCTACTCGGAAATAGCCCTCGTGGTCAGTCTTGGTCTCGGCCAGTTTGTCGTCAAGGGTGACTGAAATGATAGAGGTAGTCATTCTTCGCCTGTAATCAGCAAATAGACAAAATTCGTTGGATTTCTGACCAAAAAACCCTTACAAGTGTCGTGATCGTAGAGCTTGACTTTGACTCCGGCTGCGGGTCTCCCTTCACATGTCAGTCGCCCCTCAATGGCCACCGTCTGCTTATTAGCAGTTGCGTATGCCAAAAAGACGGCGAAAATCACAGCGAAGGTTGTGAGAGACATCTGAAATCTAGGTATAAGGTATCATTGAAAGCTCTAGGAAAATAGCAGAACTTTGACTGAGCGATGGGTCTTTCGTCAATGATATGGGAGGAAAACAGGTTTAAGAATTGATGGGTTGGGTTTGAAAAGACAGCTCACCCGTAATGTTGTTATTTAAAAGCCTATCAATCAACCAAAATAATCAAACTTCCACTCCCAAATAAAAGTCAAAACAGGAGATCATATGACTGTCCTGCCGGCTCGAGAATCGAGAAAATTGGCCACCAGGCCCGACGACAGTTTATCAAAAACTGTGTGGCCGTTTTTCGTGGCGATACGGCAAGGGGGGAAAACAAGGAAAACGGGCCCGAACCGTAGATGTAAACAGGCGTCGGCTGTCGCCCCCAGGGCCGATAAACGGA
The DNA here is from genome assembly GCA_958295435.1 of Mesorhabditis spiculigera. Taxonomy (NCBI): domain Eukaryota; kingdom Metazoa; phylum Nematoda; class Chromadorea; order Rhabditida; family Rhabditidae; genus Mesorhabditis; species Mesorhabditis spiculigera. The sequence continues at coordinate 10,690 of CATQJA010001066.1, read as the reverse complement.
ATGAGGAGGACTATGGCCTCTGGGCCTTTTGACCCATCAGCAGCAATTCAAAAATCGTAAACTGACCAGAAGCGGAAGTCGGAGAAAATGGTTCCGTGTCGCTTTTCGACCTGGTATTGTATATCGTAAATCTTAACGATGGATCAATCGTAATTAATTAGTTTTTTATTTGCTGCTGGGTGCGAAAGTCTAAATTTCAAGCCCATCCTCCTGACCTGGGCCATTTCATTCCTCTGCACGATCCCTATCGGCCTCCTTGGCTGTTTGTCTGTCTGTTCACCTCCAGAGATACCCGCGAATTATTACGCCGACCATGATACCTGAAATCAGTTTATTAGTATGATTATTGTACTCCGGATTAATTGCATGAAATGGAATGGAATGGCAGGTCAGCACCAAGGGATGTAAATGACATGGCAAGATGGCCTCTATCAATTGCTGAAAATAGCACAAAAAGTAGAAGCTTGGAGAGACGTTTAGTTGAGGCAATCGCGATGCTTCTCAAGCAGGGATAGCTCGATGGTTTGGGCGTTGTACACCTGAAAAAAGAGGATATGGTAAGTTGCGTATTTCAGCACTGTAAAATCTTCTAAATTAGGAGAGCTTGATTTACCTTGTTGGCGAAGGTGCCAGAGTTGACGAAGGATGATGGGACGGCGAATGAATACTTGTAGTAGCAGACGGGCAACTGAATTTTGTCATTTTTACGGAGTTTTCTAGCCATATTTTCGCAAATCCCCGAATTTTTCGTTCAATAAAAACCTACAGTCTTTCCACAACGATGGTAGATGTTGAACTTGGCGTTGAGACGGCTCACCTCACGCCCAGTGCCGACGAGCTAAATGAAGTTATTTAGAGCCTCTGATAAACGACTCACCTTGAAATAGCCCTGTCCGTCCGATTGGGTCTCGGCGAGTTTGTCGTCCGTGGTGACTACAAGAATGGTAAATATAAAAAAAGAGAATAACTTACAAGTGTCATGATCGTAGAGCTTGACCTTGGCTCCGGAATACGGCTTTCCATTGCACATCAGACGACCCTCGATGGCCACCGTTTGCTTGTTGGCTGCGGCGATGGCAACGATGCCAACGAGGAGTACTACGAGCAGAGAATTCATTCTGAAAAATTTGTTAATAGTTGACGGGCACTGTGTTGAGGGTATAAAATGGAGGCTTGAATGTAGTTGAAGCATAAAGAAGGCGCACAGTACGTCAATAAAGTACTAACCAGATGATAAGATAAGATAGGCATCGTCATTTGGAAGGTTGGGGGAATATTAGCTGGTATCGAGTACGAGAAAATTAAGGGATTGACTTTCCTGTACCACCCCATCCCCCCAGGGTCGGGGGCCCCGAAATTTGTCGGCATTTCCGCTTATCTGTCGGGATTTTCGCCCCGCCATTAAATAGAGCATCAAAAAATATACTAAGAGTTTCAATTGCAGCCTAAAATAATGCAAAATAAAAATTTCTAGCGAAAAATATTTCTGGCTTGTGGGGGGGGGAGAGAAAGTAAAGTTTAGTTTTACCAAATTAAGGTTATATTAGAGGCGGTCTGAGCGTAGAAAAACTAACCTGCACTATCCCACCAACAAAAGTTCACCAAAAAACAGTGGCCCCAAAAACGTGAGCGAAAACAAGGGCTACAGATGGGGCGGCTGGACCAAATATTTTGGTGGGTCCTGTGGATCGGAGACTCGCCGACCGGCGGGATTTATATCTTCGGGGTAGAGGGGCCCCGGGTGGAAAGAGGACAAAGAATAGACGGGGAGGAGGTGGGACACATGACTCAACCCAAAATACACACCGACAAACAGACCACCCCGGAAAATAACAAGGAAATAATGAGGGGTTTCGATGAGTCATACGGGTCACCGTAGTGCTGATCAAGTTGTGAGAAAGCTTGCCGTTGAAATAGTGTTTTGAAAGGTATAATCGTCGATTGCTCGTGAATTTCGTCCCTTGTTTATAAATCGGTAATTATCTAACGGAGGCAGTTATCGACAGCACCAGCAAAGTTTCCATTTTTTTTCTAAATTCGCCTGGGTCCTTTAGGATTCGCATGGAGACCATTTTTTCTTAGCGATCCCGGTTGGCCTAGTAATCATAAATAAATATGAAATGTTCCACATGGTTTTTGTAAGTTCTAGCTATATTAAAGTAGAAAAACTTTCAAAAAATTAGTAAGGTGTTTGACAAATATGAACATTAGATCATTTTGGTCTCGAAAAAAACCGATTTTAATGAATTTTAATGACATGAATTTAAAATGAAACTTTCGATTCAGATTTGGCAATTTTTTATTCCAAGGAATAGCCAAAAAAATGTAAAAACGCATCCGCTATTCATAGAAACATTTTGGGCTTGCACCAAAGAAAGTTGGTCCCCCAACGAATCCTAAAGAACCTTCACCTGCTAGTGAAAATTCAATTTTTCTTGCGATGTAACATCAAAAATCCTGTAAAACCAAGACCGTACGGTACGCACTGAGCGGAAGTGAATCTGGTGGTGAATGGCTCGATCAGTGAGCCCATATGATGCTGGATGATAGATATGTTGTGGTCCCCCCCCCTGAAGTGGCCATGTTTTGGGACAGACTAATGGCCGAGATCTCAAAACATCCAGAGCCAGCCCCGGTTCGAAATCGTTTTTGCTGGGAGGTATTTATTAAATGCTTCGGAAAGTCTGCTGGTCCAGAACTTCAGATAAAATCCTGCTAGAAGGAATAAAATACAAGGATTTCGGGCGCATTTTTCGCAAGGTGATTATCGTGAATTCTCAAAATGCTCCGCTATTCCTTAAATTGTGCTAGATCCCATAATAGTACTGTGGTTTTGTTTTATGAGAAAGGCATTCCCGTTGCATCGGCCTGTTTAGAAATGACAAAGGCGCAAAACCCTGGATGTTTATAGAGAAAACCGGGGACTTTCCGGTATACACAAACCGTTAGGGGTATCCGGGCGGAGAAATAGGCGCTCCAGCATACCCCCATTATAGGGCGCCCCATATTTATGGTGGGGGTCAGACGATCGCGCCGCTCTACAACTGTGGACCAATTCCGAGTCGGAAGGACCGGAAAACCGTTTGATCCCTGTATCGAATGGAATCTACAATACGGATCCTGTAATAACATATCCAAAAATAATTCGTAACGGTTGCTTAACGGGGGTGTTGCACCTGTATTAGAGTCGGTTTTAGTGTTCAGTGGATTTGGATGTACTTTAAGCGTAGGGTGCAAGGCTACGGTATAATAACTTAGGATTTACTAGCGGAATACACTGATACAACCTTCAAGCCTCGAGCTCTAGGTGGCTGTCCTAAGAAAAGGCGCAGCAACCAAGCGAGCTCAAGGTAAGGGGAAGGGTAGTAGAGTGAAGTGAAGCTGGGGGCCCTAGTGGCCCCTTTTATACGGGCGCCGGTCCTCCCCAGGGACCTGTTACGACCCCAGGGCACGGTCACTCATTGGAGGAGTGACACTCCCGGGGGCCAAAAAAAAACAAGTGGATGAATATGGGGAAATTGGGTTATTTTAAAAGAAGATGGGAAGGGAAAGGTTGAAGCGCACGGATTGGGAAGCAACACTAACGATAACAGATGGGGGGGGGGGGAAATCCAGCGAACCTAGCCTGGTTCCAATCCGTGCTAATAGTTGCGTTTAGTTAGTAGGGCCGTTGATGGAAGAATAGGTTAGTACCAATGAGAGGAAGCATCATAGCAAGGAGCTGGTTTCTGGTTCGCGACGACGGATTCTGGTTGTAGGTGTATGCGACAGTTGTAAGCGGGCATGGGTTGGTAGGCGAGCACGAAGTTGCTTCTGCAAATGGACGGTTAAGCGATCAAGAATTTTGCAGAAGGCGAGGGTTATGCAATCGGCATGGCAGAGACATGAAGGATGAAGGTCTGCGTCTGTGAATTTGCGTCATCTTCATCCGAAGTCGCTGAGTAGGTAGCGTCCGAGGGATCGGTGTCCGAGCTATTAATGGCGGAAGTCGTGGCATCGGGATACTCGCTTTCCGAAAGATCTCCGTCATCCTCGGAAGTAAACGTAGATTTGGAATCCGCTTCTTCTTCATAACTTGAGTTGTCATCGGAACTTATGTCAGTTGCGCTCATATCTGGATGGGATTGAAAAGGGTTTGGTCCCAGAATCACGGTTTGGATGATCGGCTGCAGGCACGGCTGCGAAGATGGATGGGCAGTCCTATTGGACAGGGCTCTGATGTTCCGTTGTTCCAATTTAGTAGCACGTTCGTTTGTCCGAAGATCATACAGCTCAATGGCAGCTCTCTGTTCGTATGTGGCGTCGTCCAGCTTTCGCCAGCATAATACGGTCTGGTCGTACTCATCGTCCAACTGATGAACATCCTTCAGCTCCTCGATTTCCTGCGTCATGCCCTCGTCGTTTCCGCTTTTGACGTAGTCGATGATCTCTCCATAAGCTGCTTCATAGGCCTTGATTGTGTCGAGCAGTTGATCAGACTTTGCCATTTGGGCCTGCAGTGCGACTTCCATGGCTTCTTTCTCCTGAGCATTTCTGATGATTGGTGCTGGAAGGGGTGTCGCCTGCGCGACATCGTATCCTTCGAGAACATCGCTACGCTTCTCGCTTAGATCGCCCACGGCTCGCAGGAGTCCCATTCTGAGTTTCGTGTAGTGGCTCGTCGCGTCTGCCGAAGACTTCATTTTTCGTAAGGGATTTTTCGTGAATGATAGATCCGCCGTCGTTCCTGCGTACGCTCGGGAGATGGGCGAGATAGAAATGGGATGGGCTGAACCAATTGAAAAAGGTGATAGAGTCTAGGAGGATGGGTTAGTAATTGGCGTTAGTAGCTGGGCCACAGTTACAGATGGGCATGCACCGAAGACTAACCACCTTACGAGGAACTCTGGGGTTTACCAAGCCCAGGATGGAAATTGACCTTTGGAAGAGGTCGGAGAGCACTTATTCAGAAAGAGAAAACAAGAAAAAAAAATCAGATTTAAATTAGGAAGTGGCGCTGCAGGGCTGGATGATTAATGAGCGGGCCAAGGCGCGCCGCCGGAGCCCCTGTTGCGAAATATGAATGATGGGCGCTTAAGCTGGCTTCTAGAAGCCGGTCTATGACGAAAGTGGCTTGCCCACGGTGCAGTTACGCAAGAGCCGAGGTTTCGAAACTAGTGCTAACTTCAAAGCACGGCAAGCGAATGGAAAGAACTGTAATGATTATGACTGAGGAAGCACTCGCAATGGCAAATTGCGGGCGCCGGAGAGGTTGGGGAAATCCTCCGTCTTCAATTTTGCCTATCTCGCGATGTGGATGCCAACGGGGAAACAACAATCTTAGAATAGCGCGAAAACCGTTTCCAAAAACGTAAACGCCGAATGGTGGTAGAATGGGGCTAGAAGGGCACAAATTTGGCTAAAGGGGATGATCAGTGACTGCACTGGGCCTTAAAATTGGCCGGTTGACAAATGTTGGTGGTGTCTTTTTAACTTAAATAGGAAAGGAATGCGGACTAAATATAGAAAGTAGGAGAGAGTATAAATGTAGGGAATGCCCCGGGCCTTAAGTTGGCCGACGCACCAAATGTGGCACCTGTATTAGAGTCGGTTTTAGTGTTCAGTGGATTTGGATGTACTTTAAGCGTAGGGTGCAAGGCTACGGTATAATAACTTAGGATTTACTAGCGGAATACACTGATACAACCTTCAAGCCTCGAGCTCTAGGTGGCTGTCCTAAGAAAAGGCGCAGCAACCAAGCGAGCTCAAGGTAAGGGGAAGGGTAGTAGAGTGAAGTGAAGCTGGGGGCCCTAGTGGCCCCTTTTATACGGGCGCCGGTCCTCCCCAGGGACCTGTTACGACCCCAGGGCACGGTCACTCATTGGAGGAGTGACAGGGGGGGGGGGAGGCAAACTTTGTGTTTTCTGGAAATTGCTCGATTTTGAAACTTTTTAAAACACCATCGAGTACAGCGTCGAAGATGATACTAATACAGTGTGTGCCATAATGATAGAGGAATGAAGTTTTTGGCCGTTTTCTCCGCGATCTTGCATGTACCCGTACAAACCGGATAGTAGGTTTTGTGGTCCGGAAAAATGCGCATCTTTTGGTCTACTTGAAATGCTTTTACGATGCAGGATCACGTTTTTATACGCAATTGTATAAAAATAGGCGAAAAACACAAGTGACAAAATGATAGGGGAATCATTAACATAGCATTTCCATCAACTTTCTGTATGAATAGTGGATGCTAATTAGATGCAAATTTTGGCTGGCTGTTTCCGGATGGCGTTTCGGTCAGAAAATGCTATCTTTGCATCATTCTCTCCTATGAATCTTTAATTAATCTATAGACACCCAAGCACCCATGCCTCTCCCGCCACCACCCATGCCTCCCCGCCCCGGAAATGGCGAAGTTGACGGATAGTAAGACGATCAATCCGACCCACGACCACCCATGCCTGGGGCGGCTCCACCACTGCCGGGTGGGCCACCACTGACGGGTCGGCCGGGAAGAGGGAGGGAATCCACCAATGTTTTGGTTGTGATCAAGTTGGGGTGTGGATGTGCAGGCGGTATATTGATAACCGGAGAGCTAAAGCTCTCCAGCCACCACTCAAGGCCCTGACCGGGTAAGGGGAGAAAATTTCTAAGTGTTGAGGACTGTCAAAAATTTAATAAGTTGGTCGTTGCCGGTAGCCACGCTGTCGAGGTGGAACAAGTTGGTCGTTGCCGGTAGCCGCGCCGTCTAGGTGAGGTATCAGGCAAGGGTAGGATGAATCGGGCGTTGCCGCTAGCCACGCTGTCGACCTGTAGTGAGTTGGTCGTTGCCGCTAGCCAATCGGGTGACAATCCAACAAGTAGAGGGCAAAACGTCCGTTAATGCAGAAAACAGGTGGAATATGCCTGATTAACCCCAGGCTTAGGCTTAGGCTTAGGCTTAGGCTTAGGCTTAGGCTTAGGCTTAGGCTTAGGCTTAGGCTTAGGCTTAGGCTTAGGCTTAGGCTTAGGCTTAGGCTTAGGCTTAGGCTTAGGCTTAGGCTTAGGCTTAGGCTTAGGCTTAGGCTTAGGCTTAGGCTTAGGCTTAGGCTTAGGCTTAGGCTTAGGCTTAGGCTTAGGCTTAGGCTTAGGCTTAGGCTTAGGCTTGGGCTTAGCTTAGCTTAGGCTTAGGCTTAGGCTTAGGCTTAGGCTTAGGCTTAGGCTTAGGCTTAGGCTTAGGCTTAGGCTTAGCTTAGGCTTAGGCTTAGGCTTAGCTTAGGCTTAGGCTTAGGCTTAGGCTTAGGCTTAGGCTTAGGCTTAGGCTTAGGCTTAGGCTTAGGCCTAGGCTTAGGCTTAGCTTAGGCTTAGGCTTAGGCTTAGGCTTAGGCTTAGGCTTAGGCTTAGGCTTAGGGCTTAGCTTAGGCTTAGGCTTAGGCTTAGGCTAGGCTTAGGCTTAGGCTTAGGCTTAGGCTTAGGCTTAGGCTTAGGCTTAGGCTTAGGCTTAGGCTTAGGCTTAGGCTTAGGCTTAGGCTTAGCTTAGGCTTAGGCTTAGGCTTAGGCTTAGGCTTAGGCTTAGGCTTAGGCTTAGGCTTAGGCTTAGGCTTAGGCTTAGGCTTAGGCTTAGGCTTAGGCTTAGGCTTAGGCTTAGGCTTAGGCTTAGGCTTAGGCTTAGGCTTAGGCTTGGGCTTAGGCTTAGGCTTAGGCTTAGGCTTAGGCTTAGGCTTAGGCTTAGGCTTAGGCTTAGGCTTAGGGCTTAGGCTTAGGCTTAGGCTTAGGCTTAGGCTTAGGCTTAGGCTTAGGCTTAGGCTTGGGCTTAGGCTTAGGCTTAGGCTTAGGCTTAGGCTTAGGCTTAGGCTTAGCTTAGGCTTAGGCTTAGGCTTAGGCTTAGGCTTAGGCTTAGGCTTAGGCTTAGGCTTAGGCTTAGGCTTAGGCTTAGGCTTAGGCTTAGGCTTGGGCTTAGGCTTAGGCTTAGGCTTAGCTTAGGCTTAGGCTTAGGCTTAGGCTAGGCTTAGGCTTAGGCTTAGGCTTAGGCTTAGGCTTAGGCTTAGGCTTAGGCTTAGCTTAGGCTTAGGCTTAGGCTTAGGCTTAGGCTTAGGCTTGAGGCTTAGGCTTAGGCTTAGGCTTAGGCTTAGGCTTAGGCTTAGGCTTAGGCTTGGGCTTAGGCTTAGGCTTAGGCTTAGGCTTAGGCTTAGGCTTAGCTTAGGCTTAGGGCTTAGGCTTAGGCTTAGGCTTAGGCTTAGGCTTAGGCTTAGGCTTAGGCTTAGGCTTGAGGCTTAGGCTTAGGCTTAGGCTTAGGCTTAGGCTTAGGCTTAGCTTAGGCTTAGGCTTAGGCTTAGGCTTAGGCTTAGGCTTAGGCTTAGGCTTAGGCTTAGGCGAGCTTAGGCTTAGGCTTAGGCTTAGGCTTAGGCTTAGGCTTAGGCTTAGGCTTAGGCTTAGGCTTAGGCTTAGCTTAGGCTTAGGCTTAGCTTAGGCTTAGGCTTAGGCTTAGGCTTAGGCTTAGGCTTAGGCTTAGGCTTAGGCTTAGGCTTAGGCTTAGGCTTAGCTTAGCTTAGGCTTAGGCTTAGGCTTAGGCTTAGGCTTAGGCTTAGGCTTAGGCTTAGGCTTAGGCTTAGGCTTAGGCTTAGGCTTAGGCTTAGCTTAGGCTTAGCTTAGGCTTAGGCTTAGGCTAGGCTTGGGCTTAGGCTTAGCTTGTAGCTTAGGCTTAGGCTTAGGCTTAGGCTTAGGCTTAGGCTTAGGCTTAGGCTTAGGCTTAGGCTTAGGCTTAGGCTTAGGCTTAGGCTTAGGCTTAGGCTTAGGCTTAGGCTTAGGCTTAGGCTTAGGCTTAGGCTTAGGCTTAGGCTTAGGCTTGGCTTAGCTTAGGCTTAGGCTTAGGCTTAGGCTTAGGCTTAGGCTTAGGCTTAGGCTTAGGCTTAGGCTTAGGCTTAGGCTTAGGCTTGAGCTTAGCGCTTAGGCTTAGGCTTAGGCTTAGGCTTGGGCTTAGGCTTAGGCTTAGGCTTAGGCTTAGGCTTAGGCTTAGGCTTAGGCTTAGGCTTAGGCTTGGGCTTAGGCTTAGGCTTAGGCTTAGCTTAGGCTTAGGCTTGGGCTTAGGCTTAGGCTTAGGCTTAGGCTTAGGCTTAGGCTTAGGCTTTAGCTTGGTAGGCGAGGGCTTAGGCTTAGGCTTAGGCTTAGGCTTAGGCTTAGGCTTAGGCTTAGGCTTAGGCTTAGGCTTAGGCTTAGGCTTAGGCTTAGGCTTAGGCTTGGGCTTAGGCTTAGGCTTAGGCTTAGGCTTAGGCTTAGGCTTAGGCTTGGAGGCTTAGGCTTAGGCTTAGGCTTAGGCTTAGGCTTAGGCTTAGGCTTAGGCTTAGGCTTAGGCTTGAGCTTAGGCTAGGCTTAGGCTTAGGCTTAGGCTTAGGCTTAGGCTTAGGCTTAGCTTAGCTTAGGCTTAGGCTTAGGCTTAGGCTTAGGCTTAGGCTTAGGCTTAGGCTTAGGCTTAGGCTTAGGCTTAGGCTTAGGCTTAGGCTTAGGCTTAGGCTTGAGCTTAGGCTTAGCTTAGGCTTAGGCTTAGGCTTAGGCTTAGGCTTAGGCTTAGGCTTAGGCTTAGGCTTAGGCTTAGGCTTAGCTTAGGCTTAGGCTTAGGCTTAGGCTTAGGCTTAGGCTTAGGCTTAGGCTTAGGCTAGGCTTAGGCTTGGGCTTAGGCTTAGGCTTAGGCTTAGCTTAGGCTTAGGCTTAGGCTTAGCTTAGGCTTAGGCTTAGGCTTAGGCTTAGGCTTAGGCTTAGGCTTAGCTTAGCTTAGCTTAGGCTTAGGCTTAGGCTTAGGCTTAGGCTTAGGCTTAGGCTTAGGCTTAGCTTAGGCTTAGGCTTAGGCTTAGGCTTAGGCTTAGGCTTAGGCTTAGGCTTAGGCTTAGGCTATAGCTTAGGCTTAGGCTTAGGCTTAGGCTTAGGCTTAGGCTTGGGCTTAGGCTTAGGCTTAGGCTTAGGCTTAGGCTTAGCTTAGGCTTAGGCTTAGGCTTAGGCTTAGGCTTAGGCTTAGGCTGGGGCTTAGTTGGCTTAGGCTTAGTGAGGCTTAGGCTAGTAGGCTTATGGCTTAGGCTTAGGCTTAGCTTAGGCTTAGGCTTAGCCTTAGCTTAGCTTCTAGGCTAGCTATTTAGGCTTGAGGCTTGAAGCTTGGCTTAGGCTTAGGCTTGGGCTTAGCTTGAGGCTTAGGCTTAGCTTAGGCTTAGGCTAGTAGGCTTAAGCTTAGGCCTTAGGCTTAGGCTTAGCTAGCTTAGGCTTAGCCACTTAAAGGGCTAAGCTTGTGGGCTTAGGCTTAGGCTTAGCTTAGGCTTAGGCTAATAGGCTTAGCTATTAGTATAGGCTTAGCTGTTTGTGCTTGGGCTTAGGCTTAGTTGAAGCTTAGCTTAGGCTTAGGCTTAGGCTTAGGCTTAGGCTTAGGCTTAGGCTTAGGCTTAGGCTTAGGCTTAGGCTTAGGCTTGCTTAGCTTAGGCTTAGGCTAAGGCTTTGGCTTAGGCTTATGGGCTTAGGCTTAGGCTTAGGCTTAGGCTTAGGCTTAGGCTTAGGCTTAGGCTAAGCTTAGGCTTAGGCGCTTAGGCTTAGGCTTAGGCTTAGGCTTAGGCTTAGGCTTAGGCTAAGGCTTAGGCTTAGCGCTTAGGCTATTTAGCTAGCTTAGGCTATAGTTTGCTTAGGCTTAGGCTTAGGCTTAGGCTTAGGCTTAGGCTTAGGCTTAGGCTTAGCTTAGGCTTAGGCTTAGGCTTAG